>LUCM01002287.1:67499-108411 GCA_008360955.1 Fasciolopsis buskii | reverse complement strand
CGCTGAACGATGATGATGATGATGGCAACCACACCTAAGTCCCGCTTTTGTAGGTCCACTCCCTGTTCCCGTTGGATATTCACTCTTTTTATATAAACGTGTAACTCTGGGGAACGGCAGCGGTCAGTGAGGCTTGCCTTGCTGTTTAACGCTGAACGATGATGATGGTGATGATGATGACTCAATTTTCGTAACTTGCACTGTCTTTCCGGGCAGTTGTTTTTTATCCTAACACGCAAATTCACTGCTCCTCGGTGACAGTTATGTTCATCTTGATGGTTTTTGTTTTTCATTTACTTTGTGACGACGAGCTGTGCATTGTGACTCCACTCTACGCTAGCACGATCTTGTTTCCCACTTATCTCAAAATCCGTTTTTGTTTCTTTTTTCCTAACCCCATTTAGTTCTTGGTTAAAGTTGATCATCTTTTTTCGCAAACTTGCTTTCCAACTGATTCGAAATTTTCTTTTGGTTATATAATGTTATCAGTCAAAACTCTCCACGCTTTCCGCTGTGATACGAAAATTATTAGGTTTTCGCGAATACATCATTCACTTAGCAATTGTTCACTATGAATTACACGTGCACTAGGTATTTGGTCACGCATACTTGTATTCGATTTCTAGCACATTGTTTTCACCGAACGCACAAATGTCGCACAGTAACGTCCTTTAGTTCACATTGATTTTCCCTTCCGAAGCGAACGTTTTTAATATGCAATCTGGTGATATTTGTGTGTACTTTCACTCGTGCGACCTTGAAAATCATCATTGTCACTGGGACTGAACCTCAGTAAATACCGGTAAACATGTCCTTACTTGTGCGGTCTATTTTGCTCCCAAAAGTGAGAGGAATCGCGATGTTTTGATGATCCATGGTGTTTGTTTTTCGTGTTGGATTGGTTGTTTTCGTCTTTTGGTACTATCTGCTCCACTGTTCTGTTGCTCTTTTTCCGATGTACCGTGCCCAACTTGTTAGATCAATACTCGCATACTCTCCATGACCAGATTGAAATGTTCTGATATCATGTTTACGAACCGACTCTCGGAATAGTGCAACGTTTATTTCTGCCTAGAAGTCATTTTCCTTGAGTTTTCTTGCTTTGTGACGATTTGATCGATGCACTATTGCTGTTTTCTTGGTTCGTGTCCAACGCACAAACATATTTTGAAAAAGTACTTAGCATCATTCCTATTCCCTCCAGCAAATTTGCTTATCGGAAAATGAGTGAATTATTTCGGAGATTCTTAGTTTCCATGGCTTTTCGCGTCACTACCGCAATTGCAGTCACAGTTACATTCACATGACTCGATTATTCTCTGCAGACAAAAAGTGGCAGATCGAAACAGTATGTCCCTCTGGTTATCTGCACCGTGCACTACTCCAGTTTAACCACAATGATAGCGATATCAGTCGTGAAGAAAATCTTCGTGTTCAAGGTCCCCATGACTTATCTAATGTTGTGCACCTCAAAATTTAAATAATTAAGCATACGGTTCTCTACAAACTAATGAAAAACTAACACTTTCTCAAGTCTTCAACGCAAACGCCTCCGTGGGTCAGAGTCGGTAATCGACAACCGATCGCAATAATGCTTACATTTCAAACGATCACATCAATACCGGTTCTGAAGATAAAGGTCAGATGTTAACAATAGTCAGAAAACTCACAAATCGGTGAAACTTCAGCCATTAGACTTCTCGTCTCACGGAAATGCGAGATCATTGTCCGATGCGCGGTCCGACGTGTTAGCCAGAGTAGCGTAAACCAATGGCGAAGAAGGTTAGCCTGAGGATGGGAGGGTTCGACCATTGTTCTTTTTGACTATTTAATAAAGCACGGGACTGCCTGCTACCGAGTGCATTTCTTATTCATAGCGGACAACCAGTGAAATTGAATTAGGCGGTCGCGCGACGATTTGCACATTTTCATCAGTCTGCTGTTTTCCATCCCGGGAAAGTATCTGTGGGAATCACTGCAGCGTAATGAATGCAACTGCCATGGATTAAGAACGGTTATTGAATTGTGAAAACAGTATGGTCGCGATGTTTGTAATGAGCCAACGTTTCGATTACCGCCGGTAATCTTTCTCAAAACACTTACAATCGATTTATTCGAGGGAATAGTCTACAACCATTATGTTTGTTTTTCGCCGATATGTGTCTGGTCGAGTGTTTTCGTGCCTTTGTATATATCTGTTCCTGTGTGTGTGTGTATGTGTATGTGCATAAGCGTATAAGAAACACGAGCACTCTGTTTTTGAGCCTACGTCCATGTCTGTCTGTCCCGTGGACTGAACCTCCGTCTATGTTGTCCGTGTTCATGGTTGATGGATCATTTTTCATGTAAGCTCGATATAGCGGTGGCTGGGACGTTCATTCCTCAATCTTGTTAAGACCACCCGTTTTTAACACTCTTGTTGCGTCATTTCGTTTGAGGCATCTAAGATGAGTGCTAATGGTCAAAGCTTCCATACACAAGCGTTCAGTACATGCCGGGAAAGTACATAGGTCTGTAGTACGGCCTTCAGCCGTAGCATGGGGTGCGACTGCTGAGTCACGCTTTAGATTGGTTAAAGCCGCTCGACTTTTCTTTTATGCTCAGAGATTCTGACATCCAACCCTCTGGATGTTTGTCCCGGTGTATTCAATATGACTATCCTTACAAGTGTTCTCATAAGTGCAATTACTGTGACATTACAGAGGCAATGGATCTCTGACCCTTGTAAGTTTATGCTGTAATATTTTGTCTATTCAGAAGGATAAACGAATACCATAGTTATCGAGTGCCTTTCAAATGGATTCTGATGTACCCGACCTGTTTGGTATATGGATTTAAGTCGACCAGTCTTTTTGGCTTTCAACATGTGCCGTCGATTCTCTTCCTAGTTCACGCCTTATGAATTGAGGTGTATAATTGTTGTCGTGGAAAATGCCATGTAGAGGGTTCACTTACTTCTCATTCATGATATCACCACATAGTTTGTCTATTCGGTTTGCCAAGGCCAAGAAGAGTGTTCGTTTTAGCATTCAGGATGGACTGAGTTGAAATTTATATCCTCCCTCCCGAGTGAATGGACTTTCTACGCATGTGCTTAGAGCCGAAGCTTTAGTAGCCGTTCACTTTTACCCGACAGCCCAGAAAGTTGATGATCCGTCCAAAAATCTCCGTTCCCACTATAAAATTTGTTGAATTACACTGGCCTTTAAAGTATTAGAGAAATTCTCTGTTTTGATTTGCTATAGTGCACATGCACGCATGCTCAAAAACAGGATGTTCGTGTTCCTCGCACACTTAAGCACGCACACAAGTTCACCCCCCTCCACACACACATGAAAAGGCATACAAACACCGGTGAAAAGCAAACAATGGCTGTAGACTTTTCTGTCGAATCAATCGATTGTAAAGATGTTTTGAGAAAAGTTACCCGCGGTAATTGAAACATTGGCTCAGTACAGACATTCGCGACTACACTGTTTTCATATCCCACAAACTTCAAATAACGTATCACAGTGTATCGCCTCTTCGGTCCCATCCGAAATACTTTCGATTATGACATATGAAAAACAGTTCTGTTTGTCTTCTTACGTCTACCTGAAAATCAGTTGATGGATGAACTGTTCGGTTGGGAATTTGCCAAACTGGAATAACGTTTGATTGTCTTCATGAGAAAATGCTTCATCGGTCAGAAGGAATGGAGGTTTTTCTGACAGTCTTATTCCTACTGTGCCCTGGGCGACCGGGTGATATAACAACTCGCAACACACAAAATGACACACTAGAGGACTCTTCTTGTATCCTGTGGATTTTAGTGACCAATCTCATGCTGTTCGCCTCACCAATCCTTCCTAGCTCAAGTTTGAATATGGGTGGGTCATTTCTGCTCATGTTGGTCAGTCCATCGGTTCGAACCTCAAACATAAAAAGATGTTTTAACCACAATAGCTGATATCTGAAACCCCTTCTAATTCCTAATTACGGCAATGATCCTTTGTCTTTGATGTTCATGTAAGCTATTCGTGCGAAAAATGGTCATGCTGGTGCGCACAAGACACACATGAACCCAGTCCGATTTGTCGGGTTCATTTCCACCGATCTGTTCCATAGAATAGATTCGGTTTCATTACTCTAGTTCCATGATGAGATCACACACGCACTTTTCTTTTTTTCTCCAACTTCCTTTAATTGTCTCTAGAAATCCCAATGTAGTGGGTTCTGATCATGTTGGTTTTGATGCAGCCCTGGGTGATGGGACCGCAGTGAGATAGATAGGATCGTCGTCGACAGCCAGTTGTGCATGACAAACTTTACAGACTCGGGCAACGCGAACAGCCATCGACTTAGTAGGATCAACTCGTCTGTTCCTCTGATTTGGGTTTCCATCTCATGCAACTCAGGAACGAAAATCTGCTCTTAGAAATCACGCAGCCTCCTTCGTGAATCAGACGATGAGAATATTCGAGCAGATAGGCTCAGTAAATCTGTTGCTCTTGGGAGATCCCTTGAAACTGGTTCCTTATTATTCTGATAATGAGGCCAAGCTTTGAATCCTATTTTACTCATTGCCTGTTAACCACTAATATACAATTCAAACTTCCGGATCACCGGTATGCTATACGGCATCATCTTGCTCTCAGTAAGACATTGAAGTTTTACTTTTCCAGGGAACAGTAATTGGAATTAGTGGATAATATCACTCCCCGTTAGATATTGAGATTGGCAAATAATTGATCCACCACTTGTCTGCACATCCTTGTCATCTTGGATGATTGTGAAAGAACTCCTTAGTTGTCTTATTATTGTTAAGAACCACCTGCAGTTCATGTCCAGTTCTGTTGAACTAATGAGGTTTCTCTCAATGGTTTCGATGAATCTCAACCTAGTGGCCGTACACCATTAGTTTGCATGGCCACAAGTCACTGGATAGTTGACAATTACCAAATGACCGACCATGAGCTGATAAACAGTTGGTTTTATATTTGGCTACGTTGCCATAAGATTGAACGTAAAGTTTCAATCTTTTGGTGGTGTGCAGTAGAAGAATGTAGTTAGCCCGATCTGTGTCGTCATAATTTCTCGATCAGACCAAAGTGAACACGAGATTATTAACTTGGTTTCAATTTTACGGTCAGCTGATTTGTAACTAATGTCTCATATGAAAACTTATGTTAACAAGTCACCCAAGTAGGTTCGACGATCCACCCGTGCTCTGCTTCTTGCAAAGTATATATTGCCCAAAACTTAAGTTTCCTCTACAATATTTTGGGAGCCAAACGCCACAACTCGAGAGCCATGCTCCATATTAAGCCACTGGTGTTTCACTCCTGAATTGCTGCACAATGCTGTTAAACTCGTTTGCTCTTCAGAGTAGGAAGGGACCTGTTCCTTAAGCTGCTGGATAAATGAAATATCTTTGGTGCTTTTCATATAAAGGGTTACACATGGCAACATGATATAAAGTAATTTATGGAAAGGAATGAGTATATACATAAATAAATGGGCGTCTTTTGCAGCCCTGTAAAAAATAATTACATGTCTATTTAATGCGTTGCCTGCGCACGCGAACGAAAACAGCCATAAGCAAAGCAAATTTGCATTTTCAAAAGCGGTTCTTGAAAACCTGAATGCAGAGGACGAGAAAGAGAATTTTGTGTAATCAATTACTAAGTCGCACGCACACACGCACGATTTAGATGCTCAGGATTCATTCTCTTCTGTACAGGATGAAGTCTCTATCAATGTGATTGTGTGTGTGTGTGTGAGAGAGAGAGAGAGAGAGAGAAGAATGTGAGATGAACCCAGAAATGCATGGTGCTAGAGTTATGCAAAGTTGGAATAAAATATTCACACAATTTAAAATATCATCACGTTCTGTTTTCTCCCATTGGTCATCAAAGTTGGACTAATTGTTTGCGAACACTGATCGCCCAGACGAAGCTGTCTCTAACTAACCGATGCGTGAAATAAGCATTTTACTTTTCTTTTTACTTCCCGAAAAAATTTGTATTCTTATGAAAAAACCGAGGTGAAATCACCTAGTTTCCGTTACAAAAAAGCAAAAGCCGTCACGGAAGTCATCAAATTGTTCCGACCATTGATCCCATCTACATAGCTTTTTCAACAATTAATGTCTTCATGTCCACTCAAACGAGACGTTAGTGTTGATGCTTGTGTGAAGAACATGCACTTATTGTCTCAGTCGTAAAACCACGTCGTTAAATCTGGCGCGTTCAGTCAATCTTCCCTGATATTGCTCAGATACTTTCCCGATTAATGGAGCAACAATGAATTGAATGACCACAGACCGATTAAAGCGTTTCTCGTTTTATGGAAAGGGAAATCCCCTTACGCGTTATGCACCCAGAAGTTGCTGCCGCCTCCCAGAATACAATTGGCGATTTTCCGTTTACCGGACAGATCGTCTACCACTGAGCTACCGCGGGCACGTTTCGGATGCGAACTGCATGATGGGCACTCAGTGTTGTTCTTGTTCAGTGATAATGGGATGCTAGGTGCAAGTTTGCGGAAAACCTAACCAAACACCATGCTCAGGTCTTCGGTCTTATAACTCACTGGTTCCTGATACTCCAATTGCCCAGTTTCACGTGCACTCAGACTGTTCCACTCCGACTGTATCACTGTATAGATCTTAATGCGCCGCTTATCATTGACGTCAGCCTAGTGATTTGACCAAACATGATCATATCACACGAGGGTGGGTGGTGATTGCATTTACTTATCAACATGTTCTTCCCTGTTGAACAAATTTGTAGAGTAAATACGGCCACATCTTTTATTCGGTTGTCCATGGGGCCACGTGATTTGACTAACTCATTATCCTTGGTTCCAGACCTGTACCCTGATGATGTGTTTGAAAATGGAGCTTCCCTGTGGGGTTCGTCCAACTTTGGCAGCTGTTGATCCCATTTCACCTTCCCTCCCCTTCTGTTGACCGTCTTCATCCGTATGATAATTACTGCAACCGTGGTGACACCAACCATTATTCCCGTAGTATTACGAAAATGTCAATGGTCTGCACGCCTTTATCTCGTTTTCTCTTCAACGGCTTTTCTCGGTTTACTAGATACCATTCAGTCGACAAATGGTACTGATCTTTCGTCTCAGCTTTTTATCAACGTTTTTTTCGCACTATGAATAAATAGTAAGTTCTCCTTTAACATTATCTTTCGTTTCAAACGGTTCTTAGTATTTCCAGCATTGTATAAATTCATCTAACGTGCCCTGTTACCTCATTGAAGTAGCAAGCTCCGAATGCGAATAGTTGGCGAGTGTTTTCACTCGGATCAGTATCCGTCTTATGTTTGTCACGAGCCCACATTGCTTCTTCAAACAGTCCACACAGTGGGCCGCACAAATTTCGTTCATCGTCAAAAAAACATTTGTTCTTTCCCGTTTCGGTATGTCCTAATGCAATAAAACTCCTCTGTCCATGTGACTCGATTCCACTATACGGTGCGCCATAAACGAAACTCAGTGGCTTATTTCAGCCTTGTGGACATTATCGACTTATAAAACATAGTATTAGGTAGTGAATCTCATCGGAAAGTTTGCAAACAATAATTCCAATTCCCACTGAAAATATCGCCATGAATCGTTAGAGTGAAAATGCGGAGACACGAACGGCAGGCAATTTCAAGTTTAAATTTGTATTTTCTACTTTCGTATTTGGATATGCTAGTCTACTGACTCATGTGCATCCAGATTAGATGCCACGAATGACGAAAACCAGGTCAACATATCCAGCAAAATTTGCAAGAATGAAGCCGTTTCGTAAAGGAAAGTCATTTTTCGACGCTTCGGGTGCTTGTTAATTCTATACGGTACTTTCATATGTAATTTGTTTTGTACGTTGAATACGGTAGTTTGGAACGGCGTACACTGCCCAGATTAGTAAGCCACTGAGAGATCACATCTCATCAAACTGGTCTGCATGGGTTTTGTCAAGACACTTTTCACAGTTCTTCTTCTCCCGATGGGTCAACAAAATCGAATGGATTGTGCGTTGTAAAGGTTGTCTTCTCTCACTCATCGTCATTTCTGTTTTTTTTTCTTTCAGTGTCCTCAATCTGCACGTCCTTTCGTCACGCAATTACAGGCGACATTATTGAAATGTTTAGGCGACCCACATCGACCGATGCGTATTTTAGGCGGTCATGGCTTAGCGTCGGTTGTCGGTATCACGCCAAAATTGGACCCATTATTGATCGATTTGGCTCGAGTACCAGTGAACACTGTACTGTCGAATTGGCCTGATGATCACATCCCCGGTGGATTCAAGCCAGATGCCTCCATATCAAGTGTAGGGGCTGCAGCGACCGCTCTGACTTTGGCTGGTGTCGCCGCATATCCGTAAGTCCACTGATCATCCATAAAACCACAACCTCGAAATCAAAATAGAGTCCTCCAATCTTATCGGTTAAAAGACGCTCACACTTCAAAGTCACAGCTCCATGCATGCACGTTAATGCTTAATAGCATTTTTGAAACACTGAACTAACAGCAGTGCTTATGTACTTCTTATGTTGAAATGTTTGCTCACAACCGACCAGATGTTCTATTTACCCTTTCTTCTTGCAGAGATACTAGTCTTCAGGCTCTCCGACTTTGTTTGCTTGGCTCTGCCGGGCGGGCCAGTTTGCAGGCATTGGATACTGTGCTCACGGCACTCACACCAACTATGTATCTGATTGGTGACTCGAAAGCAGGCGCGGTCTCATCGGATTATCCCATCGTTGAAGATGAAGGGGATTATGAGGACGGTGATCTTGCCCAACCAGGTCTAGGATTCGCTGGCAAACCATTAAATTCCGCTGTGCGAATAAATCCCGATGCAATTCGCATTGTCTCATCGGCTTGCATTGGATGCTCAGTGTACGCCGCGCAGTCCGCCTTATTGAATAAACAGCCTAAGCTGGAATCGGAAGATCCCGCCTTTCTGCAGCCGGCCCGAATGCTGGAACGACTGTTACTTTCGCGAACCGCAGAAGAAGCACGTACGTTTATCTTTCTCTTTATGTAGGTATATATTTATATATATGTATCAATGTAAAGGTCACAAAATGTGCGAATAGCTTTTCCAGTTTGCTACTCTATCCCCCATAGGAGAACACATCCGATCAAACGTTAGAGTATTGTAACAAGACATGCCAAAAGATCGACCGATCGGCGGTGACTTGGAGCGTTCAGCCTGGTCATACTTGTTTCTCCTCTAAGCTTTCGGTTTGTTTTTCAACTGATGAGTTTTCTTAATTAGTTAGACCGATGGGGCTTAGTGTTCTTGTTTAATATTTTCATTTACCGAGAACAGCGTTGTCGGTGCAAGTAATACAGAACCGACGGTTCGGTTGCCAAGGCTAATCCTAGTCAATGAAGTTCTCAGTCGAACTGCTGGGAAAAGTCAATCTTGGTAATCGAAACGTTGGATCATTTTGCCCGCAACGACATTGTCTTTTCGACGGACACGTATTTCCATTTAATACGTCACATGGCACGACATTTTTTTCTCTCCACTTCGTACGTCATTCGATTTGATATACAATGTTTCGCCTTCATTCGGGCAAAGATGAAAAACCATGATTCTCACTTTTTGTGTGTTACAGCACTCAGCTTGTCTTTGAATCGACATAAACTATTTGGATGTAATGTTTTAGATGTTTAATACCTTTTCTGGGCTGTTTTCCTCGTACTTATAACCGGCAGAATAAAATGGCCCCCTTTTGCTAGTTTTATGAAGTTTCATTGCTGTTTTTAGACAATAGTTGGACGTTCAGCCAAAGCCGAGCAATCGCTCTATTATTGGCTCTCAAGCATGCTCCCGATGCATTGATCAATAAGCAAGCTACGTCCACAGGAATCACCGCTCGACTTGAAGGCCTTATCATCCAGTTAACATCACATAACCAGGTAGACGATTTGATTTTCAATTGTTTCCGCGATTAATTTGTGCGTTCCTTTCTGGTTTTAATATGGTTTCTGTTTGTGGCTCAGGTTATGACGAATTTTGTAATCCTAGTAATCGAATAAATCGGTGATCAGAACACGAACGTCGCCTGGCAAGTCGAACTCAAGACAAGTTTGTCGATGAAGTGAAATGAAATTAACCCTAGAAGTAATCTGAGTGATCAATTTTCTCATCCGCCTTGTAATCCTAGTATTCAGCAAAGCTTACACAGTCACTTTGGCCGGTAGCGAATAGAATGCCCATGCTCTTATTTGCGTTATACCAAAAATATATTCCTCAAAACTATATTATGTGAAGTAAAGAAATGCGTTCTACACAAGTTACTTGCTCTAGGTGACAAATCGCTTCTTTTATAGTTCCAGTATGGATGAGTCAGTTGGGACGTGCGTCGACCCCGGGTGAAGTTTGTTGAGACTGGGAGAAACAATAAGTATAAACATGAGTAATGGCAGTGTGAATTATTGGAGTCTTATCTAGTTCCAGTGCAGACCACCCTTTCAATATTCTTGCATTATACGCTTACCTGGGATTTGTTGCTGTATTCCTAAACCTTGATCTCAAAAACTGAGTCACTTTATGACGATTTCTTTAAGTTTTTCCCGATCAGCTCTGGGAAAATACGCTGCGAGTCATGTAGAACCCTTTAAACTTTAACGAACACGTTGTGCACATTTCAACAGTGGTGCCCGCATTTGCGCAATACATCAAAATTTCCTTAGGACTTTACGGTTGATGTGTGACTCAGTCACATGACTTCATAGTCTAGTATGAATTTCGGGGATAGCTGTGAACTGAGTGTAGAAATGCGTGCTTATTCCAGCTGAGATCATGGCTGCTGCTCAGGGTTGCTAAGCTCTACTACTGCTACTAGTGCTACTACTGCTGCTACTGCTACTAATGCTGCACACCGATGTAATCATTGTAATCATTCTCTCTGTCCTCTGTGTTCACGCCTTGTAAATTGTAACGGCACAAGTCTCGAACAATGTCGGTCGACGGATTTGTGTTCTAGGTTTCGAACAAATGATTGTCAGAAGCTATCAAAATATGGGCGGAAGCTATGAGTAGGTGGAAGGATTATTAGTCCTTTGTGGTTTACAAACATAATTACTCGTGAAGTTTATTTTCATAACTGGTACTCATCGCCAACACGTCTCTCGTCAGTTCGGTGTCAATAAAACGGCCCCAGTTCCTCCTAAATACCAGCGTGGATGATTGATAGTTTATTAGCCTTTGTCTTCTGGCAAACGTCATTGGCAATTTTCATCGGGATCTTTGTTGTTGTTTCCACTTTCCCTCACCCCACCCACAAAGTCCGCAGTCAGTCAGTTGGGTTATCGGTGTATTGGCTGTTTCATCGGTCACGTTGCGGAGACTCCCACGATTCAGTATGATTTGTCCAGTCTGATGCAACAACTTTCTAAAGTTAGTATACTTCTGTTCTTTATTTTTGTTTTATTTGTCGTCATTTGTTTTTTTTTTTGCAGTCTGCCAGATTCTCGGTTAGATCATTTCGTTTGTCTGTTCAGAGCCTGTAATACCGGGCGAAAAAAGTCGAACGAAACGGACTTTTCTTATCAGTGTGTCTTCTTCCATTCTCTACCTTAATGCCATTGCCATACGACCACTATCATATTTGATTTGTCGATAATCTATGCAGTTCAACCCCCGAATTCCATTTGGTCCACTCTTCGATGCGCTGCAATCGGTGGATCTCATTGTTGCATTGTTGATAGTACCTATGATGTAAAATCTCTGTTTCCGCTCTACCAGATTGGACTCGTTTCCCATTTCTACCTCCTGGACTAGCAGGACAGCAGACGTTAACATCTTGCTGCAGTTAGCTAACGCAGAAGCAGCAGTTAGGAACGGTGTGCACCGTACAACTGATGCGCTGTGATTTTCTACCGTAAGATTCCCCGCACCAAATTGTTGCGAATGTTCAACAATTACATGTAGACCAAGTGGACTTCACTATTTTATGCAGGAACCCAATGCGTTTGTGTAGCCATTCCGAATTCCATGACTGTCTCTTTCAAATGCGATAGCGATTGGAAGAAAGTTTAACTCTGAATGTCTTAAGCCATAGCGTGTGAAGGTCTAAACCTCTAACTAGTTGTATAGATGATTTTTTGACTCATCTTTCATGCAAATGCAGCACGATTGGTGTGTGGTAAGAAGTTATCCCGTGTCAGGAACGCCTAACGTTACGTATGAGTTGGTTGGCTTCTGTTTTGAGCTGTCGTGATCCTTCTTCTTGCAAGAGAGTTACATTAGATTATTGCTTCTCTTAATTTAGTTATTATCTTCTCAGTGAATGTTTGTTGCGTGCAACGAATGTTCCATTGGCTGGTATTCAGTTGGGGCATCTGTGGCGTTAGCCCATTAGCCGGTTATCCACCGAAATTAATGATGTTCTCTCCGACTGCCATTTACAGCGATTCGCCCACGCGGCGCAAACCCAACAAACGACTGACGAACATTGTTAATTCTTGATCGCTGGTTTACAAAGGCCTAAAATTTATACATTTTCTATCCTTTTTCATAACAATCGTGAAATCTCGCGCTAAACTGTGGATGATATTGCCTGATTACCATGGTGCAGACTAGTCCTTTAGTTAGGTATGTTTCAATTTTGATGATGATCATGTCGTCATTCCTTCTCAAATCAGAATGTCTCAGAAATCGCCCCTGCACGGTTAGACTGCATTCCGTGTTGTCTACTATGGCATTCTTCTCTTTTTCCACCTGTGTAAGTCCACTTCTTATCTACCTTGATCATTCATTCATCGTCATTCTCCACGGTTCAGCGCTGAACAGCAAGACACATCCCGTTGACCGCTGCCTTTTCCCCAAGGTTACTTGTTTCCATAAAAAGAGTGAATATTCAAGGAGAACAGAGAGTGGACCTACATGGACGGGAAAAGCTAAGGATAATGCAGTGGCCAACACACGGAACACAGTCTATCTGTACAAACACTTTACAATCATTCCGACTCGACACAAAATGACAACACGATCGCCACTGTTCACGATTGGTTATCATATCTTTCAATGTCTCCAGCCATCTGGTTGGCCAGTCTTTCGGACCCCAGCCACGAAGACGTGAGACACATGCCTTACCTATGTTCGCAGTGCATTTTCTCATTCCACGTTGCCACGTCATCTGCTGACCTCTACATGGCTTTTTTCTCTCCCTACGGGAAACACAAAATAGGGCATGATATGTTAGACGAGTGTTCGACATGCGCAACACGTGGCCCAACCAGCGTAGTCTACTAGATTTCATACGCTGAGATAAAGTATTCTCAGAATTGGCTTTTAATACTAGATTCCTGATCTTTACATTATTCGTCCGGCCACTCTATCCAGTCGTAGTGATACTGTGTAGACATCGGTGATCGAAAACCTCCAAGCGACGGACATGTCCGACACGCATACTCCATGTCTAGCAACCATAAAACAGAACTGAGCGCACTGTGGCACAGCACACATGACCTTTCAACTTTAGTGAAATATCAGGTCGACGCTACAAGTGCTTCAGTCCAGCTTAAGCTGACCGAGCCTTGGATATACACGTGTTCATCTGTACTGCCGAGCTATGATCGTTTGATATGCAGCTGCCAAAGTAAGTGAAACGGTCCACAATCACTAATTTCTCTCCATCCAGTATCACTTCCGGGACCACTGTCATCCAGTCGTCCTGTAACAGCACTTTACAAGGTACATGCCGAACTGGGATGCAGACCTCGAAAGTCTTTCACTTCGACGACGTTGTTACTTTTTGGTCCTGTTAGATTTGAATCCGGCATCACAATCTCACGAACAAACAACCATTTGTTTGCCTTTCTCCCCAGGGTATTCGAAGTGATGTTATCGATATTCGTCTACTGATCACAGTGGTTGCAAATCACATAGCTTGGCGAGCCAACCTATCAGTCGACCCATCTACTGTACCTGATTGGCTATCAAGTTTCATTGCGCTAATGCTGCTTGGAACGCGAGATAAGACAAGCAGCGTTCGACAGGGCAGTGAAACCGCCCTTGCCGTACTTTGTCGCTTTGGTGCGCCAACTCACGGTGAAGGTCAATCCAGTTCAGCCTTGTGTCAAGTGAGTGCACCTTTCGGCTGATTTTTTTCTCAGTTCATTGGTACTGTCCCGTTTATCTTTGTCCCTCTGTATATCTAGCTATCTTGAGACGATTTTTACACGTTATGGATCCCCTAGCTTATCTCCAGCGTTACATGCACAGCCTTCACTGTTGATCGTTTCGGCGAGATACACCGTGGTCCGTAGATTTTTTGTCTGGGAGGAAGCTACATGTGGATGCCTAAGTTCAAGGCCACTTTGTTAGGTACGATGGGTCATACAGAAACGAAGCCCGACTATACCCGGAAGAACATTAACTAACTGCTCTGGCATCAATTGAACAACACACGGACCTGGAATTGGACCGCAGCAAGCACGGGGACAAGTGTGGAATCAGCCAGTCCCTCTGGTCCGCGGACTGTTTTGGCGATAGGCTCAGAGACGACCCGGGGTGGCATTCGGCATGAAGATCAAAGTACAGACAATAAACCCGTTAGATGGAGGGCAATTGGCTAAGGAACTATTTTATCTGGACCTATATGAATCACGTAATTGTGACCAATAAACGAAATTGTCGTGTTGATAGGCCGGAGACCACGTCGTCGTTCTCGTTTGATTCAGGAGGATGGGATTAAACTAGAATCGAGATGACTGACTGAAGGCGTTGAAGTTAGCCACCGCGACAACAATATTTTAATACAGTCATCTGCACTTTGCCATCGCGTTCTTGCTAGTTGTGCATTACACCGATTTGTGAAATTTACTATTCGGTATGCACCAAACACCAAAACAGCTATTTTCTTGCATGGTACTTAGTTTGCCCCAATTTTGATGGCTTTCATCCGTATGACGATTAGGAATAATAGTATGATATACTTCTTCAACTTATCACTCTGTTGTCAATCTTTCACTCATCCTTGTTCCCTTCTTGGTGGTAGATGGTTCTGTGAAGTAGCAGTCAAAACCACAACACCTTGGTGGGAAGTTAATAGTTATTAAAATTTAACTAAGATGAATAAGGGTAACCAAACGCCGTGTAAACCAATGCTCCGTGGCACAACGAACTATGCAGGATGGCGTATTTCAAGCCGAATATCCAGTCATGTCCGGATGATCAATGGGTAAGAGACCTGACAAAGTAGCCTCCTGGTCCTTCAAGTTGGAAATTGATTTGAGCTGGCAACTCAATTGGAAAATTGGGTGGAAGAATAATTGATCCAAGTAAATGAGCTTTCACTCAGCCACTCCCCGCTGCCTTGCGGACAGGTTCTTGTTAGAATTAAAGGCTTTGGTTGTGAACCTTAATTGGTCTCCAGCTTTGCGGCTGGATCTCAATGAATGACACGAACACAATGAAATCCATACTGTATCAGCCGTCGCACTGAGTAATTGAGATCGCGTTATCCTTGTTTTGAGCAAGGTAGGTAGTGATAAGTATGCTTCTGCTCTGAGTCCCCGTGCTGGGTTAAGGTCCCAGTACATCCGGAGTAAGGCTTTTGTGTCAAAGGATCCCGTTACAATTCCTAAAGAAAACCCCCTTCTGCAGAGTGGGCAGCCGCGAAATACCTCCAGCATTCTTTCTTATTTTCTTTCTTTTAATAAGAGGACCACGCAAGTTGCCACGATGGGCTCCGGCTCGGCGGATTTTTCATACGGCTGCCTTAGCGTAAGAGGAAGAAATGGTCTGGACACATTACTCAAACCTAAATGTCCACTTCACCTAGGTGCTTTCGATGTCCGCACACTTATCCAAATAGGACATCAAGCCGCCCCAACTAGAACTATAGAAACTTTCAAAACAGACGCGCATAAGGATCCCACCTTCGTGATCACTCTTCGCTGTCCAAATACAACCTTCTTCTCTTACTTTATTGTTCACGTATCGGGTGCTCCAGCTACCAGTGCTCACGGTCACACTGACGTTAGCATCACTCTGAGGGTGCAAGCAGAGCGCGCACTGTTAGACTGGGTCCCGCTCAACAGCCTCTTATGCGCAGTTCGATTGGAGGGTTCTGCACTTGTCAATAACAATCGATTGAACCGTTGTTGTTTGTTCGGTAATTCTGTATATCCACCCCCTGATTGCAGCTCTCTTGGGTCGAAAGACGAGTTCGACGTGGATTTATCTCGATCACTCCGAAGTGTGCGTTCGACGGATGATGTTGTTGTTGCTTATAGTTTTAACGCCTAGCTTGACCACTTAGCGGAGGGGGAACAGCATATGGGTGGCAAAAATTCTTTCCCAGCCGACCAGAGCGACAACAGCGATAGTCTCATCCAAGTTTGTTCTGATCACAAGCTGTTTCTGTCGAACGTCAATTTTTATCATGAAAAGCAACCTGGGCTCACCTGACATGCCTTTACTTTCACACCATTTCATTCAGACCGATCACATTGACGTCGGTCATTGATGGCGTGAATCAATCAAGGATTGCTTGTCACTCTGATCAACACCTGTGGACTCATATTATGCTTTGCTCCATGCTCGTCTTTGTTTGCGCGTAGTCCATGATGACACTAGCACATAGGCTACTTGTCCGGCACAGCTGATTTTAGACGGTAACCGCCCACTACAGTTCTAGTCGGAATTCGCAATGTCGTTGTCGTTTCAATAAAATGTCCAAGGTACGAGAGAGCACTGGGAGCACGCCAAAGCACCTCTTCACTCAGTGGCAACTGCCACGTATGGCTCCTTGTCATCTTATCCTTAGAAACGATGGATATCGTCGACTTTAGTTGCACTGTTAGATGCTCGCAGATCCGTCCGTCCGGGGTGCAATGTACAGTGGGGCGCGTAGATCCCTGAAACGTCAACTGACCAGGAGTTTGAGAAATGACCGGGAACAGTAGTGGGTGAGAAAGTTGTGCTACTGAGTAAAGGTCCGAGAAATTTGCAACTTATTCTTGATCGTCTGAACGATAGTGTATGTATGTCTGGGATGAGCTTAGCACCGCCGAAGTGCAAAATGCTACTGTGAAACTGGATTGGCTCACAGCCGAACCTTAATCTTGCAGGGGAGCAAACAGATTAGGTGGGTAGATTTAGCTATCTGAATAGTTGTGTCCCACCCGGGGGTCATCAGGTGAAGTAGCTTCACGCATACAGAAGCCCCGATTGCGATTTGCTAAGTTGGGGCATCTGTGGTCTCGGTGTGACATCCGTTTATCGACCAAAGGTCGAGTATACGCGACACCAGTGAGACCGGTATTGCTCTACGGCTCCGAAACACGGCCGTTGAGAGCAGAAGACATGTAAAGACGTTCGGTGTTTGAACACCGTTGTCTTCGTAATGTTGGTCAAATATGAGTGGAGACGTTGGTGAGGAATTTAGAAGTTAAGCGTATGGTACTGGGTTCAGCGGTCCAGTTTTTAGAACAGGCATGGAATCAGAATAGGGTGAGGTGGTTGGGACGTGTTTTGCGCATGCCTGCAAAACGACTGTCTCATTGCACACTGTTATTTGACGCAGTTATTGGTTGGAGGATGGTTCGGCCTGGACAGTCGATGGCATGGGCAAAATGTATGGAAGCCTTGACTGGTGGACTGGCTTGTGTAGGTGCAATTAGTCTTCAGGTTGTGGTCCACGAGGTTGGAAACAATAGATGATATGGCTGAGTGCCGCATTTGAAACTTTTTCTATGTATCTCTTCAACCTACTGTTTTGTAGTCGACCTTTTATTACTCATCGTTTTCTCTTTCGTTGGAGCAGTTGAAATGAATAAGAGAGGAAAGAACTTTTAAAAGTATTAAAACCGACATGGTTAGTAGAATCTCAAGCAGAGATTCGTCCTAGATTGGAAGAAATGACTGCACTGAGAACAATTCGGACGTAATCCTCATTGGCAGTGGCCTTGCGAGTATGACAGAGAACAATGTAGGATGGAATCGTCGGCAAAACCATAGAGAAGATTGGAGATTGATGTGAGATCATTACCAAATAGACGAAAAATGGTGCTCGCGTATTTGGAACCTTGGGAACACTGGCTTTCACAAATAACGATCATGTGCAAAATATGAACAACGAAAGAAAACCTCTTGAAGAGGGGTGATAACTTGTCAGAAATACTTATTCAAAACTGCCAAGACGACAGTGTACGACCTTCAGATCAAAAATCGTTACAAGAACATCAGAGAGTATGGTTTTCTTCACAATAATTTCGAAAATCGGCGTTGGTTACAGCTCGAGCTGTTGGTTTTCGTGAGATTCTCATCGATGAGCTTGCCGATTACATCGCAAATACTTCGTCCCCAGTCGAGGTAACACGCACCGACAATATCACCCCGGCTAGTGATGAAACGTGTGGAATCTAAACACCAAGCTCAGCTATCAGAATCGCACGAAAACCAACAGCTCGAACTGTAACCAACGCCGATTTTCGAAATTATTGAGAAGAAAACCGTGCTCTCCGGTGTTCTTGTAACGATTTTGATATGAAGGTCGTACACTGTCGTCCTGGGAGGTTTGAATAAGTATTCTTGACAAGTAATCATCCCTCTTCAAGAGGTTTTCTTTCGTTGTTCATATTTTGCATATGACACAATCTCTATCTTCGTACTTCTGAATCCATCATCTTAAGCTTATTCTATCGATCTCCATTTTTCGACGACGGAGAGGATGGGTCCTTTTATTGTTTACATTCTATCCTTCGCCCAATGTTCCTTTCCTCTAAACTGGTCATCTCCAAACAGCGAAGGTGTTATTACTCCTAAGGATTCAGATCATCCTTCATTCAAAACTACTCGGAGTAACCTGTATCGAAATGAATATCAGCGTCCCCACCTTCGCAGCACATATCATGGCTCCAAAGCGAAATCGTGACACATGCCAACTGGCGGAAAATAATACAAAATCTTTCCTCGCAAGTGAGCTGGCTCATCTGCGTGTAACAAAGAGAGAAGACTGTGGCGATCACATTAAAAGAAACGGGGTAGCTGCTTCCTTCTAAATGTAGCAATCCAACGTTGTAACGGGGAGGTGATTGGGAGGCATTTTCCTGCGCTACGTATGCACAATGCTAATGAAAATCCCCCACAACAAAACACTTAATGTTGATCCACTTCATTTGCTCCGAAATAGTTCTGTCCTTGTACTTGGGCATCCTGCCCACTGCGTTGCATGCAGACCAATCGGCTTACTAGCGCACGAAGCTCCACTATGAAACACATCAACGTTTGAATTTAACTAAAATTAAGTTGTCACTTTCGCCGTTTGTCTGTTTTCAACAAAAATCTTTATGGCATCTCTAGTTAGTATTCAAATTTTTGTCTAACCTCGCTTCACCCATCACCTTTCCGATCGGATTGCCTAGTGTTGTTCAACTGGACAATCTTATCCGTTGATAATTCTCTTGTAGTCACTCGGTTAGAATGAGGCACCAGCCCATCGTCTGCGGGGTTCCGTACAACGAAATGGAGATAAATAGGCTGACAAGTCTCACACAGAAGTGAGGCACTTCAGATCGGGAGCTTTTTTGGATTTATGGGTAATTGATGCCGGAATGTCGCATTTTTGCCTGTCAAACACAGACACACACACTCACTTTCACCATCGTTTGTGTTGGCCCGAAACTCTCAGCTCGTAAAACACAATTCCAATTATCATTTCTACTTTTCCTGATTAATTTTTCCGAGATGTAATGTGTTCACTTGGTCCGTTGTTTTATGTATCAACGTGGGTTATGTTACCCTCATTGACTGACCTAACTCGATGTTTTCGATCCACCTTATCATCCGTTCCGTGTTAGTTTGTCACCAGTATATTCCTGCTTTTGTTTCCTAGCGCATCGTGCATGCCGCCGAGGCGAACAGCCGTGCATCACTCGATTCTTTGCTTCAAAAATTGCGGAAGCAAACCTGGTTTGAAGTTTGGCGTCAAGGCATTCCGGACATGGATAACGTCGTACATTTCTAATTTTCCATTCCCCTTACCCAGGCGATCCCATCTTTTGGGAATCGTTCACACTTTCAATCAAAGCGAAATCGTTGTTTGTTTTTTCTGTAAATCTTTTGCGCTGTGTTGCACAAAATACTGCTGATTTGTCATTGACTGTTAGGCCACCGATAGTCAAAGTAATGTCAGTCCGTCTACTTCGCTGTAATCGATTCTCACTGCATGGTTTCGTTCCTGTGCTAGTGCGATATTCCTTCAAATATTCCTCGACCAACATCTTTGTTTTTCGTCCCGCTATCTCCGACTTGGCCTCACGAAACCCCCTCCCCCACATTTGAACAAGGGATCCTATGATCTTTGAACGTCCTACCTGTTATTTTGGAACAATATTTGTTTGGATAAATTGTCTATTTTGCATGCACAATAGTGTGGCACCTAGACGCATTGTCATAATAGGAACAAAGTAAGGTATGTTCATTCTGCTACAATCCTCGTTTGGTGTGACCAACAGTTTGTCCTCGTAACTGTTACGAGTCCCTAGATAATCGAGCGGAGAGGTTATTGTATAGCCGCTGTTTTCCAAATTGCAGATGCCTCGTTAAGATCGTTGATGTTCTTGACAAAACACTATCTACGTTTTGACGTGGAAAAGACGGGATCAACTTTACACATTCGAATACACGAATATGATATTCGTCATATTTCACGATTTTGTTGATCAGAATGCTTTGGATATCACGACGAACTTCAACTTCAGTGCGATATACCATGGGCATGACAGCAATTTCAACCACCTCTATAGTTCAACGAAATCATCGCTGCAACTGCTGATGGTATAGATTTATGGCTAAGGAAAATACGTGCTGCTCGACCAGGTGTTTGGTGTAGTGTGTTTGCTGAACAACGAGACGAAACCAAGGAGCGTCACGTCTTTTTATTCCTAGAGATTTTTCGCGAGCTAAAACAGATGGTCTTAGCGTCTGTGTGGAGCGTGGTTTTTGTTTCTGCGTGATGTTATTTTTTTTTGAATATCAAAAGCGATACGGCCACAAACGATTTATACGCAAACGAAATCCGGGCGTACTTGGGTTATAGTATACCCGTAGCGCTAGAGTCAATTGATCATCTTTGTAAACTAATATTTATTAAATTTTCTTGAATGCATTTAACTATACAATATATGGCTTCCTAACGATATCTTGCTGAATACCTTGCATACCTGAGTCGGAAACGTCGGATTACAATGCCTTGTTCAAAGACCTTCCCGTTGCAGCGATTTTGGACTCGAATCCACTGTTACCTCATGTTTACGATGCCATATGTGTCTCGTGGGCAATTGTTCGTTTGCAACAATCCGCATCGCATTAATAAACCCGAGGCATTTGTAGGACAAACTCCGGTTAGATTTCTGATTTTCCCGAACTCAAATGTTGGGTTTTGGGTCACGGCGTTGCAACACGAACAAGTGGCATTTGATCCCGTCACTGAAACGCGGTGCGGAAAAATCGTGACTCCTTTGTTTGGTGTGGGCTACGGCCTAGTCTCAAAACGGCAAAGATACTTCGTTTCGGTCATGTGACAGGGATGATGAACCATGTCTGAAAAACAAGACCGTTCAGCAAGCCCGTCGGTATTCAGGCGAATGACGCATAGTCTAAGATCCGAATGTCTACGAGCTCTGGGGAAGGTGGGGCACTAACCGTTCGCTTTGGTTGTGAAACAAAGATAAAGCGGCTTAGTTTTCGTGACACATTTCGAGGCTAATAAGGGCGGCGTTCGAAGTGAAGGTCAACGACGAAACAATCGGCCCGAGAGACGGGAGGCAATCGGCCAATTAGCTCTGTCCGGCATATATAAACGGTTTGACTAATGACAAATAAACGGGTAAGTTGTCGTGTTGAGCAGCCAGGACGCCATGTGGTCATTATCGCATGATTAGTCGGCTTGGGATGGAGCCAGATTATGGACGACCGACTGAAAGCGCGAGAGTTAGCGACCGCGAAGAACGAGGTGAATTAACATATAAGGAGTAAATCTAGCTAGCTTTAGGAACTACTTGAAAAAGACAAGGAATTGTTTCGATTTTGTGTTCAAGTTCCGATTCCTTGAAAGTAGTTCATGACACAGTTGCTCGAGATAGCGAAAAGTTCTCTACCATACAAAATACAATGCTGTATGCTAAACTATCCGTTCACTGCACTGCTGGGTGATCGTCATCTTGTATCACACTGGCATCTCGAAAACGACTCATTTTCCTGCTGTTCTGTTGGTATCTTTGAGATCTGATCAAGCTTGGTTTAATGATTGTTGACGGAAACAATATTCCTGATAACCACGTGTCGCATGTGACGAACTCTCGTTCACCATACCGTCTCCTTTTCTCCGTTTCTCACATGGAGTAGAAGAATCCACGCGGAAGGCCGACAGACGACGTGATGGCGTAGAATGAGAAAATCCACAGCTAACTTGATCAAAATAGGCTTCGCATGCCTTCTTGTTTGCGGGCACTAAAGGATGTGGGAGCGAACCGTAAACGGTGAAGGTCGTGTTGTCATTTTCTGTCGAATTAGAAAGATTTGAAAATACGCGTCTGTACAGTTAGACCACATTCCGTATGTTGCATATTACCGCGTTTTTTCCTCTTTACTCGCTTTTTGCCGAACCACTCCTTGTTTACCTTGCAAATTCATTCTTTCGCATGTCAAATGTAACTCGGTAAGAACGACAGCGGTCGGCTTGTCTCACCCTACGGTTTACAATTGAACAATGATGACGACGATTTCATTAGTCGAAAGTTATCATTGTGAATACCGTGCAATAACTGATGTACACATAATAACATCTGACTGACCACTACCAATTTATTCATAAATGATGTTAACGAAGCATCTCTGCTAATTAGAGGCACTAGGCTTCGGATCACTGCCTGAGTTAAATCTCTAATCTTGTTCGGATCTACAATTCAATAATGCAGTCTCCTGCGCCGTGCCCGTTTGTGAGGACATAAACAAAAATTTATTGTTGCAGAAACCATTCATTACAGGGTTTTGCGACAAGCGGGCCCCTCAAGACATTTACTCATTGAATTTTTGACTGTTTAGTCCGTCGGTTATGTGGCCCGGCTTAGTTCCGGAACTTAGAATCAGACGCATTGACTGCTCTTTTGGTAAATAGATACATTACGGATTTGCTTCAAGCCCCGTGAATCGAAAACATTTTCCTTCAGCATTACTCGCTTGGGTGTGGTAAGATGATTTTTTACATAAACCCAGTAGGATGATTAGCAAGCGAATGAGTGCGCAGTAGCATGAGGTGTTGAACGCAGCCTCATGCCCTGTGCCGAATAAGCACAACGTCTTCAGTACTTACATGCGAAATGCAAACACGCCAAGATACTTGCGTCTATCGAACCATATCCACGGCTTGCCACCGGAACAATTGTTTGTCGGGATTCAGTAAATATCAGCGCGAACAACCTGGAGTTTTAGGTCAAAAAATAGGTTTCATAGATTTCGGGAAACCCGTTCGAGGACCAACTTTTGTCAATGCAAAGTCGAGAGACTGGTATTCGGGAATACATTTGGCATTCATCCACCAAGAAGCTACTTCATAAGAATGTTCATGAGAATTCAGTTCCAGTTCAACTTTGATAACTTGCAACCTTGCACTAACCTGCTCTCCTTTTGACTTCGACAGTTAACAGTGAAGTAAAGAGTCTCAAGATCACGAGTCAGGGGGCCAAAGAGTAGTCGAAACGTTTCGAGTGCGAGTAAACCCTTAAATGTGCCATTCAGTCATATCGCACATGATTTCCAACGCGTCGTGGTTCTCGCGGATCCAGTGCCCGCAATCTAAAGCGATCTACTTGAGACAGTCTATTGGTTAAACTTTTCGTACCATAGACTGACCATCCTGCAACTTCTAACCGACTCATAGGACAATGCATATCGAGAAATACTGATCTGAGGGCCTACGCAACACGCATCCCGACCAGCTTAAGGTATTTCAATTCAGTCCTCGTTGGACTGAATGAGTTCCACGGCCCAATACCCATCGTCTAATGTTGGTATCATTAACACAGTCCTCTCACCACGCAGATGTCGGCATTTTGAGACAAACGGTTTTCATACATCTATCCTCAATGGTCTCATCTCTGAGCGGTTTACCAGGGCGAATCTCACTTGATTTGTAGTGGGTCATCACATCGACGCCACAGACGCCTCAAGTTGCCAAACGCTAACCCAATCCTCCGCACACACAAAGATATTGCAGCCGACGGATGGCCACCAAATGCAACTGAATTGCCCAAGTATTCATACCAATACATCACAATATATTAAGGATTAGTGAGACAAAGGTATGGGTGGGGAAGGGATCGGTGGTGTTCCATGCATGATCCGGAAAACGGATGAACGTGTCCTCTCAACCGTTGTCTGGTCTAGGGTTTGCAAACCTAAGCGAAAAGCCCTAAAAACGACCGTTAACTTTTCTCCAAATCAACGATGCACGGTCGGTTCTCGTGCTCAAGGCCTACTCGAAGTCAGAATGACACTGAATGATAGAATTAGATTAGCCTGACCAGCGGACGCGACATAATTTTACCTTAGACGTCTTAAAAGTTTCAGCTGGGGCAGCATGTTGCTCCGCTCTGAGTGCGAACCTTGAAGACAGTCAATTGAGTCGAATAATTAGGCTTAAGCGGTGCCGTTCTACTAATAGGGCTCTCATAAAAATCTACGGATTTTGCCTAGCTGGAGCCTTCTGGTGAAAGTTTAATCCACAGTACATTGGTTCGTTGACCCAGCCCGGGAACGTTACAAGGACAATCTTGAAGACTGTACTTCAGTTCTCTTCTTTTAGCATTGTCTTGTTTCCCCTGGTGCCCGAGTGATAGTTCTGTTGTCGGTTTGATTCGTTTATGCCATTCATCCAGTAAAGCAGACGAAAGCCGACAAGGCAGCAAGCTGGCTACTTCCAGAGTTAGGTGGTCGACGGCTACTGAATGAAATGAGTAGATTTCTTTCTCCGTTGGGAGAAACTCCAGATACACCAGTGTTATGTCAATCTAACAGAAGGATTTGATCGATAAACTGCCGTACGCCTCCGTCATCATAAGTGTCTTCTCTGGGGGGAAAGTAATTGGTCGTGCAGAACCACACGTCATCCAGTCCACTGACTCTTTCAGACTGGACATCGATTGACTAATTTCCGTTGACCTCCAAGGCACGGTTTAGGGTTTTGGCTTGGGGAAGCTATCCCACACACAGAGCTCTTTGGACCGTACAAGTAGGCAAGCCATCACTTCGCGTTATGGCGCATTTGGTCTCGCGAAACAACTATAATCTTTTCGTTCTTATGGGATTATTGAACAGGCGATTTGCCGATCTGACACATTGCATATTTTTAATTTCAACGTATGCACAAGTGGCTTTTCTCGTATTTCGTTCTCTGTATGGATCAAACGGAATTTTCTGAATATTTGAATTGTCTTTCCTAATGCCAGTACACCTTTTAGGTGGAATTCGGAAAGCGTACCGCTGGGAACTGTAAGTTTTGATCTTCCTCTCTGCGGGAGTTTCTCACGGCGCTGCACAGATATCATCGGTTTACAGATTGCCCTGTTCTTATCTAGTCTCTAATGGTTGTTTTTTCCTCTTCCAAAGTTTCTCACCACTCGTACTCATTCCTTCGCATCCTAGCTTTACAGATCCACTTCCAACATTATTCTCGGTAAAACGTATGATTAGAATCGTATGGAATTCACGTGAGCTGTAATTGCATTTGTGAACCTTATGGTATGCGAGAGCCGATACCCAACACCACACTACAGATTTTCTTCACTTTGATTAATACAGTACTTCCAAGAATGACGCTTGGTCATACTCAACATTATAAATTGTTAAACACTCAGGATCCACGGTATCACGCCACTGAGCCGTTTATGGCAACTAATATCGAAAATAATTAGCACTCGGAACCTGAATGACATGTATTGTTCTTGTCTTTTGATCCCCGTTACCGTTTCAAGGCGGATTTCAGCTTTCAAAAATGGACCCACGCCATTCTGTCCTGCACTCTAAATTATCCCGGATTTGGACATTTGGGTTAAAATTAAGTTAGTTAATGATTTCCAGGGCAAACCTTGTTCCTCCTATTTTACGGGTTTCATGCAATTAACACGACTGGTGGGCTGGATTATCGTACTATGGGGAGATTGTACAGCGTAGAGGGAATTTGATAGTTCGTACCCTATCAGTCGGATTAGTAATCTTCAATAGTCTGCCAAATGTAATGCATTTAATAAATAACTAATCTTTTACTTCCTCTGTTTACTAGATAACAAATGTAGAAAAGCTCTAGAATGAGACCGCAGCCATAGAAAGGCTGCCGAATGCGGAGGCGACCAGTAATGAGACGATTTGAATTCGCGACCTGCACGTCGGAATTCCACGATGTTATCCACCTTAACACGCTTTGAGTCACTTCTCAAGTAGATGTCCATGTGCCTTGAGAATCGTGGCATTATGAACGTGTCTGTTACGTTATCCTCAAAATATCCACTTCTTGTTTATGAAATTTATATGTCAGCTACGGATAGTGGCGAAACCTTGATTCCAAACCAACCATGGGCGGCCTGTGAAGAATACGACTATATGCTCACCGGGCATCTGAAGCGCAAAGATGCATTGGGCGCCTAGGATGTTTAGCCCCATCCAAAGAGGAGTATGAACTGAGCAATCTGTCACTGGTTCCCAATAGGTTACCTGACTCCCAAATCGACCATTGGTCAAAGGCTCGGGATAGAATCCTTAAGTACTTCGCTTCGGCCAATCGGGTACTTTCCACCCCAAAGATGAATCACGAATACCGTTGGATAGGATATGACGTGGAGATGGAAGATAGAGAAGCTGTCAGGTTTGATGAACCATACGAAGTGTTTTCTTTCATCTTTCTGGTTTGTCGCTTTTGTCCTTTACCAGGGTCCCGATCACACATGATCTGTACTCACATCTGTACAGTACGTGCATATACAAACATGCTTGTATATTTACAGGTGCCACCGATTGTGATGCATTCAAAAATTTGCAATGTTATTATCCTTGTTGCTCTAATACTTGCTAGGCTTAATGAAGCATCAGGAAATATCATGAATTTATTCACGGATTTCCCTTACTATACCCGTTTGTAGACGGCAATAAGGCCAGTTAAACATGAATGACCTTGGTTGTTCAGGTCAAAAATGAAACTCTACTGGGACGTGAAAATTCATAACTTTTTTGGAAGGATCCTGGAATTTGTCCCAGTTTAAATTCGGTTAAAGTTGACACAAACTCGCTTGTATAGCAAAAGCACTTATTTTATCGAGTATTCTACCCACGATTGCGCATGTATCTATAAGCTGAAGATAATTATTTCTAATTGGGCTAGTGTGTTAACTAAGGCTTCCAAGTACTGATCGATCATGAAAAGAAAAGTCTTTGTTTAGGAAGGAGGTGGCCAAGCAAATAAGGTCGTGGCGTTTGGACATGAAGGTCGCGGATTCGAGTCTCCTCACCGCCGGTCAACTTCCCTACTTGGCAACCGTCTGCTGGCCGCAGCCTCCTTCCCGGAAAATTGATGTACTGTTATTTCATTAATAAAGGAAGCAAAAAGATAAAAGATAAAAAAAGTATCTTGATTTATATCAAGGTTGACTTAACTTCAAGGTTAGTTAGGCGCGCCGCGTTGATCTTTTACACTGTTATCGTGACAGTGAAGCAGCGAACGCAAAACAGTAACATCTTTTAGGAGCACAATGTAGAGGATAAATAACTACTTTTAAAACGTCCGTAGATTTAATATTTTGTAATTAAATTTTTGAAACTTTTTAAATTAAACAAGGCCACCGTTTACATCATATTAGAAGAAAAAACTATGCCAGGAGCACATTTTCCAATCCGATCACAAAGTTACTAATATCCACACATTAAGATTTCACGATAGAAATTCTCTTCTCTAATCCTATTGCAGTTTATTACCGGAATTTCGTGCATCATCGTCCAGGCAAACCTGAATAATATTCAAACTCTCGAGATACGCAATATGAGCTAGTCGTATAACAAGACAGGGAATATAATTGTCCTGTTCAATATTAGAAAATGCTGAACGTTTCAATCTAAAGGCCCGTTAATTTTGTTGGTGAATTGATGATGTGGTGAACTTTAGTACACTTAGACAATGAACATTTCCAATAAAAATTCTACGATAGAGTTGTCCCGATTTCTTGCTCTCGTCCAAATTATTCATTCTCACAAGAATAAAGTTAGACAATATATTTGCCAAGAAATCAAAAACGAATGCACTCCGGAAAGATGAAATTTTGTTTCTGGGGTAACAAAGTTAGTCCTTTCATTCACAGAAAGTAGCCGATATACACGAAACGGCAGTTTCATCGAATTTATCGCTGCGTTTCATTCTATCAGGATTCAGTAAATATATGTTCCTGAGAAATATGGTTTTCTTTCAATCCGATGGTTTTCGAATAAAACTACACACCGGCAGAGGGCATGCTCGATATAAAACTCTACTCCTATCTGAATCTTGATTTTATCCAAAATATTTTTCATGCCGTGGCATGATGGTTAAGAGATGTACCTATCCAATGGATACTGCCCTCGAAATCGTAAAAGTGTGAAGTAAGGGCAGTTTCACCTTGAATATGCTGAGCGACACACTGAAATGACTAAAATATTGCTGGTAGTGGGCCCATTGATAACCGCTGCTTATTGATGCTGAATTCTTAGCAATACGGGCGTCTAAGTGTTGTGAATTAATCTCGTTTTGTCCTCCTTAACTCTCTCGTCATGTTTCATGGTTAAAACGTACATACGATGACCGAAGTGGATGATTGACTAATTTCCTAGCCTATGTGCTAACCGGGTAACACCATAGCATACGACGTATTATCTTAAATATTCTCCCGTTCTCGCTGAATAAGAGGAATGCAAAACTTAGGTGTTTGCTGCCCTATGCTGCTGACAACTTGAGCGCCAACTGTTCACACGAAACCTGTCGCAAGAATTTCGGCAAGGCCGATATATATATATATATATATATATATATAACTAAATTCGTATTTTACCCGAATATTTATTTGTCATTCAACTCTGCCCAATTTTGAGGCCCAGTCCATATGTTTCAGTGTAGTCGTTCCATCTGGCTGCTTACGTTGCGCTCTTCTAATGGGCCAGCGCTGGAATTTCTATTCATCACATTTGATTTCAAGTTTTGCGGAACGAATACAACGTCAATCTATGAAGATAAATAATTTCAGTCCTTGAACGATAAAATGATCGTTCATTGTGAACCAAGTCGTAAAAATTGGGCTGTGGAATGGCGAAATAAGCCACTGGCTTCCCACAACCTGTGACACTACTGACAGTCAAAGGATTTTAGATTCGTAACTGCTAGAGAAAAAGACGTCTCCAAAGAGCTATTGATCTTATTGCTTTTGTTTATTCTTCGCACGTCTTTTTCTCCACAACCGTTACCCCATACTGACTCACTTTTGTATCCCGTTTTTTTTTGTTCGTATACCTTGACTTTAGTTTGCGCACAATGTTACACGTGCACTTATTGCTATCCGTTTTGTGAATAAAAGATGTGCATGCGATTATCACGTTACCGTATTTGTTATAGCAAAACTATCCCACCGATTTTATGGCTGCACATCCGTACGATGGACACCTACGCAGGTTGAACGTGAGGTACTGGAAACTAACGTTTTTCACATCACCTCGTTCGTAACAACCGAGGCGAGCAAATGGATATTCACGTAAAATAATTTTACAGTTGGACTCAATCATCTCGGTTGTACACCAACCTAATGAAGCCGTATCACCTCGCATGTTGTCGTTAGAAATGTGAATTTTAGGCCCGCGATTTTGTCACTACTCCAATGATGTTCAGCATGAACCATGAGACAGTTATTCCTGCGGGGTGCACAATTACAAAACACGACTACGAAATGAGCTAATAACCTCAGAATATGCTTCTTAAGAAAAAGCTAAGTGATGTTTAGTATCTGCGACCGCAGTTCAGCAATGGTATTCATCAAACAGATGTAACCGATTGTCTATGGAATACTTCGTCTCAGTCTGTGATTCAATCAAAGTAAACCTGACTTGATAGCCGCAACCCGATCAACGTACACATACCGGTAACTTACTAATTGATTCAGTATGATCTCATCCTACCAAAGTATTTATTTGCCCAGATCGTGGATGGGAGACTTTGTTCCTCTATGCCGATTTAACCGTAATCGATCATAGTTACGATGGACCTCCGGAATATTTAAAATCTAGCAAGTTATGCGCATGTTTTCAGTCAGATAAAGGCCGCTTGTGTCAATCTGAACAGCGTTTCCAAAGTGACTTGTGCACAAAATGAAATCAGGATCATTGAGCAAAATTCTTCTGGATTACTTATGCTTTGGGGCAATTAAGATACTAGGGAATCTCTACAAGTGAACAGGTGAGATCGAGCAAAATGATGTGTGTAGGTAATGAAAAAGAGATTCGGATGCAATAAAATTTGTGAGTAATGATTTACTGCTGTAGAATAGAATTTTATTTGGAAATTTCGCACGAGCATATCGGTACTTTGTTTACAAACTTTTACCAGTATAAAAAACACACCTGCGAAAGATGGCTACCAATTTCCAGTTTATCCCTCAGTAGCCTTTGGTCACCCTTCCGCGGACTGGTGAAAAGTGAAATAATATGATGGGAAGAAGTATTGTCGCATAAAGATCCCTCACTGATTGATGAGGAAGAAACCTATTTGTGGGAAAATATCTTCCAACTTGGAGACAGCAGTTTCGACTTGTGCGGACCATCGAACTTTACCGTCAAAGTACTCCCGTCATTGGTCTTCCCATAGTGTAAGCTTTGTAAAAGGAAAAAAACAGAACTACTCAAAGTAACAACACTGTATATGCATAAAACAGGATAATACGGGTCAATGCCCACAAATGTTCGCCAACAGCTGCGACAGACTCTGTGTGGCGATTTGCAACCGCCTGTACACCAACTGAAACAGCCTTTTAAGAATGAACGTTTATTTTTTTACTTTCTTTTTAATTAATGAAATACCAAGTTACGTCATTTGTCAGGAAGGAGGCCGCGACCAACAGAGGGTTGTCAAGTGAGGGAGTTGACCAGCGGTGGGAAGATTCGAACTGGCGACCCTCACGTCAAAATGCCACGACCTTATCTGTTTTGCCACTGCCGGCCTGCTTCGGGGTTCCCAGATCCGACTAATGGTAAATGGATTTATTTCTTTAAATGTGTGATTGACCTTGCTGTGATACATTGGAACAAAAACTCTCAGTGGGCGCAATAAACCTAATGTTAATCGGTTCAGTAGACTTCTTGTGATTGATCATATGTCTCACAGTGTTAAAAGCAACAATATGGATTAGATCTGATCAGAATCCAACCGGATGCGCCAACGCTATGCAAATACTGATCACATCGTCCAATTTTATCTCTGGTCTGTCAGGTGAATAAGTGATACATTCTTTCATACCTTACATTTTTTGAAGAGCGGTTTTTGTTTTGTTGCATTTGGCCATTTCTTTCTTCGGTTTTCGTTTCGCGATCAGCTGCGCTAATTGACATCAAGTCTTCAATTTGGTTTTTGTATTCGACTTCTACCGTCGATCATCTGTCTATCAGGAATATTGCCTTGGTATTGTCAGTTTGTCATTCAGTACTAAATTGTCAGTCGCAGTTTTGGATCTGAGGTTAAAGTAAGACTGATTGCAATATCTCAGTCGACGGTTGATGGCTGGCGAAGTTGACTTTGCACTTTTTACGGGATCATACTTTGCATTATTCCATTCGGGGGAAAAAATCATATTTATTATTTTTAACAGGGCACAATTTCGGAACGAAACGACCGGTTAAGTAAAGTAATGGAGAAAAAACTGAGAAATTTGGTCTTCCGAAAAAGAAAAGCACACTTGAAGAATTCGAAAAAAATACTGAGTTGACACGTTAGCGGGGGGCAAGCAATCCTCAATCAATTCGACAGCTGATGAGTGTAAGGGAGTGGCATAGTAATTGGCCTAGCGGCTGAATCTGGTAGAGTTGTTTCATTGGTTATCGATGACTGCGCGACGCTGGGCCGTGCCAGACAAATCACGATCAATTCAAGGGCGTAGATCTAGCCCAATCTGGCCAGACAACAGGCAAGTGCAAAACGCGAGACGAGAGTGAGGCCGCATTATCCCATTGGCTGCCAACGGACAGCGGACATAGTGGCACGATAAGGAGGCAAGAGTGCGAATACGCAAAATGAAGGCCATATCATGAGCTGGCACAAGAAATCACGATCAGCGGTCCGGATTCGACATGAAACGCCATGACCTCAATCGTGTAAAATGGAACGAACAAGATGTACTAATCAAAGCGCGACCCTGACGACCGATGGAATAATGGCATTCGCACTGCCCCAATAAGGCAAACGACAGAACCTATAAATATGCGATGATTTTACGTAACAGACGAGGACCTCTTTGTGCCGGTTGTCTTTGTTTTTTCTCGTTTGACATGGTGCGGACTGGTGACAGCGATCTAGTGATAGGATCGGCTTATCGAAGAGCAGTATGTGAAACAGAGAAACAAAGTTACACAACGATGATCACCATTCTGCACCTAATAATGCATTTATTGGTATACTTCAGTGTTTCGATCAGTACATGATCAGTGACGAGAGTAGCAAACAACGGCTCATTTCTCTCAACCAGGTTGGTTAAATTCAGTTCGCACCAGAAAGAAATGATCACAAGGGTCAAACACGCATCCGAAATTCTTTCGGTTGTAGGCACTTTGCTGAGCATTCTTGTTGACATAGCGATTTGGTTCCTCCTGAAAGGAAGAATAGTAAGTAATTTACCCAGGCTTATAGTACGAGGCGGTTACTGTGCATGGGTTTCACTTGGTTGACAACGTCCATAGTGACCGTTTATATATCACTATTATTAGTACGTCAAGAACACATGACGTCTCGCACTACTGACACTCCACTCTAGCAGACAAACTTATCAGTCAATCTCACCAGCTTCCATTTAAATCTGTCTTTGATAATCGAAACCTCTATGGACTATCAAAATAGGCCGTTTCATCCGTTACTTGTTGAAAACTTTGAATCCAGTTATCACTGTAGAACAAAATGTCAGTTACCACTCACAATCCTTTGTTTATGAGCGCAGATTTACTTGAAACACTGACAAATGGCCAATTTTGGTTATCCTGAATGTTTACATTTTTATCTTCCCGAGACTTGCGGTTTTTTGAAGAGAAAAGTCCCCAGGTCCGTCGACCTCCTGTTCATAAAATTTGTCTGGTCCTAAGATATACGTGTTACGAGTTGTTTAGGGACGTATGAAAGGTAGCCATGCGTGAATGTAATGAACTGCGTGACCACTAACGGTTGCTTATACGGAAAGATGAGCCTCTCCACACTTCGCCAGTGCAGATCTGACCTTATCCTAATTAGATTTCTTCTATATCATTGTGCACATGCGATACCCTGGTCAACCCTATCTGAAATTTGAATTGCTATGAATACCAAGGTCCTTAGCTTTGTTTACTCCAACTATAGAAAATAATCTTCATGCACGCCTTTGATATTTTCCAGGACACCTGATAGCAGGTGATTGTTCCTTGCGTCAAGTGGTCAAACCCAATTGTTGTCTCATTTTAAGACTAGGATGAAATCCCTACCCAAATCACCGGGCGTTGTAGACTCAAGCATTTCAACATCAGCGAAAAAATATCTGGGGATTGAAGAGTTACCGCTTGGTCATTTACAAATAACGAAAATAACAGTAGGCCGGGTACACTGAGGTGTTATCCCTTCCAAGTTCACTCGAACACAGAATGTCTCAATAATTTTGGAAATCTGTTTTAGTCGTAGCTCCGGTTATTGGTTTGCTTGAGGGTTCTGTTTACGCGGAGCTTTGTGTTCAGATCTCAAATGTTTTGGTCACCAGTCAAAGTGTCATCAATGTCATAATGTGCATCAGGGTATTCCTAAAGTGTTGACCAGTGTCTCGATGATGACAGGGCAGAACTCGTTGGGAACAGTTTATTTTCTCACGCCAGATCCATCTTTATTTTAGATTGTCTATTTTTGATAGCGTACGTCGTAAATCCAAGACTGCAACTATACCCAGGGTGACTCTGTAGGTCAGACTTTTGAAACAAGGGCCCCGGTTAGATTTCCCTCAAGAAATAGTCTTTATTGTGCGCTGCCGTAAATATCTCTCGCTAGAACACCTGCAACATCTTTTCTTTGAGTAGTCCTATTGAATTTTGTTCTTCGGATACAGGGCTCGCATCAGATGCCACGAAAAATTGCAGCCTGATAGGTTTTCTTCTGATGGTAGCATTAGTGAAAATCAAAAAGTAGACCGAGCCCACTACTCAAATCCAACTGCTCGATTCCCTTGATTGTCACTAACGTACGTATGATAAAAAGGTAGGGCAACAAACAGCAAATGCAAAAAAACTTAGAAGCTTTTTAAATAAGCGTATGCCACATGTAAATCCGTATATAATACTCCGCTTCTGAAATCACTCAAAGGCAATCGTTTTTTCCTTTCAGTTCACTATTCACTCATCAGGTGATTCGGCTTCTTGCACTCGTGATTTACGCTCTCTCTTCGCAATCACATCTAGCACGTACTGTTAAACTGGGTCCCAGTCTCACTGCTGTTTACGTGTGGTTCGGTTCGGCAACTCTGTGCTTGTCAATATCAATCAACTGAGACACCCAAGCTTTTTTATCATATATGCTTGCACTTTTACCGGCTGTTTCCCTCCTGAGGTTAAGCAGAATTTCTACTGGGATTGGTCCCAACCAATTCCAAAAATATATTCAACGGACTTTGTAGTCTTTTCTGTTGAACTCAATTTGGCTGTTTCGTGGAAACAGAGCGGCACACTGGTAGGCTATTTTCTATCTCTTCTGATCATATCAGTAACAGTAGGTGCCTCACTCAGGTTCACTCACATCACAGATATCACCTCATATGGTGCTTTCTTTCGACTTCATAGCACCGGACACAGAATGACCATATTGTTATTAGTCAGGGGTGGATTGTTAATCATTCTGGTTCATGCATGTGGGCTCCGACAAGACCTTGGTCCGCATCCACTTTTCGTTTCGCTTAGTCTGTAGCAACTGCAAGAAAATTACCCGTCTTGCAACATGAATATTGTCACAACGAGTCCGAGTGAACATTGGGAATAGAATAAAGATGAGATCTACTTAACAGCAGACACCATATAGGGTTCTAGACCATGTAGACCAAGCAAACCATGGGTATCTGTTTTTTTTGTTTGATGCTCGCAGACTCGCCTCTTCAGATGCGACATACATTGTGGTGTTTAAATCAATGAGATGTTCTAAGAACGGGAGCCTGAAGCTGATCGCAAGCAATGGTGGACAGAGACTGCGGCTAACGGCAATAACTGCAATATTTGCCGGGATGGTTAGGGTTTACCTGCCCACGAAAAGCTGGCATACTTGAGGTGAACAATGAATCGATGGGCTCACGGATTTACCGTTACCAGCGTCACCTGGCCCGTTTGGCGATGAACTTTAGGGAGTAAAAGCAGTCGCCCCACTGTCGCAGTGGAACTTTGGCTTATTCCTACAGGTGAAATAACGAAAGGTAAGTGTTAATCCACTAACGGAAATGGAGGTAAACAGGAATTTAGACTTTTTGAAAAGTCATAAGGCTGCTGGATCAGACGGACTGTAGCTACCCGTTTCCAAAGATGGCAAGGTTTTGGAGTTAGCTTTGATAGAATTTCTGGTGTATACCCGGTAAAAGAAGCATATACGTAAGGGTTGATATAAGTCGATGGTTGTATCGATTTACAAAGTAGGTGATAGGTCCTCATGAGTTCGATAGGAGTATATCCGTGGAAATCAAGTTGATTGCCGATTCACTCATCATTTCAAAACACCAGTTGTTAGAACATATATGCACATTGTGTTGACTGAAAATTCCATCTTTCTTTATCCAAAATTGGCATTAGATACAGTCAGTCGTCCATTGCCCTGTCCAGCAGATGAACAGTCGAAGGCGAGTTTGCACTTATCACGCTATTTTATCCAATCTCTTCAGGAGAAATGGTATTCGACAGGGTTTCTTACTATTTCTGTTCTTCTGTCATTGAAGTGATTTTGACACAGATTTATCCTCATATGAGAATAGTTGTATTGGTATTTTCTCAGACAGGAAACTGTACAATTTTTGATATGCGAATGATGGGCTTCTGAATGATCATCCAGGTTACTTCCAAGTATTTATTGATCTCATGAACGATATGTTTGGAGTAGTTTTCATCTTCACTGTGTAACATGCTATTGCAGGACTCTATTGACTCTAACCGGAAACTTGTTCTTGGTCGAAATAGATCATTCTTGTCAGGTCTCATCTGCTGGTCGTATATGAGACGAAAACTCCTCACATACGCTTAAACCTTGATTGACGTTTACCAATTTTACACTTTGGTGGCGTCAGTGTGGTATCCACTTGTCGAAAAAAGTCGAGATTTTGCTGCAGTCGTAAAATCGGGCCAGATATATATATATATATATGTATATATAGCTCATAAATATGATCGTTACGGAGAGACGTGAGAAGACCGTATTTGAAAAAAGGAGTTCCTTCGTAATATTCCCATACCGTCGTGTGAGAATTGTGTTCGCAACTAGGAGTTTTGTGGTACGGCATGCGCTGCAGAATTCATTCAATTAAATGAATGCAGAATTTAAACAGATTAAGGTGTTTGGGACAAGTGTTGCGTAGATCCTTAAACAAGACTACTGCGGTGCACAGTGTTCTCCGAGGCAGTTAATGGCTGGAGGGTTGGTGAAGGAGGTCAGTCGATCACTTGGTGAAAAGGTGATGAAAACCTTCACTAATGATTTATCACGTCTAGATCTAGTTAGATTATCTTTTCGGGTACATGTGGTCTCCCAACACGATGGCTGGAAACCGTAGGGGATATGGTTGAATGCTACATTCAGTGGCATCTTTGTATTCGAAACATTTCTGCCAGTCTGCAGTGCTTACTTCTCGCAATGTTTGATTTTTGTTACACTGTTATTCAGTGCCGCTATATTATCACCAAACACAGAGCAGTTTGGTACAAATTGTATGGTTATACAAATTGAACCGGTATGAAGGTAATCGCTTAGTGGTTTGACCTTGCCCTCTTCAACCAGTAAAGTATAGCTGAAATTTATTACCAAAGGACAACTCTCCCTTTTACGTAATCATTTCGACTGTCTGTATGTATGGTGCTTCTTTGATTGTTATGCAACCGACTTGGTCAGCTTAGCCTCGTATTTGCATTTCCCATACCGTGCTAGTCGTTAGCTTCATTCCTATGATTGGTATTTATTTCCCATGCTTCAGCTTTCTTCGACGCTGGGTATTGTAATGAGCTATAGCCCTTGGTTTGGTAAATTCATGCATTCCCTTTTTCCACGATACTGATCTACATTCAGGTCCCAGTCACTCCAGATTTTGCAGCACATCTCCGAAGGCTTCCAGTTGTATCTTTTTTGTATCCACAGGTTCTGCGCACGAGATTATTTGGCTTCTCACAGCAGTTCTAACACTTGGTTGTGAAGCTCTCCTATATCCATTTCTCTCAGACTTCTAACCACACCCAGCGCGGCCTTTGAAAACCAAATGCACATGATTTTAACACATGGCTACAGCTGCACACTGATGATGAGGCTAAAGTTTTGTAATATTCTTCAACCTTTTTGAGTAGGAGCGCTAGTTTACTATATTCTCCGAAAACTGTAAGAGCTAACCATTACCATTAATGCTCGTCCTTGGGAAGCATCACATACAGACTACGTTATTGGCCGTGTAACACAGACCACGGGTACCCGTCTTAAGACCGCTAAATTTTGTTTAACTTACCGAGACAAGTGGTAATTCCACAATTGCAATGAACGATGGCAAAGAGTCAGGGTGGCTTGAGGCCAAACAACAAATTGATTGATCTTGGTACGATTTGGGCATATTTTCTTGGAGGTGAAAAAAACTTGGTGTAACTGATAATGGCCTAACACTGCATCATCCGTTGAATAATGGAAACATCGATTAGAAGAATCACTTATTAAGGTGGTGAAGCCAAATAAAACATATGAACTCAAATTCCCTACTTGTTCCCACACTTGACCATATGAAGCCAGTACACTTGGGAATGTAATTGACTGATATATGGGATTGGCACACGGAATTGTGAACTGTTCGAATCGGGATAGGGTGGAGGTTGAGGAATTCCGACTTTTTGAACGTTGTTTCTAGGCTGAACATCTAAATCCATTAGATACCAGGTATTGGGTGATTAATGTGAAATTCCAAAACACAAAAATGTCCCCCTTGAAGTGATGCTTATGATCTGGCAACTGATGAGAATTTGAAGGACACTGATTCCTCGTCTACCATTGGAACATGATATTTTATGTGACAAACTTGTTAGGTGTGTGATTCAAATGCAATCATGTTTGAATGGGAAGGTATCTGACAGTCACGTTGTAGTAAGAAGTTGCTCAAAATCACCAGGTGATTAGCATTAATCTGTTCTCGGTGATATAAAATGGCTATCAGGAGCGATTTAACGGTAAAGTTATCCTTAGAGATGTTGTACTCTGAGATAAGTCACACAAACAGCTATCGTCCGAAAGATACGAAATGAGCCCGAACGCATGTGGGTCAGCCATAAATCTATCATTCTCCTCAACAAACGGACAGAAACAAATTAGACACTTTTGACATCTGCAGCCATATTCATTGCGTTCTCAGAACAAGCTGCACAGAAGAAAAACCGGACACCACGTGCTAGGTTAAATTAACCGGCTGTTGCCCAAACGATCTAATCTCATGCCTCGAAAGCACCTGGGAATCGCACTGGATCTTACCCGTTAGGTCTTCCTCACAATTTGAACTAAATGAAGTATTCCCAGTCGCTATGCAATCACGGAATTGTGGTATGGTCGCTAAGCTCGGCAACTTGTTTCACGGGGTTTGAGTCCACCAAAAACGTTAAGGGGGTAAACCCAATTTGTGAAAGATCTAGATGTGAAATTTCCTCAATCTCGGTGGGATTCGGATTTACACGGTTTAAATCCAAGGATTCGACCCCGTGCGTTTTTTCGAATCCCAGAGAAACAGGAGGCATTTCACACTTCGATCGCTTTTGGATATAATTCCCGTTGGAATATCATTTATCATACGCTATTCGATCCCTATTCCTAACGACTTACCTGGATAGAATCAACGCATCGGTGTAATATGACCAGAGTTTCTTTAGTACCGATGAATATCCCAAATGTGTTGCATTCTAAGGTATGTTAAAATTTACATTCCGAAATTCTTGTAACGTATCTGCCGAGTGTTGTAGCTAGCCCATCATAGATCCATCCGTTTCCATTTAACCCTGATACCATGTAAGACAAAAATTCAGATGGAAAATTTCAGGAAGTTAATGTACTTTTTTCTGTACGACATGTAAGTAATATCTTTTTTCAACATTCCGTCGATCCATTCAGATTGAATAAATTGGATATATTTTCATGTCATTCCATTTATCGATCACACAGCAATTTTTTAAGACACGTTCGCTCATAGATTGCCTGTTCTCGGGATTAGATCAGCTTTAGACAAACCCACTCGCCAGGTTAAAGTTGACTGTCGTGGTCCGTTAAATTGTGGCATACTTCTCGGTTGACAAGTGAAGTTTTGCTGATCCACATTAGCATAGATGAGAACTTTTATTCCCAGTTTTTAATAATCATCCGGGTTGGAAACTTTGGGCATTCTTTCTCGACCGAAACTATTTAGCGCGCTTATGATAAGAACATGAATTTGATGAGTACAAAATCGGTTTATTTATGAAAGAGTCCCATGACTGAACATTTGAGCGGCATAAGTATTGATGAAACTTATACCACAAACGTCACTTGAGAACTTTCCACTCCATTTTGTGACGGCGAACAGACCAAAATACGTACATTTGTATTCCTAATATTCAACGATGTGTGATAAAGATTTTCGTTAATAACCCCTAGGTATTAGCATTACGTAGCTGAAAAATACGGTAGAAATTTTGTCGGTACCCAATTTTTACCAGAATGAACATATGCCAACCGTGGGACACGAAGAGTCCACTTAGAAGATCTATTGACAACAATACGACAGATGTACTGCGTGGAATCCAGCAAGCATAAACGCTGCTAACTGACGGACCCGCCGGTGTAACTCCTTATTATTCTGTTACTTTGACGTGCATTCTAGCAAGTGGTGCATGAAATATTTTTTGCTCCATACGCTAAGAAGTTCTAGAATTTCGACACCGATATCATCTCTGAAGGTTGCTTAATTAATTACCAAGTGAATAGATTAAGCAAACCTTGGATAGCAAAAAAACTCAGGCTGTGATGTTTTTAAGATGAACCAGACTGCAGGGCTAAGCATGATTCGGCCCGACTAACATCAGGTTCAATGCAAGATAATTCCTTTACTGAATGCAGGTGGAGTCGGAAACTATCATTTTCTTAATATCGTCTATATTCTTAGAATTCAGCGAGTATCTCCGGCGCCACAATGTATCTCTCCGCGTCGATGCTCCCCTCCATTTCCGTTCGCTGAAAAGGTGTCTGTCATTTCATTTTTGTCAGAATGAACATCTTGGACGGATAATAGAAGACGGGACGAATTGCTCAAACAATTTCCCGCCGGAAATGTCCCGTTTGTAAGCGTTTTACGAGCCAACACTTGCTAGGCGCACTTAACATGTTTTTCCCTACTGTAGCAGATAACTGGATTCTTTGCCTTATTCCTTGCGTCAGTAATCCACAAGTCG
>LUCM01002287.1:6552-54309 GCA_008360955.1 Fasciolopsis buskii | reverse complement strand
TTGAACGAACCGAGATTCAGAGGCTGAGGAGGCTTGAGAAAATGTGAGCTAGCAGACTGGAAATCTCTTATGACACTAGTTGACAATGAGCCGTTGCGAGTACCGGGCGTCTTCTCAGTGGGAGGACTATGGGTAGGCAGAAGGGGCAAACAGATTGGGTTGGAGACAGAAGAGACAGGTTGAATAAAAGAGAGGGAATTCTGAGCAGTAGCATACTTATCACTACCCACCCTGCTCACAGCAATGGGCAGCGCGGTCCTGATTATCCTGCGCGACGACCGATGCAGTATGGAATTATTTGTAGGCGTGTAACTTATTGGTAGTCCAACTATACCTACACGAGCCAGTCCACTAGTTGAAGTTTTCATACTTTTTCACCCGTCATCGAATGGGCACTCCGAACCATCCTTAAACTATTGCCTGCCTCGAAGGACAATGTAGAACGAGGCAGACGTTCTGTAGAGATGCGAAAAACGTCCCAACTTCCTCAACCTATTCTGACTCAGTGCCTGCCTAAAGACTGAATCGTATGACCCCAGTAACCTGTCTAACGTCTGAGTTACTCACGAAATTGCTCCACCAAATTCTACCAATAAGACAGAAAACTGTACCGACCCCACAGCTCGTGTGTGTTCTTGACCCATGATCGATAACCAGATGTCATACTTGCTTTAAAATCTCTTTTGTCGCGGTCGCCAAGTATAGCGCCTTCAGTCGGTCGTCTCGGCTCTTCTTCAATCCCAACCCCCTCAGTCAAGCAAAAGGACAATCAAATGATCTCTGGCCTCTCAACACGAAAGTTTCCGTTTATTTGTCATAATCAAGAGGTTTATGGAGGTGCTCAATTTGCCGATTTTCCGCTGTCTAACGTGGTGGTACATTGTCAACTTTTTGTTCTTCATTGCAATTGGCGTACCCACTCTTCTCCAAGCCCGCAATCAAATCAGACCACTTTCAATCAATTCGCGTTCTGCGGCGCCCGCCTGACACCGTACCTGTCCTCGGGCTTACTGTCAGTTCAACTTCAAGCCCATGCGTTGTTCAATTGATGTCAGAGTAGTCACGCCCTCAGTACAGTTCTGGGTGTAGTCAGGCTTCGCCTCTGTGTGATTCATCACGAAGCCGCCTTGTGGTTTAGGCATCTGCACGAAGCCTTTCCTTACAATGTTGACGCCAAAAATGCTTCAAATTAGCAAATGCCAGTCTAGCCTTCCGCATGCGCTCCATCCATTATAGACCGTCACGTGACGTACAGCTGCCCAAGTCACTAAATCCACCCATCTCACCCAGCTATTCCCCCGCATGAACAAGATTCGGCTTCGAGGCCAATTCAGTCCGGCAATAGCATTTTACACTTTGAAGGTGCGAACCGCATACAACACATACCCATACTATCATTCGGACGGTCGAGAAAAGCTCGCAATTTATACTGGTCTTCACTTAGACGCTCAACGTATTCTGCAAATTTTAAGTCAGACAGGTTTCTGTCTGAGTAAATCTCAATGCCACTATTCTTACTCTAGGATATGGCCATCTCTATCACCAACATGAGGAAAAAGTTGACAAGAAAAGATGAACGTGGTGAACCCTGGAGAATACCACTTCTCGTGGTGATCTCAAGTGAGAGATCACCGAAAGCACGAACTCAGCCTCCGCAATTAGCATGCAGAGATTTGACAAGTGAAATGAATTTATCTGGCAGCACCACGAAATCGCATGATCAGCTGAATTGAATGCTGCTTTCAGATCAAGGGAAGCAGAAATCGTCAATCTGGGAGACTTGTGCTTATTTTCTAAGAACTAAGGCAAAGTGAAAATTTAATCAATACAACCCCGGCCGGGACGGAAATCGGCCTGATTCTCATTCATACATCTTGCGCGAGTACTAGACAATCGACGAAGAGTGATGCCATCGAGCAGTTTGAATGCGGTGCTCAACAAATTAATTCCTCTTTGGTTTTCACCTGAGGATCTATCACCTTTCTGTAAATCGGCACAATCACCGATTCACACCAGCCCTTAGGAATCTCTTCCCCTTACCAGAGTGATCCCAGGAGTTTTATCAACTCCGATTTGAAGAAGGACGACAACAGCCCATCCGGTCCAGCTTCTGCATTCTAAGAAAATCTATTTCGGATCCAGGGCTGGCATTCACTTGCAATGGTTCACTTCCATGTATAACCGGAAGGTCCACTGTGTCAAGGGGCAATCGAAACTGTTCTGTCCAATGTGCCAGCCGATGGCTTTGGAAATGAATCCATCTGCCATCGCATTCTTTACGCTCGGCTTCCGTAACCCAATGATCCTAATTCATTGATAAAGATTGCGACTGTTTTCGATAGCCGCAATCTTTTTCATTTCCCTACACTTTCCTATCCACCACTGATCTCGGCCATTTCTTGAGATGCTTGTCAGTTGACGTCCCAGGGTCAATGAACCCTATTGCATGTTTCGTCCTGGTGGTCGGATCTGCACACACCTAACTGTGCAACTGAAGTTGAGGATGTCCACCATTTCTGAGGTTTATGTGGCTAGGAGTTCCCTGTGACAGTTGCCGCTCAACGAAAGGCTTCTTTGATCTGATTCCAGTTTTCTGCCGGATTCTAGGCATTTCGTTGACGCGACAACCTCATTGAAGGCTCCGATCGGAACTGACGTCGATGATTAGCTTCTAGAATCAGCAGTAAAAGACTCGCGCTTTTCGTGCTGCTGTGATCATGTACTGGGCGCGCCAACGAAAGCACAATCTCGTTTCAAATGTTGGGACCAAAAGATGGGTAATTCTCGACTGATCCGCACCACTGGTGGCAGAAACAAAAACGACAGACCTGAATCCAATGGTTTGAAGGCTAAGGCGCGTGACAGGTGAGCCCAGGTTGCTTTTTATAGTAAAAAACGGTGTTCGACAGAAACAGCTTGTGATTAGAGCCAACCTGGATGAGACGACCTCTGTTTTCGCTCTGGTCGGCTGGGACAGAATGTTTGCCACCCATATACTGTTTCCTCTCCGCTAAGTGGTCAAGCTAGGCGTTAAAACTATAACTAACAACAACATCATCCGTTGAACGCACACTTCGGTGTGATCGAGATAAATCCACGTCGAACTCGTCTTTCGCCCCAAGAGAGCTGCAATCAGGGGGTGGATACGCAGAATTACCGAACAAACAACAACGGTTCAATCAAATGCTATTTCACAAGTGCAGAACCGTCCAATGGAACTGTACAGTGTTGTTCAGTGGGACCCAATCGAACAGTGCACGCTATACTTGTATGATCAGACTGATCATAACGCCAGCCTGACCACGAGAACTCGAAACCGGACCACCGGACACACGAAAAGTTATTTCTCCAGCAAGGGCACATCCGGAACTAAGTAGCTCGTGCAAAGAGCTATTTAAAACCCCTGAATGTTTCTGTCCACTGCAAGTGTTTGTGATGGGGTACTTTTTTCCGGAAGCCTCTGGATATGTTCTTCAAGAATCCAAGCTTGCGACGAGCCTTACTTATTCTGTCAGCTAGTTTAATGGATCCGCTCATACCAAACAATTCACCTAGTTTATCGATAGATAGTTTCGATAAACCTCCCAAGCCTTGATGGTATTAGACTGCCTATGACGGTTAGCTGGTAAGACTTCGATTGGGCAGTTAGCAGTGAACAATACCCAAGGACGCTGGGGAACCTTTGCCAACATTTAGCACCAACTGTTCTTCGTTCCAAGATGACTACGTACTTCTTCATCGACGAAGAACTGATAGCGGAAACCAGAGAGCTAGGGGCATCAGATCCTTTTCATGACCTACTAGTTTGCGGGATTCGATCTCAACTGAAAATGGATAATACTGTTTGAGGAGCTTCTTATGCTGGCGCCGGGGGGACCTGCGGACGCTTCTGACTTTAAAAAGCTTCCTTGCAATAGACTGAAACGCACTGGTACTGTGATTCGTCTATCAACCGACAGGATCCCGAGACTAGCCAAGACTGTCTTTACCGTATCCAGACTAAATACAAAATGTTATTAAATAAAACAGCGAATTGCTCACATTGCTGTGTTACCGTTCTTTTTTAATGTGATCCTCAAGATCATTACTCGCAGAAGTTTTAATGTATTCGCTAAGAAGAACAGTTCTTGATGCTGCATTTTTTCGCCTCGTGATAAACATAAATACCTCCAGATGATCAACCGAAAAAAATATAACTTTACAATGCGAACGTTTTCGATTACTTGTGGGTTAAGGTCATTGTCTATCCCTCAGTAGCTACAAATAACAAACTGTCAACCATATGGACGAACATAATCAAGGATAAAGCGGAAAGTGTGCTGTCTGTTCAGAACATGCGATTTAGTGATCAAACGATCAACATCATAGTGTCATAGCCCAAAGGTCACGTGCGTTCGAAATTTTACCGACAACGGTCATCTTACCCGTTTGCCAGCACTCTGTTTTCAATGACCCCCTTTCCTTGCAACGATGTGCATTATGGCTTCATTAGTCAAGAAAGCAAAAAACTGTAAGAAGTTTGAAATTTTGCAGTTTAGAACCACGGACCAGGTTATCATACATTATTCTAAGCATTGATCACCAGACCACCTAAATAAATTCAGACCTTCTACTACAGGTTTTTTTGTAGTTTACTGGCATCCAGCCGTCAGTTAGGAGCCTCCGACGGATTGCGGTGAAATAAATACATATCCGACTTGCTGATGATAGATGTGAATCAAATGGGCCGATCAAGTGACCCGTCTGTCTGGTGTGAGCCTCGTCAGTAGCCGTGTTCAGTGAAGGAAAATATTCATTCGAGCCCAAGCAGCAGTTGATAGGTTTGGAGTCGAGCTATTGAACGATAGATAAAGGATACAAAATGTCGTCCATAGGAAAACAGAAAAAGGAAGATAATCCCAAAGGAACTGAGTTCTTCTTCTGATTTAAACGGAACTAGGCCATCAGAGATTTACTCTTCGTCTACCGATAAAAACAACAGCACAATTTTGACAATACGCATAACGTTGGAGAAAAAAACATTCCAATGATCAATATTTCTATTTGATCTTTTTCGAGTACGCGAAACATGAACCAGTAAACGGGGAAAGGAATCAACTGACACCAAGTTCGTCCAAAAAATACCCTCGACACAAAAAAATAAGCAAGCAAAAACACATGCGTAAAACGTCAACTGCATGATCCGTGGTTCTCGAATCAGACAGTCACAGTTTTTTATTGTTAAATTTGTTTTGTGAAAAGTTCACCACGGTAACCGAACCTTTAGTTGCTTGTGGTTTAACTACCTTCGGGAATTGTTGAGTTTCATACCCCGTTCTGGTAAAAAATAAACAAACTTTTATTTTTGGGTGGTTTTCTTAAAGTGAAAGGATTTAACAGTCTCACGTAATAGCCTTTATTTGTCTCAGTATCGGATGGGTTGACGAGGTAATGTCTACCGATGACAGTAACCTCTGTCTGTAATGGCAGACTGACGATAGCACCTCGAGTGATGATGAAACGTTTGCACTCTAAACGTCTAGCTCATCGATCAGAACCTCGCGATAACTTCGAAGTGTTTCTCTTAGGTCCCTTAGTTCCCACATTCACCGTCTGGAGACCACGTGAGCGAGAAAGAAAAGTTACTTTGTGAAAGCTTGAAAATCGCTAAGTAATTCATTCGACATCTGGTGAACTAACATCGAAGTCTCAACCCCATAGCAAATTAATGAAACCAGATTATGGGAACTCATTCTCATTCGTCCATTTCTTGAACTGTTTTTAACGAACAATAAGAAGGAAATTAGCCAACTAGACAGTGCAACTGTAAATTGCGGATGAACTTTCTTGAACAACGAGATAGGTCGGACAAATAACTACTTTTATGTAGTATAAATTTCTGTCAACATCATTCGAATCAGCATCGTCATAGTCATCATCATCATCATCATCGTCATCATCATCATCATCATCATCATCATCAAAATCATCATCATCATCATCAAAATCATCATCATCAAAATCATCGTCATTCAAATAATCATCATCAAGTTGTGTCAACCAGTGGCAGTTGGAACTAATGAGTGAAAAAAGGGAAGAACACCGCAGTGGCAAGTACAAGGAATATAAAAGAACTGTGAAAACGCAAACATTTTCAATCATTCTCACCCGACAAAAAGTGACAACACGATTGCCACTGTTCACGGTTCGCCTGCACCTTTTCCGGTGTCCCAGCCAACTGGGGTCTTTGGGACACAAACCGGAGGACGATTTTTACCTAAGTTTGTTGCACATTTTTCCATCCCACGATGCCACGTCATCTGTTGATCTCCAAGTGGCTTTTCCAAATCCGTGGAAGGAAAAGAAAACGGATTCTTATGGTAGCAAAGTGCTCGCCATGTGCACATGCGACCCTATCAGCTAAGTCTGTTAAGCCGGATACGTTGTGTTAGAATATTTTTTGAATCTGCACTCAATACTGGGTTCATAACCTCATCATCGTTCACAGCGTTGCTCCATTTAATCCTGGAAATACTATGCAAACATCGATGACCAAAAACCTCCACGAAAGGAATATCTTCGATAACCTAACACCTTATCTGACAGCTATACAAAAAACACCTGCCAAATAGGCGCTTTAAGTAATCCGGTCAGGAATATACCACTCGAGCCTTTGATACCGAGACAACTGAAACAGCCTAGAATCGTTAGTTCCTACCCATCGAGTAGCAATCTGAGATCTACCGACGCCCATTCTTAGAACATTGTATAACGTTGCACTTCAGGGTGAAATGCACATACCGAAAGAGGCTACAACCGCCGGGAGTCTGTCTAGTGCACGTTTCACATGTTCTGCAAATTCGAACAATCACACCAGGAGGTCTGTGCAATTTGGATCATAAAAATTTTAACCGCTTGCCAGCTGAATCGCCGTTTTCTCAAGACCTTCTAAAGCATCTTCCGTTATCTTGTCGACGACGAAGTTGAAGAAGAATGAAATGGCACACTGTTTGCCATTTTTGTCACTTTCAGTATACAATCCTGATTATTGTGCACGAGAACCGATGCAATAGGGAATTCTATTTGTTTACTTGATTCATGGACGATGGTGGAGGGTTAAAAATCAAAAACTTATGGTTATGACGTATCTTGTACACAAGTTGTTTGGTACGGGCATCTGAGTGATTTACTTTAGGGTATTCGTAATAATTACACTGACAGTAAGGTAGTGAAAGCGGTAATAGAATCACAAACCACACATTCAACACTCGGAGGATAGCCCCTGAAATAATGCTTGCCAGGTTGCAATTCGCAATCAACCGAACAAGACGAAGTGTAACGTTATTTCAGTAGTTTGCGGACTTCCTAGGAGGAATATGGAACTTGAAATGATGGAATACTGTGCTATTGCAGGGCTGTGAAACAATATATTTTGGTAATCTGTTCTGATTAACAAATTGGCTGGGTTTTGGAAACGAAAACAGACATCGGAATTCGACCGAAACAAGCCTCATTAACACGGCTGAAATAAATCTAACACATGGTCTTTCCTCCACTCTGTTTGGCTTCAATTCATTTTCATTTGGTGACCTCTAAATGAGGTATTAACAAAACCATCTACTCAAAAATGGGACGGACCAGAAGTGAACAAAGATCCGATGCTCGATAAGACTGTGAGGGACAGTGCAAACATTTTGAATACAAAAATATTACTGCTTGCGACATCCCCTACTATCTCTGACCATTCTTTAGGTAATCTTGTGGATTCAGACCGGAAGTTCAACTGGACTTACACGAGCCGGTCCACGAATTACCTTTTTCATTTCATCTGTTGGTCGTCTCGACTCATCTTACAAACATTACTTGCCTTGGTAAACGGCCTAAAACAACACAAGCTTTCCGTATGCCTGCACACCACATAGCCCTGTCAATGTGATCTAGTAGGATACAGTGCTCTTTATAACGACACAGTGTTAGGCTCTCGCACCATGAGCTTAACTCTTAAATTACTCTTAAAATTCGCCCAAAACTAGCCACCGATATCAGAGAGACAATGGTGTTTAAACACCAAAATTCTTCGCGCATCTGCTCCCGACGACCGTGTTTTGGAGTTGCCTAACAGAACGAACCTCACTGTTGTTGTGCATACCCGACCTTTGATCAATAACCGGATGTCAAACTAATGCCACAAATGGCTCAGATCGGCAAATACCAATCGAGCCTTATATATGTGCAAATAGATCATACCCGATACACGATCACCAGGTGACGTTCACTACTACCCGAGTAACTACATTTATCTACCTCACCCAACTATTCTCCTGCAAGAACAAGATTCGGCTTCCAACCAATCCAGTCTTGTGATAGCGTTCTAAACTTTGAAGGTGCAAAACGTATAGCCAACGTACTTACGCTATCGATCAGGTGATCAAGAAAAGCTTGCAACTTGTTTGGCTCTTCAATCAGCAGCAGAACGTAGTCCGCATATCCCAAATTAGGTAGGTTCCTGTCCCAGCAAACGTCAGTGCCACTGTTCATTACACGAGGATATGGTTGCCTCCACAAACACCTCAATGACAAAGATGGAAAGAAAAGGTGAAAGAGGGCAACTCTGACGAACGCCACCTCTCGTGGTGAATTTGGATGAAAGATTGCTGCAATTATGAACTCAGCTTTGGCTGCTTGCGAATAGAGATTGGATAAGTGAAATGAATTCCTATCCCACATCCTTCAATGAGAAGCAGTACCACAGCATCCTAAGATCGACTGAGTCGGAGGCCGCTTGCTGATCAAGAAAGGTACAGACCATGGACCTACGGGAGATGTGCCCATGCCCTCATATTTGTTGCAAAGTACTAAATAATCGGCAGAGACTAATGCCCATGAACAAATCTGATGCGATGCTTACCAAACTAATTATTGTGATTTTCACACGAGGATCTGTCACTTTTCTTGCAAATTGGTACCATCACCGATTCACATCGGTCCACAGGAATCCGCTCTCTTGCCGAGATTGATAACAAGAGATCTTTGACTTCGACATTAACACTGGGCCACCGTCCTCGAAGAAGGATGGAAACAGTTCATTTGATCCAACTGACTTACGGCACTTCAGAAAACCTATCTCCCTGATGACTTACGTTTCCGTCGGAGCATTGGTATCTGCCTTTGACAGTTCATTTGAATGCATACGTGAAAGGTCCATTGTGGTAGTGTGTCAACTAAACTGTTCCTTAAAATCCTCTGGCTAACGTTCCAGTCGGTGCCATTACGAATAAATCAACGAGTAATTAAATTTCTTGGTCACCGCGCTTACGTTCGGCTTCTGTGGACCAAATACTCTTAGTCGGTAAATTCTGCAACGACCAACGATAGCTGCAATCTTTCCCATTTTCCTACAATTCACCATCTACCACTACTCTCGGGATTCCGGTCAGCTGATGTTTCAAAGCTTTGCACGCCTCGTTGTAAATCGCATCCAAGGGGACGCATCTGCAAACATCCAACAGAGTAACGGAAGTTCAGGATCTCTGCTTCTAAGGTCTACATGGCCTAAGGCACTGCGTGGTAGTTGGAGCTAAATGTAGGACATTTTCATACGCTCTCAGTGCTTATCCGGATTCTTGGTATTTCATCATGACAATAGTCGGATAGAGAATCTCCACTGGAATCGAAATCAGCTATTATCATTCATGATCAGCTGTGCATGACTGGTAGTTTTCGTGACCACAGATTAGGAGCAGAAAAGAGTGAGCACAGACTAAAGCGTGGTCTGAATCCGCAGATGTGGACTAGAATGATCGACGTAGCACATGCATTGAGCTTGTACAAATCGGTAAGATCGGAATCACGCAAACAACGGAAACAATAAGTGAGAAAGAGAAAAAGAAACAATGTGCAGAATTCACCACACATGACAGTTATTCTATTCCTCATCTCGATGTCATCGAATATTCATCTTCTGTGGGTCCGATGGCACCCGGTTGTGCAAACGAAAATAGGGGTTGATCTTATGGGGCCCAGCCCAAGTCTTTGAGGATAATCTAGCACAACAGGCAGCTCGACGATCTGAGTATCACGTAATCCACTGAGGAGTGATGATTGATTGATCATGCGCCATTCAAATGGAGCCAGGCATCCTGAGTGCTGGGTACACACTTCTACAGATACCAGTGAGCACACAACCGTATGCTTTGAACTATCCTAGACTGATCAACAACGACCACTCAACCCAGTGGAGGGCACTGACCATTCCCCTTCGTTCTCGCGTTTTAGTGGGAACATTTCCTCCTAAAGAAGGCTGCACATAGAACTTCCACAGCAGTAGCTGTTTGAGAAGCCAGTCGTTTGAGAGCACTTCAAGGGACGCTCAACTCGGAGATATCCACCCTGACCATGCTGAGGCATGATATACAAGTTTCAACTTATCCAAGCCATCGGTAACCAGTAGCAGTATGATCAATTTGAGTCTGGTGTTTGGATCCGCTTCAGCACTCCACGTGTGGGTAGCACGCTCAGAGGTATCCTAGCACACGTCTGAAAGCGAACACTTGAAACCAGATCACCTGATCCGAGAAGAGCGAAGCGAGAGGAAGAGGTTATATATGGGCTACGACAAAGGATTGCAAAGTCTGAACGCGTACGCGTGTTTCAGAAACACAACATGCGTCTATTCTAAGAGTTTCAAGCGTTCTATCTACAACAGCTTATTTCCCTATTTAGTTGAGCGTTTGGACATTGTAGGCAGCTAAATGAAGGGAAGACTTAGGTTTAAGTAATGCATCCAAACTATTTGATCAACCATCAGATCGATCCATGGAGCTAAAATTCTTGATGACATCTTGCGTGGTCCCCAACTCCTCAGAGCAAAGGTCGGTAAAGTTCTCTATAAGATCAAAGAAGAAGGAGACCATGTTCGATGCTTGCTTCTCACTCGTACGCCTCTCATGGGCACTAGATAGTCGGTGAAGGGTGAGGATTGTGAGCTATTTTCATTTTGTGCACACCTTACTAAATTCTGTGATTTTCACATTAGGATCTATCACCTTTCCCGTAAATCGGAACGCTCAATGACTTACACAATTCATCAAAAATCTCCTCCCTTGTCCAGGTCGTTCCTGGTGGTTTTATTAACTTTGATGTTAAATTTTCACCACCGTCCTTGAAAAAATAAGAAATCCAGCATTCTTGTCTTATTTTGTGAATTGTTTTTCTAATGACTTTCATTTGTAAATAACAACTATTATCTACCTTCTTTGTTCACTTGTAGTTGTAGATGGAGGCCGCACCTCAAAAATAACCGCTTTAGAAGCTCCGAATTGAACTGAATTTGACGATTAATGTCTTGAAGCAACAGTGCGGAGCAAGTGGTTTCCGCGTTGCTGCAGCCACCGACTAGGCGCAAGCAAAAGTACTCACAAACCAAGGCCTTATCTGAGCCCACCTGCATGGACCAGAATAATCGATGACCTTCGATGGTTCTGCGCCACGGGTAACCAGTGACAATACGGTTAATTTATGTCCAGTCTTGCGATGGTGAATGAGTACACCATGTAAGCAGATGTCAACTTTTATGATAAGTTTGTTTCCCAGAAGCATTCTGTGATCAGAAGGAACCTGCGTGAGGCGATCGATGTCTTTGGCACGATCGGCTGGGACGCAAAATGGGCCTCCAATGCACCTTTCTGTTACGCTATGACACTTGAATAAGGCATTGAACTTAACACAAATGACAACAAAGTCCGCTTAACTCACACTTGGAAGTAGTAGGGGCAGCTCCCAGCCGAGCTCGTATTCAGCCACAGGGGAGCAACAGCCGATAGAGGCATCTATGGATGACATGGCCAAACACCGACCTCTCAGTTGACTGCTGCTGAAATGTACGGAACTGTCCAATTAAAATACACACAAACAAGTGTTGACTGGGATCCAAACTAACGGTATATTCACTACTCTTGTGCTCATAGCGATCACAACCAGGAATGCAAAAACCGGATCACGCGATATGCGAATGGTCAAGTGAGGAGGAAGAGGTTGCATGTAAGCTTTGAAGGTGGTCACTATTCTGAGTTTCAAGTGTTCTTACAAGGGATAGCTATTTGCCTTGTCTTGTTTAACATGCGAGCAATAAAGGCATTAAACTGACGTGAACGGCTGAACCTAAGTAATGGGTTCAGTTTGTTTCTTGTATTTCAACCAGCGCTACTATCAGTCAAACCCACCACGCATTTTCCATCGTCCCATATAGAAAAACGAGGATTGGTTTGATAACCCCTGGAATGAACGTCGGAAGAACATGGACCAGCGATACTTTGTTGCTGCGCCCATCGCAGAAGTGATTTTTCTTTGGTGACCCTAGCCGGAGCATTTGACTCGAAAGTCTTATTCACAAAACCTTGGGACATTGGCCTGGCACGAGAACTCCGAACACAAGCATGCTTATCACTACCCGTCCTGCTCCGAACAATGGGCAAATATGGTCTTGATTAGCTTGCACTAAGACCAATGCAGTATGAAGTTCTTCGCATATGTGTGATTCAGGGAGGATAGTGAACAGGTATTGCCAGGAGGTCGAGCGACTAAGCAGTAAAACGATCGGCGTGCGCAACTAAAGCCTTTGATTCTAACATGAGCTTTTTGCAAGGCAGCGGGGAATAGCTGAATTGAATCCTAGCTGCTTGACCAGTTATTCACCTACTCAGTTTCTTCCACCCTCAATCCCGAAGATTAAACTGATCGCAAACGTGAAGGGCCTGGAGACTGCTTCGTCAGGCCTCTGTCCGCGGACCTTTCCAGGCATGGGCGGATCTTCGGTCGGAGGGAGGTCATCTTGTGTAGCTCATTGGATCATGGATGGGAGCTAGCTGTCACGCCAAGTTAAGATACAGTCTTATAGTGATGGATTTTGTCAAAATAAACAAAAACAGCCGAATTTTTGGTCTACACCTTGAAAAGATTGGATCACTGTGGAAGTCAAAACTGAACTGTCACGAATAAAAATGCTATTCATCAGTCCTTTCTGACTGTATGGAATAATAATAAGTTGACGGCATGTGCTTATCAACCAAATAACAAAACCAAAAGTGATTTAGCACTGCGATAAACTTCAATGCAACCGTCGGTTGTTTGTTATGTCCAAAGTCTTTATTTACACTTCTTCAGGTTGCCTTTCAGTGTTCTTATCCAGAGCGGAACTAAGCTTTTGTTTAAACTGTTGAATAGATGTAATTTTTTCAACGAACCAATTGAAACAAGGTGGTTAGTTGTGTCAGTCAAAGTTTTCTCAATTGCTCTATTTATTCAACCGGTTTTTTGTCTGTTTATTTCGATCGATAAGCTGCATTGACTTGGACTGACTAGCTGTCTGGGGCACAAAATCATCCGTATTTTTGCTTTCCGTTACTGTTCTGCTCCGGATTCACCTAATCACTCACGTACACAAATAAGCACACACACATACGCACACAAACACACACGTCACATTTGACTCTGTTTTACTTCCACACGTACAGTCATGTTTCTCCCAGGTTGGACTATTGCAGCAGTGCACGTGACACGGTGACACTACATTCTAAGATGGCCCTGGTTAACGACTGTCAAGCTCATGATCGGTGTGACTTCGTTGTTGGTTGCTTAACAGATCAAAAATAAAAAAAACACCAAACAGTCACAAGTCACCAAAAGCCCACCAAAGTGGACTAACTTCGTAATCGCCAGACCTCTTTGCTCCCTGGGTATGCGATCCACAAGCCTGTAGTCCATATCTGTGCCATGCACCGAAACAAGCCTCAGCCTTGAAACACTTGAATCCTGCAAATCTAGCTTCTTGTACCTTGGGTTGGTCTTCTGACTTCGTGTCATGAGATTTCGGTAAGTTTCACTCAAGGTCACAAGCAAAGCTGTTATTCGGTCCATTTTGATTTTGAAATGTTCCTAAAGCTTTGATAGTTTGGTAAGTAGATTTTCTACGTACATTCTCCCGTACAAAATGTCATGCCGCTGGCTGGAATTGAAAGGCGGTAACACATAACGTGCAAAGGCAGAGAGTCGTTGTGGCATTAAAATCGAATGTTAATTATACAGACAAATTTACAGCTTCTGTCCCAAAGGCAGTTGGCCGGTGTTCTAACCACTGGATAGTTACTGCCGACCATTGATCAATTCACCATCGTTAAGGTAGTGTGCGTGAGCACAATGTCGATAAAGAAAAAAATTTCTGGAGACGGGGAGCCAGATCGTGAAGCAAATGAGACTGGACATTGTTACACAGAAAAAGCGTTGTTGGGCCCAGTTTCCGGCTGAAAACTTGAGACAACACGTTTCATTTAATTTAACTAAGGGATTTTAATAATTGCACAGTTGCTTGTGATTGTAGAATGTCTTAGTACTTCACTATCTGTAAAAAAATGACCGAAACAAATTTTGCATTGGTTTATTGGCAAGCGATAATGATCCGCGTATAAGTGACCGGGTACAGTTCAGCACAAACACGTTCGATTTTCTCGAACGTGTACCAAGTAGCAAAATCCAAGCGACAGGGTAAACAAATGCACGGTTATTTTAGACTTCTGATCAAGTTTTTTTTGCGGAAATCAGATAAGAAAACTAACAAAAGACGAACCACTCGAATGTCTGTGTTTAACATTGGAAACGTTCGGGTGCGATTCGAGATAGCAATGCAAATAAAATGGTTTTCTATTTTTTTCTTATAATCGCTCGCCATTTCATGAATATTTTAACTATGAATTCCACCAGTCTCCTTCGGATATCGCTGGAATCCGAGAATTTGTTCATCTTCTAAGGATGCACATGGCGTAGGGTTCATACTAATCGTTCTCTGATAACTCTCGAAAGCAGCTTTGCCGCCGAACTAAATTTGATTTTAGTAGTAGGAGATTGAATGTTTTCATGAAATAATTCACCATGTGATATCATCGCTCAACTCACCATAAACAAACCACGGAAGCACTGTACAGTTTTTTCATCCAACATGTTAGGAATCATCAGCAGTGCATATCCACCGCGCCCGAACTGGCACGCGAACCCGGGACGAACGATTCTAATGATTCCTAACAAGGATGAAACAGCTGTACTGTGTTTCCATGGTTTCTTTATGGTGAGTTGAGCGATGATATCACATGGTGAGTTACTTCATAAATTTGATTTCTTTCAAATGCTCAAAAAGCGGTCCTTTCAATGACACTAAAGTCAATAGCATAATATGGAGTATGGTTTTGATATAATCCTTCAAATCCGTAGGTAACCTTCGGCAGAAACTGTAGTCAGACTGATAGGCTCCATATTCTCTAACCATTAGCCAGCATATTGTACTGGTAAAAACGAGCAAGCTAGTCGACGCGCGCTGAACGACCTGGATAATTTTGGCATACAATTCTGATTGTCAAGTGAGACAAGATTTGTTTATGTAGAGCAACCACGTCTGATCAGAATAACAGGCGTTCTAGAATGCAGTTGACCCCTGGCCGATGAGGCTGATTTCTGGCAATGAGTTTTTCACATATGAAACAAAGTTTGTAGTTTGAACTAATACATTTTTCATCTTCCCGCAGCCCTCCGGGTACTTAATCTGAATTGATTAGAATGGGGGCTTTGAGTTACCGTTCACGTTTCCATGTAGTCTTTTTTATTAGAAGTTCATTTTTGGAAGACACTGGGATTTGAGTTAGAGGAGTATGTTGTAGCAGTTGGGTATGATGGTTATGTGCCTCGAAAAGTTGGGCTTGTACTAAACAAATCCTGGCTTGCTCTGACTGAGGGGCAAGCAGCTGATCCCCTTTAATTGTATCTAATATGGCATGTAGTATAGATGAGTGGAAGTAGTTCCCTCGGAAATAGAATTATAGGGATGAATGAACAGGAAAGTACCGGGTACGTACACTTGTCGATCACCGGTAACCTCGAAACCGGTCGTGCGCTTCTGGGCAAATTGTGTTCTCTCATCCATTTGCGATATCACCTGGAACTGAAAACCAAGATCTTAGGACCACATGTCTCATTTCTGAAAGTTTTCCTTCATTAACCGTCCACAAATGTCCCTTTGGGTTCACAAATTGACTCACCGTAGATGAACATTCCTGGTGGTCTGTCTCTTCTTTGATTTCACTAAAATTGCGAGAAGCAACTGCTTGAGGGAATGCCTAATAATTGTGCTACCAGGATGACCTTGGTGAGATATCTTTTCTGGACCTACGAAAGATGAAGATATCTGTGAGGATATCCCGCCGTCCTGTCCCTATAAGTTCTCTCGTTGTTCTGTCAGTAATTTTAGGTTATTTGAATAGCCAAACGGATTCTACAACTATTGACAACTAAGTGAAAAAACAAGTATCTATTGCTGAGGTGACAGAGATACACTCTCCTAACATCCCGACTGGATACTAAGAAATCTGGAGATTTCGTGATTGAATTTGGGCTCGAAATTTGTCTGAATGCTTTGAAACGCACAGGCAGCTGTCCACCACAGATTGCATCTTTTGAAAATATCAGCCACAGAAGACGGACCGGAGCACAAAATAAGGGGTAAAAACGCCTTTCTCGGCCACGGATTTGTTCACGCGCTCGACGCAGACATCGCATTAGTTGTCCTGGGAACTCAAAACCGTCCGCGTTGATTCGTGGTGTATACGGAGCAGGCCACGAAGTTTTTGTATTGTTTTTATTTGGACGCAGTTAGTCCGTGCGCCAACGCACGTGCACCGCACGGTACCAGACACGGATTGTGTGATACTGTCCTGGTCCCGTAGACGGTTTTTTTTTCTCCTCGCGTATCTCATCCCGTCGACTTACTGTCCACAATCTGGGACATTTAGACGAACCCAGCGGTGATCCGTCCGTTAATTGTGACCGTCAGAACTAATGGCAGCATATTCAATCAGCAAGTTCATCCAATCCCGCCTGATCGATCTTCCCTGGTCCGTAAGAACTTCGAGAAAAAAAAGGTTTTAAAATTTCATAAGGGCATAGTTATACGGTTTTTGGAAGGGCACGTTTTGCAATTTCTCTTCGGATCACTAATCTGTATGGTTGGCAAAATAGGATGTCGAGAATTGTGCCAATTTTATCCATTTGGTATGCATGGGCAAAATTCATTCATCTATCTGTCAATTTGCCCGTTTCGTTCAAGGGCACATTCCGACTAACGGCACATTCCTTCGAGCATAATTATTTGCGAATCTTCGTTGTTTCCTGCCTAGATTAGCATTCCAAACGACCAGATTAGCAACCAAATCACATTGCCAACCTAGACTTTAAAGGCCCATTCCTTGGTATTATTGATATGATAGGTAATTTGGTAGGAAGGATATAGCACAAATTTTTCCATTTTCACTTAAAATATTTTTAAAGCATTTGGTTGTTTGTACCGAATTCCACGAGGTTCGTCGTGGACGTTATATTCTAACACTGAACTCGAGGATGCAAAATCTTATCCCGGCTATCGAGAAGAACAGCTGCAAAGGTGGGACTTACGATAGCTTCTAAACCAGTCAATCATATATATATATATATATAATACACGGTCCAACTTCCCCGATATGCATTAAACGTTTGGCTTGAATCCCCGACGGTCTCAGGAAGTTCCCAAATCTGAGCTCACTGATACTACGAAAATTGTTTGAAGAAACAATTGATTGATAAGCTACCCCCTGACTTCAGTCTATTCATCTTGTTAAACACGACCAGTTCCGTCTATTTTTGAAGTCCTTCAAACTTTGGTGGAGCAATGTTATGAAATTACAACCGGATGACGTGAACGTGTAGGCATCATATACGCGAGAGGTGTTCTGCAAACCTTATTTGTTTCTAGCTTGTCAATTCACAGCATTTGAAACCAGTCTGATTGAAGGCATTAGTCACCTTGTATTGCCGAGTCAGTCAATCACACAAGACCCTAGCGTCTATTAACACCAACACTTAGTCAGTAGAAAACCCAATGATTCAGCTCTCATTAGAAAAGCCATTGGCGTTTAACTCGTCTGGAAATGGAACAGACGATAGTACTGTCAATCGACTCGCACGTCACCACAACGACCGATCTTGAGACATTCTTGGTGCACGCAAATTCACACACACACAGAGACCGAAAAAAAGGCAACAGCTCCACCACGACCTGTCCCGTTTTTCAGCGACCCCACCCAGTCGTATAGGATCAGAAGAATCGAATACAAAACAAAATAAGGCCACTGTTTCCGGCATCAAATTGCTCCTCACGAACAATGCTGGGTGAACTGGATAAGAAAACTCAGTAAACAAAATAACAGTTGGCTGAATAGGAATAATAATCACAATAATAATAAGAATAAGAATAATAATAACAAGAATAATAATGATAACGATACTCAGGTCTGTGAGCGGAGAAGATTAAAGTGTAGTGTTTTTGTTTTGGTCCATTTTCTCCGTGCAACTTTGCGTTCTATGCTCTGTGCTGAATTCGACATCCGATGTTCCCTTTGGCAGTAGAGTATTACGGTGTTTGGTTAATCGAATGACCGATTGACTGACTGACTGACTGACTGACTGACTAGTTGGTTGGTCTTCTTTAGCATCAGCTGTGTTCTCTCTTGGTCGGTATAAATTTGAGGACCGTGTTCAAAAAGATGCGTGTCGAAACTGAATGATAATTCTGTATAAAAACCCAACTGCTCCGAGATTGTTTCTCGTGTTCACACCATAGTGATCAATTCACAAACTCGGCAGAAAGAAATGCGTTGAAAGTAGGTAAGGCCAACATGCAAACAGATTGTTGCTTTATGAACCTCACTATCTGTGGGTGTCCGTGAATTCCTAATATTGATCCTGAAACACTTGATCATCTTGAAATATCTGCATAGCTGTATGAATTCAATTCCAATTTTCTGCTATGATCAATACTCGTTGATATGATCATGATAATAATATTGACAGTAATAATCATAATAATAATCGAGGTCTGAACTCATCCTACCGTTACTTCACAATGAAAGTTGTTGCATAGGTGGAGTCCATCCTAGCCCGATAGAGACCGGTACAGTCCGTTCTACCGGTTGTGGGACCGGAACCACTTTTGGTTTCCGACCGCACTTGCTTTTCTCACGAAAATGAACTTTTGAATGTCTGTTGCGTTCGTCTGATCGAGCAAATTTTCGATCACAATGAAAACATGGATATGGACGTTCACCGGTATGTGTTCGACGATGGGTCATCAGGTGATCACTCCGAGTAAAACCTTTTTCGCACACATCGCAGACAAATTGTTTCACATCACTGTGTATACGTTGATGCCGTTTCAGCTCGTCAATTCGAGCAAACCGTTTTGTACAATCGAACATGGTACATGCAAACGCTTTTTCCAAAACACGATTCGGTTTGCCTGCTCCTGTGCCACATTTGGAACCCGATGAGCCGGGGTTTGGACCCACTTCCGACCGCGTTGGCCTCGAATGGGAAGATGGATAGAACAGTTTGTCCTGAGTTCGCAATGTTTGGTCCTCCGATTTGAGCGTCAAAGGATCGGACTGATTGTACACATGTTCGGACGGCTCGAATTCGTACACAAGGTCCAGTGTTTGAGGTCGACATGGAGGAGCTCGTGTGGTCGACACATCCTGAGCGAACGATGTGGGTACCATTTGACAGACTACATAATTATCTTCCAGTTTGACCATCGTGTTCGGGGTCAGCCCGTTGTTTGGATTGATTGTGGAAAAATGTGCCATATGCTCAGAATTGCTACTGAAAGATTGTGGTGGACTCAGTGAACTGTCCGTGCTTGGTGCACTGCCCGTGGTATCGGATCCGAGAAGATATTCATCGGAAAAACTAGGATAACTTTGATGTGTGTTCACTTCTAGACATGTCATCGAATTCACAGAATCACTGGATATGGTCGAGGATGAACAGTACGAAGTTAGCATAGAAGGTGCCGCGTCCGTGCTGTGATAACTCGGATCCGGGTTGCAGTAGGACAGAGTACAAGGTGCGGCGCACTGGTCTGTGTCTGGAAAGAAATTCGGACCAAGAGAAAAAGTAACCATTCAGACTTTGACTCAAGTGAGGCATACATGGTCATGTGAAAATCAAATTGAATTCCACAAAAATACTCGGTTTTTGAGACTCACAAACTCACCCATTGCCATCGAACCCGGGGGGTAGACAAAGTATCCCTCCGTATCGTATGACTCCAACGGGGTTGGTGTGTCCAAATTTTCTATTCGTATGAAGTCTTGAAAGCTCGCATCTATCGGATTTGTTGGTGTATATCCGGTGGGGATGTCGTTAAAAGCTGTTCGCAAGTCGGTCATGGTGCGTATGTTTTTATGTCAGACAGACAGATAAGCAGAAAGAAAGTGTGATAGCGATTGCGTTTAGGATTGCAAAAGCGAACCGTTATTAGTGTTTATTTTTTGTCCGTCACTTTCTTATGAACACGAAAATCTCAAAGCTATACAAATCACAGCGATTGGGAACCGAGGGAGCGAGCGGTGAATTGTTTTGGCACGACCATGTTTATTAAGGCCGCCCGGGCCAATCAGGTTGTAGACACCGACGCGTGATGCCTATTTTAGGTAGTTTGTACACGCACGTGAGCCTATAGGCAATTGTGAAGGTATTAGCCACAGTACTAAGCAGACCAATCAGATTGCGGAGGGTACTTGTGCTGATTGACCTTGAGCGTAAACGTGCACGTGGGAGTAACTAGGCCGTGGTGTTCCAATTTGATTTATCGACTAATCAACTAGTTTTTATTCGAAACCGTTGAAAAGCGTCGACATCGTTTATTATGTTCGGTTGTATTTTTCAATCACATGTTACACCATAATTTTAATCAAAATTCTTAGAAAGCATGGAGCTAACATTCAGAGCGAATAAGAAGAATGACTAACTGATGACTATCGAGGGAAATAGTGAAACGGAAGCTTTTGACAAGGTAAGTGACGTTTCGGACGGGGAATAAACTTAACTAATATTCTGTCGTTAATCTACATCTTGGACATCGCTACAATGTGTGAACCACGTCACGGCACTATAATTCCTGGCGAGTAAATGATCGGCAGTAAACCATATTGAATTTAGGACAGCCACAAACTCCTCAAAATTAGAAAGATCAAACATTCGATTTCACAACTTTCTTCATTAGTTTGTAGCGTTTCCAATAGCAAAATTGCACCTAGTTTGACATCTCATGAGTTTTGCTCGCTCTCGGTTGTCAAGCGAAACGATAACTGCAAACCCGAGCCTGGAACTTGGTGACTAATGGTGTATGAATGTATCTCACGAATACGCGAACATATTGACAATAGGGATGCCAGATAAAGATTCACAGATTGACTTAAATGAAACAATTTCTCGGTGATCCGGCATAGTGACATAAAAGAAAAATGGAAATGCGCATTATTTGCTCTTCATGCTTCGATGGAGCTCGCACTCGGGTCAAGCAAAAATACACACTCATTTGGGATTCGTATTCCAATTTCCCCGGGTTATCGTTCTACATTGTTCCAGACGGCATGGAATTGAGCAATGAAAGGCCAAACTAACAATGCATGAGGTAATGACAGTATAAACCTAGCAACAAATCATGCAATCCAAGGCGTCAATTTAACATTTGGATTTTTTTTAATTGTATTAAAACTAGAATAGTTAAAGTGTTTACGGAAGGGGTTGCAATAACTAGGTGTGCATGCGTAAACTAGCCCTCTTCGAGTAGGGGAAATGTCTCACAAAATCACTCCGATTCGGTAAGAAAGCTCGAAATGCGATATTTTTATAAACACAAAAATCAATAACGTGAGTTGAACCGGGATTGAAAAAGATCACTTTGAGTCTACTACATCACTGGTAAAAATGTGATATTTTAGCATGTTTGCATTCCATCAATATGTCCATTAAGGGAGGTTGTGATTTTCCCATCAAAGGCAGCAAACATAATAATCTACATCCATGGAGTCCGAGTTGAAACGAGACACGTCTGAACATTTCAAGAGGATTTCGTTATCCCAGTTTCCGAGTTTCACGCCAGGCTAATTTCCAGAGGACGAGGATTACACGAACCTCAAATATGACTGAATGTTGTATTTAACCTAACGAAGAGTAATGAACAAATGTAGGAAAATGTCAGAAAATCGTTTGTATCTGAGTACAATTACGTCCATTACATCGATTTGACAAGAAATTCGTAGAAAATATGTCAGGTGAGTTTGTAGCTTCCAATCCGTAGGCTGTCCATCGAAATCATTGTTAGTTCTCCAGCCTGGGGTCGACTAGATCGCATCTCTTTTGCAAAGCGAGTAAAAATTCGTCGACTGATTCGATATCAGGAGTTTGATACACGTTAATCTGGCTTGTAAGAGTTTTACTTAAAGGTTTGCCTCTATTTTTACCGGCCTAAATCAATTGTCAATCTTGGAGTATTATTTGAGTCCATACGCATTTCTGCTTCTGTCACTGAGCTCCACAAACGGTTTCTTCGCAACGGATTTAACGGATTATCTTGCAAAAATGTTTTATTTCACGATTGTGAAATTCGGTTTTGTTTGAGAAGTTTTGTTCAAAGCATTCGAATCAGGTCAAGATGGTTCATGTACCGTTCTCCTCCCGTGATAGAGACGGAGGGTTCCGTTCATACACTTCTTTCTCGCGCCTTTGTAGACGAGCAGCAGATTTCCAAAGTGGAAATTGATTGTCAGATTGTAGCCTAATCTAAAGACAATGCACAGAACACAGTGAACAAAAAATTCACGAACTGAAGATTTCTCTTGAACAACTTCGTCGTTCTACGCGTTTTTTCTTCGTTAAACAGTCTCTGATCATCGTTCAGTTGTCTCAGTCTGTTTTCATGACCTAAAGGAAAATTACATGCACTTCTTCCATGAAATGCTAGGTTCTCAATTGCAGATTCTGTTTTAACAATTAACTCGCCATTTGCCAGTTTGCATCAAGCGCTATCTTGGAATGTGTATTTGTTCCAGCTCAATTCGTGAGTGTCAGAAACGAGTGATTTTAAATCACAGATAGAAACTTCCCCAATTGATTTTTTTATTTCCTGGGCTTCGACATAAGGTAGAAGATCAACCAACTGCTTCGCATTTTTGCTTGAATGAAAAAAAAGGTAGATGCATTTTGGGGTAATCCCGGTAGAACGTACTAATGTACAATTGCATTGATTCCTATTTTTCGTCCGGGTATGTGATGCAGACATGTTGAAACAAAGAAATAGTCAGGAAACCCGAGTAAGAGGCTCGCTTGTCCAACGACCTTCTCTCATTGTGCACCGCTGATCGGCAGGTGTCAAGACAGCAACGGACCTGGTCGTTGAAATCGTTTAAATTTATAACGCTTATGGCTTTGAAACCACGAACAGGTTACTGTGAGCTCTCTGGCGTGTATACTATCTAACAAAATAGTCGCTTCTGAATGAACTAAAGTCCAAGGATTCCACATTGTCAGTTCTTGATACTTGCATCTGGACACATCAAAATGGACTTTCATGTGACAACCTACCGTCGCGAGATTAGAAACCATGCAAATCAAACATACATGTAAGCTTGCAATTCTTAATCTTTATTTCATTTTTTTCCACCAATTAATCTCATGTGCGTCTCACAGATTTGAAGGTCAATCGGAGTATGATGATGGAAGTAAGGCGCATAAGTAACCAAGCCATCAGGTGAATTTGCGCAGTGTTTTAATCTTTCAAAATTAATAGTGAACGGGATCGATTGATTCACAATTGCACCTGTTTAAAAACGGCATCCAAATATCGAGGACATGTCATGGTAATGCTAGAATTTTGCTATACGAGTTTTGATCTATTGATTTTCATCGATCCCATTCGTCAGCTGCCGTCCGCAATCAATCATGATATCCGGGCTCTACCAGCACAATTTTCCGTTGATTTAATGGATACAAGTTTCAATCGGGAATGAACATCCGGAAACATCCATTACTTGGACGTAAACCGATTGCCAGGATTGAAGAGAGCCAATGAAGTGTTGTGTTCATGAATAAAAACATTCGTATCAGTGGATCCATATTTTGGTTATTCAAATCACGAAATGTATCAGAAACTGTAGCGTCGTCCCTCCGGGTAGTAGCCGATGGAGGTAACGGAAGAATGGGACTGTGTGCTACGATTTGCAATCAGGCCTTGGTTCGACAGACTGCTACTATTAGATTATCCCGGCATGGTTTTATTTTATTGTATAACATACTTTTGTAAGGTAATGAGCTTACATTTCGACCAACAACAAAAGAAAGAAAAATCGATTACTGTAGAAGATAAGAAAAGAAAGGCCAAAATCTAGCACTGCTAACGCGTAAGCGGATAAACGATGAACACGATGTTTTCGGTTTATGAGATTCGGAACTCAAGTGTCTCGCAATTGCTTCCACCCTAACTCAAATGTATGCTAAATATGGAAGAGTGGAACTTCGATAAACGTTAATACGAGAAGGAATTAGTCTTGAATGACGTGAAGATGCATCACTATTTAACGAATGAGTACCATCTGCTTTGATGTGCAAGTCACACAACTTTCCAAGAATACAGTCAACAGGGATAGAAGAAACACGATTAACGGTAGATAAGTGAACATATTTTTTAGTAGGCTCGAGGAACTAAGTCAGTTGGTTAAAACAAACAAAACACTTTGTTGGACAGAATTTCTGTGAATTTGCTTTGCGTCAAACTGTCTCCGTCTACGGATTTAAAAATACGGGTAGCGTAATCGTTTGGCACAGTGCAAATCACAATATCTAAGTATTTTGCAGATTCTGGAGGGAGAAAAGCGAAAAACAGTAAAAGTGCACTCAAAACCGTTAGATGTGTTGAGGCGCAGAAACGGGACATCCAAAAGTCTCGAGACGTATTTGTCGAGGGACAGAATGAAGACCAAGTAGAAGATAGGAGTCTAATCTGGAAAGATACAACCAACTAAGTTCTCGGAAATGTCTAGACTTTAGGAGACAAAACGCTAGAATGAGGTGATTGAATCCAGCACAAATCTGAAGTCGGTCATTAGGGATAATGAAAGATGAATACAAACTACTGAAAGCAGAACTTATAGTGCAGAACAGATAACGGGAATGGGGCGAACCTGTTTTGATAAAATCTCCCAGGCGTGTATGTTGAAGTTTCCCAAACAGCTGGGATAACACCGGTAAGGAAGGTTTCGTTGAACAGTGTAGTCGAATTTCCAGCTGAGAACTTGTGCTCGATTTGAGAAGGGTGGAAGACAGGTCGTCTGGACCAACTGCGCTCCCAGTTTTTGAGAGTTGAAGAAGTTTGATTATTTCATCTGTGTAGGATGTCAGAGTGTTGGAGGATGGATGGGTGGGATGGGATGGGACGGATGGCATTCCGAATATCGGCATCCGTACTTCATACCAGCGACGGAATGCGTTACATGGACAGGTGTCTTGTATCACACAAACGAGTTTTACTGTCGGTAATGCTCAGAAACTGACAGGCGAAAGGCGAGTTCACTCGTTTTATTTCCTGTTTGACCAAGAGGGATTGGTGTCTCACAAAATCTCGGTCAAAAATTTAGTAGACAGTTTTTTTTCCGTCGTCTGAGGGAATCAGTTAAGGGTGAAGTTATCTTGTCGTTGTTATCGAACGCTACGCCAACGGGACAGCACAAGTCAGAAACTAGACTCAGTGTTTTTGTGAGTAAATCTAGCGTAGAGATGTGTATTCAAATGAAAACCAAAAACATACTATGGAGAAGAATCTTTGTAACGTGGAAAACTTGCGGCGGAAATTAGGCATATGAGGGCCTTCCAAAGTGGCTGGTACGGTGTCTGAGTCACGTCAACATTTCTATCCGGCATACTTGTCACTACGCTGTAGATGGGAAATGGGAGAACACTGAATATCTAGAACTGGGCTAATTAGGTCTGCATATTCAACTTTAGCTAAATCGATACAAATGCCACCTAATCAGTGATTTCGTCAGGTTGCAGTTTAGGACGGTCACGGAAACTTACTCTGATAAGTCTACTGTAGAGACGGTTAGTGTCAGGCAACAATCCACTACTTGAAAATGCACTAAAAAGACCACTGGCTGCTGAAGACAAGTCTCTCTCAGATAACATCCAGTTCACCCTGACTCATGAAGTTTGGTTCCGATCACAAAGTGACCATTTTCATGACTAACGACCGCACCCAAGAAGTGAAAACTGGCCTTTTCTACTTGTTCGATTGTGAGCAGTAGATTGGAGTGACCACTGTTCAAGTCCTGTAAACTGTATGGTTCATGTGCCTCAGTTTCGACTACAGCGAAATTGCCATCCATGTGTCTACGGCATAATCGCGTGCACTTTGTCCGCGACAGGGCAGCTTAGTATTCACTAAAGATCTCAAGGGCTACATCTAAATTCGATCCCACAGATGTTCACGCTTCTATAATTTCGATTTTTGTTATTTTTTGCGTTAGGGCAGTAATTTTGCATTTTGTGCATACATAAAAGATGGTAAACAGGTAAGAGAATCGTGTCTGTTACATAGGAAGGAGCATTGATAAATGAACAGTTTCCTAGTAGAACATGAAAAACAGACAGCAAATAGGATAGTATATTTTTTTAGAAATGTTTAAATGCCGAGATTTCTTTGAGGTTTTGTTGCAAATTAATGTCCGATGGGCTCGAAAAGTTTGGCTAATTAACTAGCTGGCTGTTTGTGGAGCGCTCCAAGCATAGATATATCTAGTTTACTGACCTCTAGTAATTACAAAGCTGCGAGCGATCATAGTCATTTATTCAGCAATTCTTACATCTTCTGCTATTCGCGACTTTTGGTTTGCTCCAAAGTTGTGACGCTGTCACGTTCACTAGATTAGCAGAGGGTTCTCACTGATCATTAACCTTTGCTTGGCTGAATGGTCTTCAGACTGGATGCTTCACACACAAACCCTAGGTCATCCTGTCAATCTCATATTCGGAAGCACCATATAGCAATCAAAACCGAAGCAATTTCGTACATGGTTACTAGCTGGACAAAATAAACTGCACCGAACGAGTCCCACATTCACTAAAGCTGACCAGTAGTACATATCCATCATTGCATCTGGAGCTTGGACCCGACCCTGTCCCATCCGAATTGTTTGTCTATTACTAGTGCGCCATCAGTTCCTATCCAATCAACCCCCCAAATTCCCGCGATATGTTTGTTCCTAAGTCGTTCTCATTGACGGACAGCAGTGGCCGAGCAGCAACTATTGTATATCTGATAAATGTAGTCTTGGGGAATTAACCGGGCATCGGAACTGTTTCGCTTTACCGGTGTTACTTGAAAACTAGATGCTACGATCCTTCTAGGGATACACCAATCAATACTGTCTATGTGGCACGGTGGGATGAAAGAAATATCCCGACTTGATGCAAGCAATGGTTCCTGCTAACATGAGGAGGAGCTACCTTCCAATGGAAAATCACATTTTTCGTTCTCTAGAGGATGCGAAAACAACATATGACGGTGGTAATCGGGCCCTCAGCACGAACTAGTCAGAAGCAGCCGCTCAAAAAAGCAACAACCATTATGTCACAGTCTTTGACTAACATGTAAAGACAGTATTATCAACAAACTGGAGCAACATCCAGAATCGGAGTAGACAGCAAGATTCCCGCAGCTGACAGCGAGAGTTGAAGTCGGCACTTAGGACAACCGGTACAACAAAGCCAGAGGGAAACCAAAAAGAACGAAAGCAAGAGTGGTCAACACACAGTCAAATCGGCCCGGGAATGTTCAGCTAGTTAGAACCTAGATCTTGCGTGAATACGGTTTGCGGAAGAACAATATACATGGCCTAAGATGACCTGGAAACTGGGATTGGTTTCGCTGCGCAATAAACCTGGGAACCACCCGCTGGCCGTCTTGTTGCAGTCTGACCACTTTATGATCAAAAGCGGTTAATTTTTCGTGGACAATCAAATCGCTGTCATCAATTACTTGGACGAACGATTCATCCAATTTTCTCGTCCTACAGGCTGGCTGTAGTGAAATGCCACGAAATTAGATGATATCGTTCGCGTCGAGACACTAAGGGCCATCGCGGTTGTCGGGATTAAAATAACGTGAGCCGATCTTCTTTCGTAGATGCGTGTCTCATTGCGATACGGAAAAGCAAATTTTCTATGGCAATCCCCAGATTTTGCATTTTTGTGGGATCGGCACACGTCAGGGAGCTCCTTACTCATCGTACCAAATCATCTGCTGGGTGGCAAGCTACTCTAAGAAGTTTCCAATATTTAGTGCAATCGAGGGAACATTTCAATTCAATACCGCCAAATTGCAGTTCCCTATCTGTAATAGGCATTTGTGAAATTCATTCGAAACTGAAGCACTGCCTTAGCGCTTGAGTCACAAATAGCATGGTCGACGCACTTATCAAAACGTCTAACCACTAGAGTACGAATCAGTCAAAGAAAATAAATGCTATCGGCTTAGGAAGGGATCAGAGAAGTCTGCGTAACGCAGCAAGAAGGCAATCGGGTGGTTTGCACTTTCATTGCACACCGAAACAAGTCACAGTCTCCGAACTTTGCTCGGCCCTATATAATGCTGTTTTCCGAATCACGCCCACGAGGGATCCACGTTCTGACTAGCTGAGCATTCCCGAGCTGATTTGACCGTGTGCCGAATACTTGCTTTCCTTCTTTTGTACCTCTCTCTGGGCATGTTGATCCGACTGACCTGGGTGACGAATTGAACTCTCGCCCTTAGCTAGGGGAGTCGTGCTTTCTACCTGATTTCTGGCTCTGCTGCGTGTATTTGTTGCCACCGCGGTCTTCGACTGTTGGGAATGCTTTTGATGTAGTCGATGTTGCTTCTTTGAGCGACTGCTTCTGATTGATTCATGCCGATGGATTGCTATGCTCGTACCCTCTGCATTTGGTACGCGGCCATCTGATCCATATTTCCGGTTGTTAATGTTCAATTTTTCATGAAAAATGAATTTTTCACCTGGCTGTTCTGGTCATCGACATATTTGTCGAGCAAAAAACCCCATCTTCCCCACACGGATGTGACCTTTGTGCACCTCATAGAGAATTGTTTTGCGCAGTGGGGGTGGGATTGCCGGTAGGTTTCCACGGCACAATACCCCATGTGCGAAGTGTAAAGAACACTGGTCTCGCCCTGGTCGCGCTAAAGCCAACTGAAGCCATCGCACTGGTTACCAGTGCTCTCATAGTGATGTGCCGTTATCGGCCAGTGGAACCCATACACACAAACGAATACAATCTGCCGATCGCAAATCGTGTGGGCGTTCCGACGACGCAAGCGAGCTGAGACAGCCTTTTTCCAACCGCATTGTGGAACAGAATCCTGAGTTGTCAACAGAACTGAAGAAAGCAAACTGACTGAGACAGTCGGTAGGTGGTGCTAACACATCAGCGCGAGCGACCCACGTTGAACCACGAGTCGGCCTTAACCACATGCGCGTGAAGGCCCACTAAAAGGCTTGCCAGTCGGACGACGGTAGACCGATGAAAAATGCGACATTAGCACAGATACCGTCATGCATTTCTGCTTTTGTGATACGCGATTTCTGTCCGCCTGACATGAGTTTTCTCGATTGTGCTAGTGAGGAAGACAGACTGTTGACTAGAGTTACATGCGACTGTCGAGTGGTGTTTCCATGTCGGAACGACACGCGGTTTTGAGAAAATAGGACTACATGTTTTTATCTTACTTTCTGGACGCGAAAAACTGAGGTTTTTTCTATTTGCCACAGGTTTTCATTCCTTCTCAAAAGCCGGGGAACTGTAATGTCTTGTTAAACTCTTCGATTGTTCCCTCCGATGGAGAGCAGTTTGTCGCGCTGATGCAAATCGTCGGTACTGCGGAAAATAGTCGGTATATGTGAAATTGTCATATCGTGTCGATGCATGAAGACAGAGTTTTGTATGTTGTCTGGGAAATGCCATATTTCTGAAGTATAACAGCTGTAAATTTAACCTCAGTCATTTTCGTCCAATAGTGGCGGAGGATTTTGGTGAACAGTGGTGATTGTGAACAGCAGACCGAACAGAAATTTTTGAAGATAACACCACCCAGGATGCAGTCAACGCTTTAGTTTGTCTTTGAATATACCCTGTCAGTTACAGTGGGTAGATAAGGGATGCAGACAACTAAAAATCCATCCTGTTTCGTTAACGTTCCAATCCTCATCTCGGATGTATTGTTTTTTCAAAATAATAGGTTTGGATAGCGCGAACAAAGCTTCCTTTCCTCTGTCAATACTGTTTCAATTCCTTGAAAATTCCCACTGAACATATTGAAAAAACAATTTGACGAAGAAGGTCGTTTCAGTGATTGGTACTCACGCCATTAAATCACTATACATTTGGAAAAATTTGCTTTACGGCGGATTGGATTAGTCAGATAAAAATATGGGTGGGGAAGGGATTTGTGGTGTTACATGTATGTAACATACTCATATTTTTATCTGACTACTGTTTCAATCAAACTACTTAAGGTTCTGTCATGCTCTTTGGTCTATTGCCACGTTTTTAATAGGCTAATCAGAGAGAGCCGTTTCGCTGTAGTCGCGAGTATGTAAATGACTCGATAATAGTTTTGGGAAAACCCAATTATGGAACGTTAACGCGCCTGCTTCCCCGTTGGCTTTATTCGTATAATCACTCAAGCTCGGAATGATAGTCTTTCGCAATGGTCCTGAAACCAAAACCCCAAGTTCTGGGAAACTGAATCTGCAGTTGGTATCTTAAGTGGATACGTCCTTCTGCATCAACCGACCGAGCACCAGCTCCAGTTTTGAATCAGGTTCTTCTTTCTTGGCGCTGAAAATCATTACATCGTCCTGGTATGCCAATAATGCATTCATGTCATGAATCAACTCATCCATAACAGCTTGAAGTGTTATTGATGATACGTGTAGGCCAAACGGAAAAATCTACATGAACAGGTACTTCATGAGATGTAAGTTGTAGTCAAGGGTCTGGATTCTGGGTCTCCATCGATGTTCATTTTTGCCGGCCGTATTGTTATCGGGCGTTTGTTGCAGCAACATTTCGCAATCAACTCTTCCAGTATCGATCGATGCAAAGGAGCTCCCGATGTTCGTTAAAGTGAAACCGGGTGGAAATTGCATGTAAGAAGTTTAGCTCCAGAATGGACGAACGTTCAACAGAGACCAAAAACCAAACAGAAATGTAGTTGCTTTCCAATCGCACCAGAACAGTCGGTTTATCAGTCAGCCCCAAACGATGATCAGTGGCACCATGAAAAAACATGACGGATAGATTTCTTTGGAAGGTACCAGGAACGTTCATCCAAATGACAGGACCCTTACTTTTTAATATGAACAAGGAACTGGTCCCCAGTCCGCATTTAAATTCAAACTTTTGCACAGAAATTGATTGAATTTGGCTGAGAATTTCAGTGTTAACAAGGCATAGGTACATTTTTTCCGCGACATCAATATTAACCACATTGAGACAGACGGCAAGTTTTTCCAAGTACGATCGGTCTCTAGCCAAGAATGCCATACCTCACTGCGAAGTTGGGAAGTGAGGCAGAGAGTGAATTCATCTCAGCGTCTCTGTCTCCTGGACTTGCATCTCTATCATCGCAAATCTGTGAATTTCCGTGTATTGAAGCTCCTTCTTGATGATGAAGAACAGAATGTTCGACTAAGGTCTCGGATACCTTGTCGAATTGATCACAAATTAAAGCATCCTCGCCAAACTTGAGGCCTTTGGATTTCCTTGATCTCCGCATAATTTGCAACATCAATCAGCCCAGCTAGTAGTCAAATTTCTAAAAAAAAATCACCCAAGTTCTGTTTAAGCGCTTATGATCGTAGCATTGGGATGAACTGACAAAGTTCTTAATCGGATCCCGAAGGAATGACTAGAATTTGGGGCATCTTGTCGACTGGAAGTCTATTAAAATCGTGAATAAATAATGTCTTCCATTCCACAAACGGAGGCCGTTGAACGCGAGATTCTTCATAGGTGTGTACAGCGATCGCTTTTCCAGCAGTCCGGAAAAAAGTGATTTAGTCCTCAGGTTCAGTTACGTTATCATGCTGATTAAACTTCTCAAAACTGAGTAGTTCAATAACAGGACGCTAACTAAGGCAAATTCTGAGAATGGGAACAAACTGTGATCCACCGTAATAAAACACAGACTCAAATTATTGCCACGTAATGGAATGGATCCAAATTCAGACCACCCACTGAAGACAGAAAGAAGACCGCTGCAACCAAAAGCAATGTTCTGTTGCTTCTACAAATCATATGCATATATATATCGAGCAGGGAAACATCATTGACTTTGAGTCGCTGGTCGTCGAGGCATGTTCGGTCTTCTCCTCCGAATTTCTCCACATTTCTGATTGGCTGGTTTCCAGCTGCAGGTGACAGTGATTTACACGTAGACTTATCACGCTGGCACAAACTGCGCTCCAACTTTGGGGATCTCGTGTTGAAAAGGTTTTAGCCTGAGCTTTAGTGCACTCGCTGGTGCATTGAAACACTGAATGTTCTTCCATTCGACCGAAAACCTACTCAAAAACGATAATACATTCATATATGAGTTCTACGTAACCAACATTTGGATACCATTAGAGGGGATGAAAATAAAGTCACGGTTGAGGCCTTCGTTTGGCTGGCTGTGTTCATATGAACTGCTTATTGACTTTAGGACATGAAGGTAGCTTTCCCGTTCGAGGCCGGTTTAGTGGGCGCGAACTCCTTCCTGATTGGTTCCAGGGCAATCACATACTTATTGTTGTTATTACCATTATTACTACTATTATTAGTTGTTATGTCCAATACATGTATTCCTAACCTCAAAGCTGTAGAAAGGTGTTAGGATTTTCGACTCATCGAATATACGGAGGTGCCTGATATATGATATGACAACTAAATTCGCGTTTATGGTCTATTCTTTCTGAAAGAGACGATATTGCCGTGAAATAATCTCAGTTTGTCAACACAAAGTGAACCATTCATGCAGTGTACTGGTTGACCGTGAGAAGATATTCCTAAAAGCCGATCACACCCAAATCTTCTGGTAGATTTCCGTTTCGAAAGCATCTAAAACTCGATCAGTAAACGCTTCGTCAATCATTCTGGTCTTCGGTTTGTTTCTCTAATGCTCAATACACGGTTGGCATCATTCCACTCACCAGTGACCCGGATTCTGGACATATGTCTGTTTGTCGTTCGTAAGCGATGAAGCTGCCACCAAAATTGCAAATGCATTTCTCATTGAAAGTATTTCTGTACAGTTTCATGAACGAATTCCGGAAAAATCATATTGAAATAGGGAGACCATATGCTCAGTTTCAGAGACGGACAGTTCGACTGGTTTAGCTCACATCTGACACGTCTAAAATGGCATCTGCGACAGAGTTTTTGACCTAGCCGTTTGATGGTAGTCTGGACCAAGATTGACCAGATTTGTCCATCAAATTGCTAGTCGATCACCAGTGCCGTCATATGCCACGTGGGAACCATGCCACTCTTTTTAAGACACCTAGTCGTTACATTTGCTAGCTTTCTTTTTGATTCCTGTATGCATTTTTGGATTTTTCGTGTAAGCTACGGGATAGGCGCTCCGATTATTACATCTTCTATTTGTCTAACGACGTTGAGCTGTTTATTAGCAATCATCACTTAGGTAGAAAGTGAACGCTGGATGGGGAGTTGTTGGCGAAATTAATCGTGTGCACAATCACGTCACGCACGTTCCCCGTATATTGTATGCTTTGACCAGGATGTGTTGATTTCGGCCTCAACTGCAGCTACTCAGATCAGTTTGAAGTAAACAAACGATGGTCTGGGTTTACCAAACAATATCCATGATCTACTAAACGGTGAACAAAAGTTGATACAGTGATTCACAACAAATTAGTGTCTTAACTCTCTTTTGAAACTGAAGTAGTCGAGCATGAAGGTCACTGATTTTGTCTGCAGACAAATGACTATCTGCTTTTTCCCAGTGGTACACTGGCTTCAGCATCATGAGCTAGAAGAATATAGACGAGGCAATGGTGTTTGGTTCACCGATGCACCTTACTACCTACCCATCGGGGCTTCAGTCGGGCTGATGAATATGGAGGGCCCGACCAATGCTAATCTTCTCAGAAGCATACATTTTTCAACTGAGAGCAGTTGTCTTTAATGTGCTCTTCAATACAGGCAAACAGAATAAATATCTTTTGCTTAGATCATTTTCTGACTTACTTGATGCTTGTTTACGGGCCTCTAATAATTCAGGGTCGGTTTGCATAAACAGACAGATACATTGATCTTTGACATGTCTCGAATAGCTAGACAATCTAATACCACCTTCTGACTGGCCATGGTTAAGTGTTACAAAGATTGTCAGAGGTTTGAATCCCATATCCGTCGATCATTTTGATGGCAGACGGCAACTCGCTTTCGCCCGGCTCATTAAAACACCTAAGTTAATGGTACAACATGTGGTTCTTTGCCACTCCAGGTTTGATAGTCACGGCTTCGAGTTCACCCCTTAGTGGCTACGGGCCGTGCCCCTTCCATGCTCATGAGTAAAGCATGTCCTAAAAGTTTAAGCAGTGTGGGTGTTTAAGTCTATGTCAGCGCAAATGTGTAGTATGAGTTGATTGTTCTTTGAGATAACTCGACAGTTTACTTATCGGCCCAGCATGAGACTCGGCCCAATATGTTTTAAGGGGTTTGTGCCCTGACTCTTATAACCGTACGCAAAATTCAGATGTTCTCGTTGACCGAAGTGCATCCAGCCAGCACTTGACATGGTCGGATTTAAATGACGCTTATGATGGAGGCAATCTACACAGCGAATGGAGGCCACCACGAGGAAAATGCGGGTGCGATGTCATCTCGTTCACCTCGAGGTATACGGCTTTTTGTTCGGGTCGCAGGTGGATTTTAGACCTGATGAATCGCGATCACTCAATCTATGACAATTAGTAAACCTACGAAGCAAACGACACTGATAGCTGACCGCACAAATGTTTCCCGATGGCATTGGTGACGGTTCAGACACACCTTGCGTGTGCAATCCCTCTCATTCCTAACTGCATGTTTAGTTTGTCCGGAGTAATTTGGTCTTTCCTGATGTCTTTCGACAAGGTTGGACCGGAAAATATTGTTCCAAATACATTCAGAGTATGTCAATGACCGTGGAATTCGCTTGACCACGTGGTCAAATGTTTTCAACCATCCGCTTGACAAATCTCGAAAATCCCAATCCGATGGTTCATGTGCGAACTGGACACCATTTCAACGCTCAGTTCAGAAAAGTACCCCGCTGAGGTCAGAAACTATGCGGTGAACTTGGAAGACAAGCTTAATATCGGAACATGGCATATCAACTGGTCTAGGTTGCACGTAGTAACCCATGTCATTTTTTTTAGATCTGTTATCTTCCATTTCCTTTATTAATAAAATAACGATGAACATCATTTTTCAGGACGTGGGCCGCGGCCAGCAGAGGGCTGCCAAGTGGGGAAGTTCACGGGCAGTGGGAGAATTCGAACCCGCGACCTTCACGTCCAAATGCCGCGACGTTATCCGCTTGGCCACCGCTGGCCATTACGAACTACCCGGCTGCCTGATGTGAATTTGGAAAGGGGTCTGATCAGAATTCGTATCAAACCACTAGTTAGTCAGTTCTCACGCCAGCTGCAACATACTAGTTCAACCGGTCGTAGAGCTTTTTTCTGAATTTACGCCTGTAGTTACACAATTTCATCTAATGGTGTTTCACTTAAACATTATTTTTCATGAATTCGCTCTTGAAATGGTATAGTTCACAGTGAAACTGATCATCGTCATTTGGTAACACCCATATTTTCCCTGTTCTTACGTATCAACGGGGTGTTTTTAGCGGCTATAATCTGGTTGAACTTAGCACGCATCTGTTCGGTAAAATTAAAGCTAGCATTGAAATTCACATCAAGTTACTGGATCACAGTTTACATATGACGTACACGTTTGTTGCATGCATTCTAATGATCGTTGTAACAATATTTTTCCCTCCTTTGGTTATGATAAGACAAACGTACAATAGTTCTGGAGGAAAACCAAGGACAACAATAGAAAGGATGTCCGAGTAGGCAAATGAAAGGCGGTCGCAGGGCGGCTTCCATGTCCAGACGCCACGACGTTAACCGGTCGACCAGCGTTGGCCACGTTGTTTGAAAACGTGTATTTATTCCAACTTTGGTACCAGAACCGGCCCGACCTAGGTTATAGTCTAGGAAATTAATGTCGTAGTCTCGATATTTTGTATCAGTACTTACAATTCACGCCATACTCTTTCAAACCAGAATACGATTTTCTCAAACTAGAAAATATTCTCTATGTTTGGTTTCTAAGAAAACACTGGTGAAAATCATACCAAATTCACCGGGTGAAATTTGTGAAACCGTTAACCTTGCACTATGTCTACACCGGTGATCGTGATAGGCACCAAGAGAATTGAATGATACATCCTATCTCTATTCGACCCTATGGAACCGAGAAAATTCGGCAGCATTTTTTCCAAATTCCAAATAACGTAACATTGGTATGTTAGTATCGGTTCACTCATAACCGAGTGCCCGGGGCATCAAATCAGTACCTTGGGCTGTTTTGCTAAAGTTGCTAAAACTGGCAAGTCGCGAAACAGCTGCGAGTGATGCGCACCAACGTAAGTAGGTACCATGGCAAACAGTCCGTAGCGGAGTTAGGGGCGCACAGACGAGCGCGAACGCACTCATGCAGGCACTTACGTTCGCGTACCGCATAGGCAGACGTGCACACGTTCACGTAGTCGATACTGTCCACGTGACTGTTCGTCCAGCTGTCCCAACGGTGTATATGGATGATTACTAAATGTGGAAGTCTAAATTTCCAAAGCCAAACTGTTTTTTTCCATACGGCCACGTGCTTCGGGAAAAGACACGCCCTAGGCAAATGGTACTTGAAGAGACGGACGTAGACGATAGGTTGTTGACTAGGGGTCTATGGCATTACTAAGTATCAGTAAATGCACAATAATGGTCATCTTGACTGATCGAATGCGGCTCTTTTTTATTGGTTGGTTAGTTATGATTAGACTGGATATTGGGTTCGGAAGTCAGACGAGAATTTTCGTGTTATTTTAAATGTCAGAAAAACTCGACGAGCATAAATCCTGGTGGAAGGATAAATCTGAATCTCTCTATCTTTGGTTACGTCGGAGATTTGCCACAATTGATCAGCAAACTGACTTGTTGCGAAAAGAGGATAGCGAAGATTGATCATTTGAGAACTATCTCGATACGTTTCATTTGGTCTCTAGTGTAAAATGATGTGTCTGTGGCTTTCACTTTATATCTGTGTCCAACTCTACTTTAACGTGCATTGTGATCGGTGATATTGGTGTCCTATAACTTGCATGTATGTCCTACGTGCGTCCATAGGAGGCGCACAGTTGTTTGGCAGTCTATTGTTTTTTTTTTGAAAATATACCTTCGAACTTTGTTTGGCACTCTTCGTTTGTTAAACAGTGTATTCCGTTTCGTCGTGTTATGTACGGTCAAAGCTCACAATATGAACGTGCTATCATACCAATGCTGGTTTGCAATTAATAGAAAATTCTAACTGTTCGTCGGTTCTTCTTCTGACTAGATGGCTGAAACCGAGTGGAAAGGTAATCCATTACCGTTCTTCCGGGAACCGTATGCCTCGGAGGACAACAGTGCTATGCCACCAACATTATATCATTCACAATAAAATCCAGTACATGGCTTATCGATTTTTCCATACACTCCTTATGTCATTCGGTTCTGATATTTACTGCCCGATCCAGTTTAGTTTACTTTTACTAATACATATCATGCTGTTTTTGGTTACTGCCTGAAAGTATCGAAAAATCGAATAGGCGGTTGCAAGGAAATAAATAAAAATAGAAACACGAATAAAGAAAAATTTTGAATGCAAGCACGTCACTGATTGCAACACTTAGCCATATCGCCTGATCAATCTAACCGCAGCTTTGGGGATTTCGGGATTTGGGTAACCTAACTGAAATAACTGAGGCGAGGCATTCCATTGACAAACGTTTCCATTCCCTATGACTATCTCATGGACTGAACAACCGTACTTATTCATCTACCACTGCTTGCTGCAGTGGACACTATACAACAAGGCAGACAGTTTGTGAAGATGCTTAACACATCCCAGTCAAATTGGCCCATTCGGAGTTTGTGCCTGTTCTACTGATTCTGTGAACGATGCGCGCAACTAAAGTGTTGGCACAACAATTCTCCTACCATATACTACAAGAACTGGGAAGACACGGATAATCAAACACCGCCTTCCTCGTGCTTGCTCCTTCTAGTGGCCATGTTTTCCAGTCGTACAGCAGAACCGATCTTGTCGTTGCGATGTCAGCTCGACACTGGGTCGATAATCAAATTACCAGCCGACAGCATAGATACCTGAGATTAGTAAAAGTTAGTTTGATCATTTGCGAGCGAGACGTTGCTACATTCGATATGCTATGTCTTGGCAACACATGACTGCCCAAATGACATAGATCATGGATCTACGGAACCCATGTCTGTGTTCCAAATGATTTTCGCTCAGGAAAGTTCCCGATACAAGCCTGGCTTGGTGGGAAACCCTCTTAACTCTCACGCATACGTAATCGAAGAAGAGTGTATGCTCGCAAAAGTTTGATCGTAATACTTACAAAATAAATTCCACTGTGATTTTCTGGCATGGACCCATCTCTTTTCTTCTAAACCAGTATAATCATAAAATTGCCGCAATCTACAAGAAGTTTTGTTAACTTCCGTCGTAGAACTATGCTACCGATCTTGAAAATAAGACCACCAATCTTATCCCTCCAAACCCTTCTTGATAGACTTCATTTCTGATGGAGAACCGATATTTATCTGGACCGTTCTCCTTGCAGGCAAAAGTGGAATGTCTACCGGGAAATGGGAGCAGTTATGCTCTCCTCTAAACTGTGTCGGTCAAGCCCCTGATCGTTACACTTAATACGACAATAAAGGCTGTGACTATTTCCTAATGGGCACAGTCTTCTCCGCTTCCCTACATTTTCCTATCCATCACTACTGGCAGCCATTCTAAAGGCTTCTGGTTATCTGAAGCCTTGGGGATATACACATCTCCTTGTGTGTGATGTCAGAAGATACGAATATTCTGGCATATAGCAAAACAACTGACATCGAAGATGTTCATATCCTGAGTGTCACAGGCCATTGAGCCCTGTATCTGGTGCTGCGTACATCACACCATTGATCTGCCCTCTGTACCCCCATGGATGCTGGAAAAGACAGGTTTCCACACATTTGCTCAATTTTGTTGCGCTTTACCTTTGGTGAAATGTCGTTAGTTCCGCGTGTGATGCAACACAAATTGGGACAGCGATCTTCAAAGAGGTTGTGTCACTGACCTAGAAAGTGCAGAAATTGAACAATCAACTTGGGTCAAAGCTCAGTAAGCCTATTAGCTGGCATCAACACTTTTACAACTAAACAATTATGGTGGTATACAGAGTACACATCACAGTAATGATAAAAAATATAAACAGTACGTACCATAATCACTGCAAAACTTGCTTATCTATGGGCCGTTAAATGTACTATCGAGGCGACTGAATATCCTACCTACAGGAGTTTCGGAAAATGTCAAACGTTACGTGGGGCTCTTGAAACCTAACTGATTACTTCTAATAGCGTGCACTCGAGGATATTTCGGTCGAACAGCAAAAAGTGGTGAGAACAAAGATTACCGGTGCCCCTTGAAAGAAACCGCAGTGAGCCTGACATGAGTTCACGTGGGCACATGATGCACTTCGCTTCGGCTTCGCTAACCTGTCTAGATAAATGGTCAACGGTAACCGTGAAGACAGACGGTCTTGAAGTTCAAACACTCCTTGAAGGCCATTGAACTGAATGCATTCCACCAATCAGGATGTCTCCAATTCTGTATGAATACGCATGAGATGTAAATGAAACTCGACGGTATTCCCCATCTACTTTGCTCTTCACTTTTCCTTCGTTGCGTAGTTAGGGTCAGATCCAGTTCAGTGCTTATTGGTAATTCGTACACATTCGTTACAGTGACTGACAGAATTCCGTACGGAACCTCAAAAACCATTCTGCAACGGCCAGCCGAATTAATTCTCGTACAATCGTATGAGAACCCCCAAGCGCTGCAAGTTTTTGTTGAAATAATTATTAGATGGGTGCAGCTGAAGAAAATGCAAATCATGCCAGGAAATGGTGGTTTCTTAGCCATCTGGTAGCTGTTCGCGATCGCCACAGTTCATCCATTCCGCGTTTTTTTTTCTTCATTTTCCTTAGTTGGCCGAATATCCACAGGGCACATAGCGCTAGAACACCATTATGAGTTTCAGAATCCAACTATGAAGGCCATTTTATTGAATTCCGTGCTGCTTTTGATTTGATCACTAGCTGAAGCATCGACAGTTAAAACTCATGCAGGCTGACGGCACGCCTTTGAAGTCCACAAAGATTATTTGAGCCCATCATTCATTTGATATCAACCCAGTGCAAATGTACGATTAGGAATCTTTGGAATTCCCAATCATTTTTTGGAATGAGACTTGGTTTCTCTCCTCTCCTGTCTTGTCCAACTGTACGAACGATTGAACAATGCTTGATACAGTGACCGACTACCCGGGATTCCAGTTGGATCTATCAGTTTAAATCTTGGATTTATAGTTGATCGACGGGATTTTTGGGTTTAGCGATTCGTCGGCCGGCGATGGTCAGGGGCCCAACATCGTAGTTCATTTAACTTGAAGGTCACGAGTTCGACTCCTACCGCAACGTATCAACTTCTGTGTTCGGTAGTCCTCTTTTGACCGCAACTCCTCCACCTGAAACTGATGTGCTCTGTTTCACTAACGAAGAAAGCAAATCATAAAAGAAAAGGAAAGAAAACGATATCGTGCTGCCAGTTCTCTACCGAACCGATTTCTAGGTGGCTAAAATTACCCGCAAAGTTAACATGTAATTAACCTGGTCAGAATATCGTTAGCACTTAGATGATCAGTTGATAAAGTGTGACATTATCGTCAAGAGTGAATTTGATCTCTACTGTCGATTTCCAGGCATTAGTACCAGAAAACTGCTCGGCCACTGCGGGTTTTAGCCTGAACACCTCTGGCAGGATCGTAATCCACTCCGTTATTTTGGGTTAGCCTGTATTTCATTGAAATTTATTTCATTGTACTTCATTTTGTAGTGTGGAACTGCAATCAGTCTTATTCTGTTAAATCATAGACTTTTGTGTGTGTGAAAATGTTGCGTATTATGCAGGACCGAGTTTACTTAGGACTGCACGTTGCACAAACGCCACCCACGAGTAGTTGTGAGCTATATCCATGAGTACCAGTGGCAAAGCTATCGAATTGGAACATGACCTCCTCCTGTGGAGAACATCTGACTGAGAGTTAACGGGACACGCACAATGTTTTTCTTTGAAATTGTCGAATACTACTGGTTGTAATTGAAGACAAAGTGTCAACAAATTTAACTCCGCAATTCGAGTATCCTGGACAAGAGTTGGTAGTGGGGTGGAAACACAAAGGCTTTTCAGTTGGAAAGCTCGGGTTGAAACCCTGGATGGGATGTAGGATGTGCACCATCAGTTAGCTTTAATAAGAGCGAAAATTGAGTTTAAGGTTGACCGGCTTACCTGAGGTTTGCTCGTGAAACGGAAAGCCCCAAGGGAGGTCAGTCAATCGTAGATACATCAAAGCCACAGACAGCTGGCAAGTAACTGTGAGCTATATACATATGTTTTCCATTTTAGTTAAAAATCGATAAAGGTGGTGATTGTTCGCTCAGGAGCAGACCGAAATAGTAAAATATCTAGGAAACTGGTTCTGTTAGAACAGAGTTAACTGATGACCTCTTCCTTCACAACCGGAATTCATACTAAATAAGACATGTTGGAATGTCTAAAAATGTCACTAAGTGTCAAAACTTCAGACGAATGATGGAACACAAACGGCAGAAGGGCAGATCGCTAACCGATTGAAGACTGAAGTTAGGCATGTGTTTACACCCTGAATGTAGCCCATTTTGTTAGCTGGAACGTGGGATAAGCGATTGCGATGGTACAACACGCCAGGATGAAATATCTGGAGTCAAGTGTTTGGGGACATGAATAACCGTCCAAGATTTCCAGGATGGCAGAGTAAAGGTAGGATCAAGGGCTTTAATAACAAGAGAGCCCAATATGGAGTAAGCAAACTTGACCACAATTTGAGAGCGATCAATGAGAGGCCATCTTCAGCAGTAAACAAGACAGTTTCTGAGGGCTGCAGCAATCAAAAAATTAATTATGAAGTTAGTAGTTTAATGTTAGGAAGAAACGGATTTTATATAGGAAGGGACATTAGCCGCGAATGAATGAATAGACAGGGATATCACTATCATTGTTAACACCGACGGGCACTGCCCGTAACACCCAAAATCTGATATGTAGGTTCAGCAAACCGGAAAAATGACAGATGCTACAAGGTGTTACCATTTTTTTTACCGCATTCAGTCATACAAGTTGAACAATCAGCCAACTTTAGGATATTTGCTTGACAAGAAGAACAATCTCATAGGCGACCGAGTCCTGGAAACACGTACCGGACACGAAAAGACGAACCGATTGAAGCAGTAACTATTGTCGAAATATGGTCTCTCTTGCAGTGCTTTCCTGAATGGTGATTGTTTTGTCGACATTCCTGTAATTTTCTTATTTATCATACAACAATTGTGCAATATTTCTGGAGGCAAGCCTTATCCATGGAAAATCTAATGAACTGGTATGCAGTTCAGTGATAAGTGGGTTTGAACTTGCGAACTTCAAATCCAAATAGCGCGAGCTTTTCTATCTGACCACAGCCGGCAATCTAGGGTTCGAAAAACGCTACTACTAAATGAGCTTCAGATTTGGTTACCATCACACACTTGGCCACAGACGATCCTCGGTTCCGGATTCTTTGGTTGTAGATAAACTTTTATGTTATTATTCTTATTTTTGCAGAGACTACTTTTGCTTTCAACTTCCCTATTGTTTTGTTGCTACTTTTGATAGAGAAATTGATCGCATCGGTTAGTGTTATTTTTGTTACTATTATCTATTCAATGTAGTACACTCATAACCAGCCAGTATAAACGGTATACGGATTAATCACTACAGTTTGCAAATTATTGAGAAGTATTCGATCAGTAAAAATTTGTATGAATTGAATAAGACAATCATTTGCTCATGCGTGTTTCGTGTTTCACTTTTTTCCTCTCATTCAGCAGTCGGCTGCCATGGTAACTATCCCTTGGCTGCCAATTCTAATTTGGGACAGACAGGGTTTCACGCTGAATACCAAACAGTGGGGTTCACGATTTCAACTAGTAAACGGTGTAAAAACGCTTGCTTAAATTTTTGGTTCAGAAAAAGAACTTTTTCTCTGTGCTGATCGATTGTTAATTATTTTGACTAAAATCCAAAAATTATTAATTTGTTTTTACACTGGATTAATATACCTGGGAAAATTCGATTCACGCACACACATGCCAAATCGTTGTAACAGATATGAAACTTTTTGGTGAAGTAAGAGAAGTCATTTACAAAAATGCTCAACGCAGTGTTATTCTTATCACACAATCCCGGATCACCTTCTCTATATTCTTCTTGGTTGGAATCGAGAGTAGGACAGTGAACGAAGGATGCGCAAACGTGACACATTTTACCAGTCAGTTAATGCAATCGTTATTGGACTCAAGGTTAAAATCTAAAGCTTGGACCAAACACTAAGCTTCGAGGTATTTCGTTGACAAGCACATGTTTCATGATCATAGTCGCAGTTTCTTCCGATCAGAAACTCCGAATTCTACGGTCATTTTTGTGCGATACTCCCATGACCCAGGTTTTCTGATAGCTTTTTAGTATTTAGTTTATAAATTTATTCCTGGTATCTGATTTCTAAACACGTCAAAATTAAGAAAAACAAATTCAATTTTAGATTTTCTTCTCCTGGGCGATAGGATCACAGGGGAAAGAAATATTCCAAATGAAGAAGATATATATATATATAATTTGTGTCTACAATGTTTTGCTCCTCTGTGCTCCTATTGCCTGGGCCCTCTGATTCTTCTGTTTGCGTCGCACTTTTCGGCGGGCCAAACCGAAGTAAGGAGTAATTTTACGATATCCCACCCCCAGGCAGACCAGCCATGCTAGGCAGTGAAATGAAACATTACGCTTAGAAGCCCACTGGAAACCGGTGACCGGTAGTTCAGTTTATACGACTTCATATGAGTTCCAATCAAAGGTCCAACCATCAGTAAAGGTTTCAGAAGAGACGGAAACCAAAAACTCCGATTCAGTGACATCTCATTACGCAAATAGCTTTCAGGGAATATAAGGGACAGTGGCATTATTGAGTCGCTGACCATGATAGTACCAGTATTTGAATTGGTATCAGGAAATTCCACCAACAACCGTAAGATGGGAAAACGGATAGCCATGAAGCACGAGAACGGAGGACACAAACTAGGAAGCCGAAAACAATGAGAAGGCGAAAGCAGCCGGAAGACATGTTCGTCCGAGCTTAATTACTAACTAGGTGTTTTTTTCAAGAAATAACAGGAATCCCGATAGGTGGAATGTCTTCAAGCCAATAGACCTGCAAGCGTGTTTTAATTTTGTGTTCGTATACTGTCAGAATTCTACTGGGCTGTTTGTCAATGCAGCTACAGCGTAGCTGTAATGGACCAAAACGCGTGACTTGAACGTAAACTCACCAAGGCCACGCTCAAGGTGTCATAACACCACTAATGGACTTTGCAGTGTTTTGTAGGGAAAACGTATGGCAGACAAAAATCCAACACTTTGTCGGCATTTGTGCCGCATATCCACAGCCACTTATTCGATGATAATAGCCCCACCTCATACATGGCTAACCATTCCCATACCCCCACCTGGGAACGTCCTGGTTAGAACAAAGCACTTCCTTTCACGTATGCCCGAGAACCTAGATAGTGAGTTCGGAATAGATGAGAGTAGACAGACTACAGACATGCAGTTTTTCATTACAGTTGCATAATCGAGCGCATGACCGGACCACATGATCTATATGGTCAGTTGAAAGGAGATACATCGCCCTGAATGACATGGAATACTTTCCAAAATTCTTTCTGTGCGGCTCAGCTGTTAGCAGTTAACGCAACATTCCTTTCTGAATGTCTTCATTCACTACTTGACCTACGTGCTGCTCTTTCCGGTCTGCTTAAATGTCACCGCAATAAAAATAAAACTGACTTTATCTTTCAGCATCTCCGGTCACGAACACCTTCATTTCAATTGCCAATCAAAATGCACAATCTGTGGATGAAGATTGAAGTTCCTTATGAATGTTGTATCAACTCTCTTAAGACTTCAAAGTGGTCCTCAAATTGTTCGGAAGTATATTCAAGAAATCGTTTGGAATTATGCAAAACTTGTCGCAATTTGACAGCAGCTAATATGTATGTCCTCTGGCAAGTTTAAGAATGTTGTGGTAAGTCTGCGTGCTAGTCACGTGATGCAATCTGATACAAATTCCCGCTGGTCTGCGTAGACAACCAGCCAATGAGAACCGTGGCGACAGGCGAGAGGCCTCGGATGCCATTGGACGGATTGTATTTCAATAATCTGGATTTCTCCTACTTTCTACATAAAAAGATGATTTGCGAATAAAATTCGTATCCTCTAGTGATTACCCGTGACCGAATTCCATATTAAAGTTTGGGTACAGATACAACACCAGACGAGAGCTGCGTCGATGGCTGTTGCTTCAGTGAAGAAATGTGTGTTCATTGCAGTCGACCGTATATCTTCTCATCGCATAAGTTTGAAGATAGTAAACGATGGACAGAAAAATCTTAACAACGGGACAACGTTTATTTAGCCAACTAGTGTCAAATTCTTACAGGTAAATTAATTCCTGTGATAATTCAGGTTCTGATGAATGTTAGTAAAACGCTTTGTTCATCCCACCTTCGCTGTGTCCGACATGGTTAGGTGACGATTTAAACTACAAGGATGTGGGAGAGTTCAGAAATGGTTTAACGTCGACATTTCTTCAGCCGGTTGGAGTAACTAAGATACTGCCTATTCTAAAATCCCATTTTTGCGGACAGGAAATCTACGCTCTCAATCAAGCGAAAACAATCAAATGACCGCTAAGGCCTCAACCCGGGAGTTCTCTTTCATTTGGCCGACGGTGGCCAAGCGGATAAGGTTTTGACGATTGGACGTGAAGGTCACGGGTTCGAATCCTCCTACCGTCAGTCAACTTCCTCACTTGGCAGCCTTTCTTCCTGAAAAAATGATGCATATTGTTATTTCATTAACAAAGGAAGTGAAATGATAAAAAGTAATCAAATGGTGCATATAGGTCCAAACAAGTTAGAGATTTTTAGGTGATTTCCTTGCCCTGTCATCATCGTCATGGTTCAACGTTAAACAGAAAGGCGAAACTCACTGACCGCTGCGTTTTCCACATAGTTACATATTTCTATAAAAGAAGTGAATATCCAAGGGGAACAGGGCGAGAAAAGATAAGAGTGCTGCAGTAGTCAACACTTCAATCATTCTGATTCAAAATAGAATGACAACACGACCGCTCCTGTTCACGGTTCACTGTCATATCTTTCGGCATCTCCAACCATCTAGCTGACGGCTCATTTGGAACCCAACCACGAAGACTTGAGACATCTGCCTTACCTTAGTTCGCTCTGCATTTTCTCATTCCACGTTGCCAGGTCGTCTGCTGATCTACATGTGATGTCTCCCACTGCGTGGGAGGAACGCAAAATGGGTTACGGTATGGCAGTCTGAAAAGTTTCATACGATGAAACAAGCTATTCTCAGAACCGGTACCCAGTACTAGATTTCTGACATCTGTATTACTCACCCGGTTACTCCATCCAATCGTAGCAATACTACGCAGACATCAGTGGTCAAAATCCTCCAGTGGACGAATATCTCCATGCCTCGCAACCGTATAACAGAACTGAGCGCACTGCGGCACAGTACACACGACCTTTCAACTTCAGTGAAATATCAGGCCGACGCCGCTTGAACCTTGCACATATGCCTGTTTACCTGTAATGCCCAGCAACCATCGTTCGATACGCGGCTACCAACGTAAGTGAGACGGTCCAAAGTCGTTAGTTCCTCTCTATCCAGTGTCGATTTCGTAGCTACTGTCGTCCAGTCGTTCTGTAACAGCACATTACAAAGCACATGCCGAACTGAGCTACAGACCTTGAGAGTCTATCTAGTCAGCGTTGTGCGTGGTCCGCGGATTCGAACAGGCACACAACGTCGTCTGCGTAATCTAGGTCGCATAGCTTTCCTCCATTTCCCAGTTCGAGTACTACATCCCGGAGACCTCCTAAAGCATCTTCCATCACCTCGTCCATGACGAAGTTGAACAAGAATGGAGAGATGGGACACCCTTGTCGAACGCCACTAGTTGTTTCGAATGAACGTGACAGTTCACCGTATACCCCCACGCGACCATAGGTATGCGAGTACAATGCTCGCAACAGGTTCACAAACTTCGTTGGCATACTCTTCCGGTGGAGAGTACTGAATAGTGCTGGTCGATCCGCGGAGTCGAAAGCACCTTTCAAGTCGAGGAAGACTACGATCGTAGGGCGGCGGTGCGTGTGACGCGTTTCGAGTATCTGTCGGAGAGTGAATATCTGGTCGGTAAACCCTCGATCATGATGAAAT
>LUCM01002286.1:159948-274002 GCA_008360955.1 Fasciolopsis buskii | reverse complement strand
GCAAATTCCACGTCTCGCAACCACATAACAGAACCGAGTTCACTGCGGTCCAAGTCACATTGCCTTTCAACTTCAGCGAAACATCAGGTCAATGCTAAAGGTGCTCCATTCCAGCCTCCAAATTTCAATAAATTTACGAATAGATAGCAAGAATTCACGATTTCTATACAGCTGTTTCTTCAAGAGATTTCCAACGTGATGGTCTATGTACGACACACTCCACTCAGGTGCGAAAGGCACCTGCACTCTATCAAGATTTTCCATGAACGCCCGTTGGCAATGAACGTAGCTTCAAAAAATTGGTTTGAGATAAGCCTATGGTTTCGAGAGTCGAAAAGAAGAAATAAATTTCCACCGGCCGTATTATTGTCTGAATCAATAACAAACGTTTTGAGAAGCTGTCGGAGAGTCGTTTCAGTTTACGCTTTTACGTTCTCAGTAAGCCTGATGAAGTGGTTTGCGACAAACTCAGAACACAATATCCAATGACTCCATTGGGATTCAGTACTTCTGAGAAAAAAAAAACCAGAGGGCTGATAGGCACCCACGGTTTTCTTGACTTCAGTTTATCACAGAAGTTGTTAACCACTATTTTCTCTCGTCCACCTCACGCAAAGCTTCATCGATTTTTCGTACTCATTTTTGAGGATAATGATGTATGGATACAATCGTTTACCTCGAGAATGCAAGACGAAGAATCTTTGATTCAGGAGCTTTCAACTAAGGTCGCAGAAAAGACGCTATGCAAAATGCTGCAGCATTCATTTGCAATCTTCCTTCAGTGTAAACTTATTAGGCTAGCTTACGAGTCTCCAAACCTATTGAAATCTATATAAGAAGGCTTAAAAGATTCCACGGTTATTGCTGACAGGTGCACGTGGTCACCAACGAGCTTCTTATCTAGCCGTAAACCACCCAGCTATTATGTTGTACGTTTTTGGGATCACATCGATTCGCTATTCCTACGAGTGTTCGGAGGACAACATATCTAGTCGGAAGTTTCGATTTATTTTAAATATTGCCATCCTCAACCGCAACCACTTCACGGTTCCAAAAACACGGAAACCAAAGTAAATGATCGGAGAACTTCTGTAGTACATTCGGCACTTCGGATTCCGTGATCAATTTACGTGTTTTCTAGAATACTGATCAACATAGTGGGAATTAATTAACCGTCACGGAAACTTATGCTGTGTTGTTAGTCACAGATCTCAGTTTCCAATTAAAGCTAAACTGGAAAATAATGTCTTTAGCGCTAAGCTCGGATTTCTTGAATATGCCATATAAAGTGAAACAAAATCACCAAAAATTAGAGGTGCAAAGTACAACGAACGATTAGTTTATGGGGATTTAATTTTCCTCTTAATAGCGCCTAGAAAAACTAGAATCCCAAAACAAGCAAAGTTTGTTTGTGTGGAGACATTCCTGGATTTCAGATAATTTATTCAACGGTTGCTCGCTTAAGCATTGTACATCGTTTTCAGACTTTTCATACGGAAGTCCTAAACCCGAATCTCCCTAATGATAATCACTACTGGAAGCTGTAAGATTCTGCGAAAAATGTTGATGATTCCTGAGCATAATGAATAAATTGGGTAGATGTCACCGTTGTCTCGCTGTTATTACTTCTTTTCACACAGTCATTCATATCCAAGCTGTCAAAGTCAGCTGGAGTTGAAATTTTTCGTTAATGTTATTATTATTATTGCTACTGCTGCTGTAGGATCACATTTTCTGCATGCGAACAAAAAATCGATGCGGAAATGCTAGCTGAAAGAACTGCGGATTCGGAGCAGTTTTCTCAAATCAGGCAATTTTCGCTGCGCTTACTGATTACCGTGGATGGTAATTTAGTCAAATGGCCGTCTAGTGCACCCCTGGGGATGGATATTTGGGATCATGGTGCTCATATTTCCAAAGCATCATCATCTGTTTTTGCGTAGCGAAATCGATTTGAATTGCATTGCAATTGTGTCGTTGCGTTTTCGCAGTCACGTGCACTCTTGCTCAAGTTTCACGAGTTTGTTTGTTTTGGTAACTTGTCGCACTTTGGCATTTTTGTGTTTTCATGCTGAATGTCGTACAAAGCAGATGTCTAAACCAGAATTGTCATTTCCATAATTTACCAACCAGATTGCGAATTGAGGTAACCAGAAGCAAGTGAATTCCTCAAGTTCATTTCTTTTGTGATCTTTTGTAGATTTTAAGACGTTGGCTATATTTCCGAAAAAGTAAGTAATTCTGATGCACTTCAAAGTAACTCCGATTATTTTTTTCTCGAGAACTGATTTGTTCTTTTAGTATATTTTGCTCAAATTCATCTGAATCACTCACTAGAAATTTATTTTGTTTTCACTACATCATGGATCGTTAGTTGCGCTCGCGGGGCACTAGCGGTGGGCAAATAGATTGGTCTTATCGGTCCCCCAATATAGTCAAATCTCAAACCCGTCTATTCTCTTCGGCAATGGATTGCGATCGACTGTCGCTTACCTTATTACCGTATCTGTTTTATTAAGATCTTATATAGTTTTATGGCACTTTGAGATCTGAGATCACAGTTGCCGGTTCTCCTCCCTCCCGTGTAGACTACCCAAGCCGTCGTGTGGCGTACTTCTTCCATCGTACTCACGCCTCGGGAAATGTAATAAAAGATCCACGAAAGACCGGAAGCAAAACAATGTATAATAGACCAATAAGTACACACATAGATGGATAGGCGGGCAGACCGATTGGTGAATGAGGAGGAATAAAGATAGCAACGAGCAATGACATATTCGATTTGTCTGTGCTGATCAAGATACTGTCGAGAAGTGCAGAAACGGAATTGAATCTGATTCTAACCAAAAGGAGCGAAATAATGATTCAATTTTCTTACATGTAATTAGTCCTCTTGTTGATTGTATTAATTCGTAGATGATCATAGAAAAGTCAAGTGAAAAAATATAACGCCAGATGATTTCAATGCTCAGTTTTCCTGAACCTCACGTGCGCATGTACACAAACAAAGAATGGGAATAAGGCTTGGCGCCGATTTTGTGATGTGAAAGTGAAGGATATTTTGGCTGGATAACAGAAAAGATGAAAATAAAGTTTTTGTGCTGCATTACTGAAGGTATTCACTTCAAAATGTGTTCTCAGTCGTGCAAGCGGATCTCCTCAGTTTCTTCATTCAGTTTGACCTTTTTAGTCGTGCAGGTCCAGTATGGCCAGTTTGTTTCTAGGCCCAGGTTTGCACGTCTTTGTGAGAATGTTACCAGACTCCGAGATCTGATTGACCACTGGTTCGTGGTCGGGTTACTCCATCATTTGATAAAATTGGATTAATGCATCTCTTTGGTACATTCATATAGGGTAAGCACACTCAAGTCGATAATCGTTTTTCACCATTAGAAAGTGCAACAAGGATTGTACGTAAGTCGATTTTTGCAGTTACGAATAACAAATAACAATCTTCCTTATACCTTATTCCAGTACGGAAAATGATGAAACGAAGAAATGGTGGGATAAGAAAGTGAGAAGTCCGTATTTTTTCATGATCTTAGCCGTTATCTTTACGATAATACTCATGTGTCCAATCGCATGTGGGCCTGTGCGCCAGTGTTATGCCAAGCATTCTAATTGGTGTGTCTTAATTGCGTCCAAAAATCTGTGTGTCTGTAAGCCGGTACACGTGAGGTGAGTGAATTTCGTACACGTTCATTTAATGACTGTGTGACAAACAGATATAATTTGGTGATCGAATGTCCCACTTGAACGTCACCTTTGCTTGCGATTAGGTGTAGCGAGATCAGTATATCGACTGGAGCGGGAAGTGGTCGAATGAGAATCACCTCGACCTTGCCAAATTGCGTGCGACTTCTCTGAAGCTGTTATATATGTTGCCAAATATGGAGTGGGATTGGGCAAATATAGGAAAGGAGAGAAAAAATTAGGACGCACTGAGACAGCTTGGAGAGAATAAGGCATCAACGTGGTCTGCTTGTGCTAAGACGAAGCGAAACCGAGAGTAACAGTCATTCAGAGTAATAAAATTGGACCAAAGGTTATGGTAAACTCGAGCGTATGCAAAGCAAGTCAACCATTCGTGAACCATTCACTAGTTTATTCAAGTTGAGATAGCTTCCGAAAGAATTCTATTCTGTGCTTGTCAATTTCCTCATCGATTAAGCAGTTGGGGTCATCAAAATCTGTTTATGCTTAATTAAAGATGACATTTTTGCAAATTCCACAACCCTTACTTATTTAGAACAGTCCTTTCATCGTATGTAAGGGGATCTGAACCCAAGTAGAGGAGACAGTTAGGTTTCAGTACTCATCCTGACCTGAAGGAAGTCTGTCTCAACAAACAAAAGGATCCTGCATCAACCCGAACAACACCAAAGACCTTTTATGCATTCCGTACAATCGGCTTGAACCCTCCATTTCACAACGAACAGGAGCTATTATCATGTGTGGAAAAATCCTGTTCGCACTATACATGCAGAGCTTCATGCAGTTAGCAAATAAAAAACGTCAAAATACGGTCACATTTTTCGCTTGAACCTAATGAATGATGATAAGCAGTGATCGAAAATGAGCTCACTCGTTTAATGAGCTCAGAACAGGGCAACGTAGGGACAGCATATTTTATTACACCAACCATATTTCAATGTTTCTTTAAGAATACACCATTTTAGTAACATTAATGAGTATATTAAAAACGCTAGTACCAGGATTGCCGGTAATATTTATTTTCTCTTCGGAAAGTAGAAGAAGGATGAGTAAGCGCTTTGTCTCACCGAAAGAGTAGTCGGCCACCCGATACGTATCCTTAAATCCATAGGACTCAGCGGAGTCGTAGATATTAGTCGTGCATCATTTCACGTCCGAGGATCCGGAAGTGATGACAACTAATCAATGAGATCACCTGTCCGATTACATGAAGTTTATCACGATATTTCTTTCTCAACATAAACTGAAAGTTTTCTGAGTTCAGTTGGTGGTTTCTTGGTTCAACAGGATCGTAGTTGCTGCAGCCGGTCTCAAAATAGTATATACCGAAGTTGCTCAGGTTTTACTGCCTAGAGTGAAACTTCAAAACGTCCGAAGACTGTTGAAGCTGACAAATATGACTTCTCTTTCGTTCCGCGAATTAGGTCATTGCTTAGTAGAAACTTAAAATCACACCGGAGAAAAGCACCAGGCTGTTCAGTGACATGTCATTAATAAATGTTAGTCTGCAAATCCCTAAAATATGTCTCCTGTTCATATCGACTCGATTTTTACCAGAATGTCAGATGTCCTATGTGACAGCATTTCCACACTGAGTCCTAGACTACCCATTTCTACTGTTAATATTCGGAAATGAGTTTGCACTTTGACTTCAGACGACAGTCCCGCAAGCTGATAGTAGTTGCAGTATCTCCCTTTTCGGATTCTCATTTTCAGGCTTTCATCACAGATTGTCGGAAAAGTAGTGCAAAATTTGTCCTCGTCTTGTTTAAAGCACCCTCTCAAAGTTATATGATTTAAAACAATTCTTATCCGTAATTTTGTAAACGATTTTCGGCAACCGATTTGTTTTTGTTCCAACAGCATAAGTATGATGAAATTAGGTTTTTTCAACCATCATTTCACATGCTAACTGAATGGCATTGATCTACTTGTGTCACTCTCGTTCAGTGGACTGACAGAGTTGTGCCATTCGGTGCCTGGGTGGTCTGAAAAAGTTAGATCCAGTACGCATACATGCACATGCACATATATTGCTAGTGAAATTCCGTCATCCAAATTTTCACCTCCGTCTTGTTGCCAAATTCACGAGTGACCTCGATGAACTTCCAGCTCGAGTCGGATATCGAATGTAAACGTGTGCGCAAACGCACAACAGCACTCACACACGTAACTGATCGTCCGCGGATAATTAACGATCATTCCTTGTAGCCAACGCCTTTGCCGCATGTTGACTCGGACAGAATGATCCAATCGGATGAAGCGGTAACAGTCACAACAAAAGCGACATTGTCAACACAACCGACGAAAAAACGATATCAGGAACGACACTAAAAATCTCAGCGGGTTTCAGGGGCGTTTGCATCCATATCAAGCACACAAATGAGTAGCTCACGATAGTTTGCTGATATCGACCAGTGATCAATTACTCAAGTGTTTGGTAAGCTGTTGCAACCTGTGCATTTCGTGGATGGATGTGAAGCAAATGAATACATGCATGTGTCTAAACATGCGCCCACAGGCGCCACTCATGACAGAGGTCATTTTTAAGCAATCTTAAAAAATGTGTCGAACAATTACCGCAAACCAGATGCATAATGAACTGCGATCACTAACAGTTGTGACGGTTTTCTGGGAGCTTAAAACGTGGACAGCAAACACAAGGCCTAAAAAACTCACGGAAGGAAATAACCTGGTCACAGGGAGTCTATCTCCCAAAGCTTCACGTTAGTTGACAGTCAAGGATTTAGTCAGTGAAGTAGCTGAAGCCCCTGAGATTAGACAACTAAACATCATCAACGATTGACGCAGTTGAGAATAACTTCTGGTAAGTGAAATAGAAATGATACGGTTCTCTGGGTTTCATTTGTGATAATGAACATGAATAGGGAAGTCATAGTGGAAAACGCGGAGAAAAAACAATGAAAAATTACAATCTTATGACGAGATGGTGCAATTAATTTTTCAATAATCGGGTGAGGAACCCGTGGAATAGGTCGCTTCAATACTAGCAGACTCCAAGAGACTACTCGTACATGTAAATGATAATCGATTTGGTTCAGCTATGTCTTCCTAAGAATGCGCTGACTCTCGGTTAGCGGTAAGAAACCGGAAACGATATGAATATTTCACAAACCAAACCAACTTACTCAAAATGAAACCCACCCACTTTCTCCTCCGGTTAAAATATTCCTTAAACAAGGAATGGTATTCCAACGGAAACTTGTGAAAATATGTCGCTACCCTTATCAGAGACGTTTCTCTGGCAGTCGTCACTTGGTATTCCGCGTTATAAAGCAATAAGATGATCTTCCGACGAACTGACCAGTTGACAGACAATCTGACTAGGGCTTCGAAGCGAACTTGATGAAAGATTTATCTCAAAAACCCTTAAAATGAGTTTCTGAAGAATATCAACTGTCCCGTCCCCTACAGGCGGTTTGAATTTCTTAGTGCACCCCTACTATCAGTCGTACACATGTGCGATAATCGGATGTCTAATCGAGGTGAAGACTGACAACAACGGACGTCATACAAAGCCGAATAGGGCCGACTGCACTGATCGATAGGCTACTTGGTGTGGCAAAGTATTCAGTGGCGGATCAGATTAACAGTTACTTAGACCAAATTAGTTCTGAAACCGTCTTGACCAAACAGATTGGCGAAATGGTTATTGACACCCAATTATTGATACAGACAGTGCTTTCCGCACCAGCAAACCAGGATAGTTCCGAAGCAAGAAAAACCCACTAAACGAGCAATCACAGTTTGGATCGATTGTTAAGATACTCCCCTTGATAATTCCATATTTGATGCAATGTCGTTGCTAGTGAATCGCGTAAATTGTCCGGATAATATTATACCACCACATAAACCAACTAAATCACACGTCTGCTTCTTTTAATATCAATGCATGGTTCTCTCATATATTATGGGCCTAACTGCATCACACTATTTAGGCATCATCTCCAGTAACCGGAAGAAGCATCATCGAGCTGGTTACGCAAAGTCCATTTAGCTATTAGAACAAGAGTGAAATGGTTGAGTTGCCTCATGTTTGTGGAAAACACGTTGGAGAAGGGATTGGGGAGAGATTTGAAAGGATATATTTATGTCTTTGTAATTACCCACAGAAAATTAGGTGGATGCATCAGAAAAGATTACCAAATAATGCAATTGTTACGCAGCTTTCATAGATCGCGAGTGAGGCAACAAACACGAAGGCTTAAGGGTAAGGACGTTATATGTGTAGGCAAAAACTGGATGAAATATAGTGAAGAACGTGACAAAAATGCGAACAGGCTCGGCTGGGCTGAAACAGCAATTGTAAGGAAGGGACAGGGGAAAGTAGGTGTGTGAGAAAAACATAAATTGATGATCACGTATAAGCACATTCCAGTCTGCGCTAAGATGAAAAGACCGACACAGGACCATACCATTTTAAAACTGATCTGAGGAACCATCCCGTTAGAAATCTTCTCATGAAGTCCGGGAGACCGGAATTATGATCTGGAATAAAAATACCACGGGTGACTCTGCCTGTGGTTAGCCTACCCAATATGTCAACCGATTTCCCCTGATAACGGTCAACACAACAACAGGCACAACTGAAGATTGTTTCACTCTCACTCGGTCAGGCATCAGGATGTGAAAAAATAGGCTGATTGCTGGTCAGTATGGTAAACCAAATACAATTCAAGACGACCATATCTGTTTGTTTGTAAATTAAATGGATAATTCTGTAAATTTACTGGAAAATCTGGTTTATCTTGAATGGTCCTCAGATCAGTTGTACAATGATAATGCTAACCAATTGCTGCCTACATGAGCTGCAATGAGCGGTAAGAAATGTGCTGTAAACTTGTAGTCATATATGCACAAAAATAACGGTCAGACAAGCACAGGAGCCGGCGGATAAACGAACGAACACAGACCCTGGCGCGCAACCTTGCAGTTACTTACCCTGAGAGATTGGAATATGTTCGACGCCTTTCAGCAAAGCAATAAGAATCGCATAAGAAGAGAAATCAGCAATGTAACAGTATATCAAATAGTTTAGACAAGACCTGTACATGTGGCGAGGGGGAAAGGACAGATGCGGTTTGAAATGATCAAAACAAAGCCGAGTGATTGCTTGAAGAGACCTGCGGAAATTAGACCTCTAGATTTTTTAGCTTTGTTGGCAATTTCATATCGAAGTTCAAATGTCGTTAAGGAATTTCGTTTATTTTCAAGGTAAAATAACAAAGGAAAAGGAGGGCTTCGAGATTCGTAAGGGTCATCAAGTGTGTTCTAAGAAATCGCATGTCTAAACGCCTTCATATCTGTCCAATCAACTTTCTAAGCCGGTCATTTAAGTTGACCACGTAAGTGCCCATGAAGAACTTACATAAAAAACTCACGACGATTCCTCCCGCCCGCTATTTATTGATCTCTGCAAATACCACTTCAGGTAACTGCCTCAATAACCAATTTTTACAGAAACTCTCCTATGTTTTACTTTGGTTTAGTACCAGTGAATAAAGACCTAGTTGTTTTTGAATTACGTACCGAATTTCCCAGACAGGAATTGTATTAATTTCTGTTTGCAGTTTTTCAGTCTTAGTAAAGACGTATCGTGCGGTGAAAATGTATACGGCAGAAATATAAGCTCATGCTTATGAAAGCAGAACAATGCAATACAACACAATAGGAACTTCGGAGTGGACTAGGACCACCGACGATGCGTTTCGGCGCAAGTGGGCCAATTATCAACGCAAACTCTCAACGATTTAAATAAGAATGTACAACCAAAACAAATAGGCGCATTTTGGCAATGTAGGGTCGACTTTCCAGACATGACGTCAGTCGATATCTCACGGGAACACAGTTAAGACTGTCAAATGACAACTTTGTTCGCATGAGTACCTGTCATGGTATTGCCTACGGATAACATGCCTAGCTGAAATAGTCCGTCTCGCACGAAAATGCTCAACGAATAGAAAGATCTGAAATTTTTGTCCGTTTCTTTTCGGAACGGAAAATGTTGATGATTGTGTTTAATTAAAGTATCTTTAACACAATGCATTCGTGGTCTGGTTTTTGACTAACTTGAGGATAGAAAAGTGCGTGATCGCAGGAAACCAGTTTTCAAAACAACTAATCACGCAGCATCAATGTTCAGTTCAGAATCGAAAACCATGGAAAATTTTGTTCTGCAGCTTTATTCCAACGGGAGTTCATTGGTGATGCACATCCGCCGATCCTGAACTGGGAATGAAATTCAACCTGGACGGAGAACAGACAGTCGAGCACTTCACAAACTAGTTCTCTTGTACTGACTTTCATGGGTTCATTTGATTTCGACTTTACATTTGGCACCGATACTCCTTTATTGTTACATTGAGCGGTAGAAGATCGTTTCCAGACCAGATAATGCTCCGCAAACAGACTTCTCTACTTTGCCTTTCTACCTATTTCGGGATGCTTCACTTCAAGGCAAACAAAATTCTTACGGCTCTTCTCACCCATAGTTCGTTCCGGACTAGTACNCTGCAATGAGCGGTAAGAAATGTGCTGTAAACTTGTAGTCATATATGCACAAAAATAACGGTCAGACAAGCACAGGAGCCGGCGGATAAACGAACGAACACAGACCCTGGCGCGCAACCTTGCAGTTACTTACCCTGAGAGATTGGAATATGTTCGACGCCTTTCAGCAAAGCAATAAGAATCGCATAAGAAGAGAAATCAGCAATGTAACAGTATATCAAATAGTTTAGACAAGACCTGTACATGTGGCGAGGGGGAAAGGACAGATGCGGTTTGAAATGATCAAAACAAAGCCGAGTGATTGCTTGAAGAGACCTGCGGAAATTAGACCTCTAGATTTTTTAGCTTTGTTGGCAATTTCATATCGAAGTTCAAATGTCGTTAAGGAATTTCGTTTATTTTCAAGGTAAAATAACAAAGGAAAAGGAGTACGAGCGATGTGTTAAAGTTTGCTAGAGAATGAAAGTATTTCCGTTACAAGGAGTGGACTGCAAATCATAAAGACAGGCAATACCAATTGGATTTGAATTCTACATAGGCACCGGACAACTTGGGAAAATGAAATTCTTCGAATAAATTTCTCACAAAGGATTATTTTTGAGGTGTAACTGATTGGGGCCCTTCCGATGGTCGGGGTTTGCTGGCCATTTCGTAGTCTTAAAGTAGAGCGTTTTGACCAACTAGTCACGGTTGGATATGAATGATTCTGACCACGTGAATTCACAAACTGAAACTTATTCTACTTATATATTTGGCGTAAAAATAACCAAATTCACGAATTTACACATGACATAGTGCTATCAAATGGATTTCAAACAGCCAGTTGTGCACAGCTTAATGGAACACATTACAAAAGCCGTGAACAGACCCGTCCCGAAAGGTCGCAGATAACAAATGCAATCATTAAGCAAGGCTTAATCGTGCTGATTCCATGAGGTCTGTCCACTTTCTAGGACTTTAGAGATTCTAAGAATTTTGTACAAAGCTGAAAGCGCCTAATCTACAAGGCGGTAGGACTACGTGCAATTTTTTTAGTCTGTCAGAAGCCGGTGATTGATTACCCGGTTCATATGTTTGGCGGATGAATCTGGACACCCTAACTGCACGGCTCACCATTACGCCACAAAAGTCATACGTACTGCACAATACCCGTATCGTCTTTGACAGGATGATTTATGCGCGCAGGCAACTCGACTGAAGAACTTCTTATGAACACTATCTAGTTATTAGGATATACTCACGAACATATAGAGGGTTGTCACTCACTCGTTGTAGGGATTTTTTTCAAGATACTACTATGAGAAGCTGACTTTTTTAAATATTATCTTACTCGCCAACCACGTCAAGTTACCACATTCCAAAAGATCTGTCCGTTTCAGTTCCCGGTAAGCTTTCTAGAGATACGTTACTGATTGTTGTGTTTGTCATACAGGCGGAAACTAATTCCGGCCCACTTGACTATTGTGTGAAATGGTTGCTCAAGCCGACAGGAGTGGAAAACAGATTTGAAAATTCAACAGCTGGTATATACACGGTGAGGACAGTCTAATCATTCTCGAATCTACTCTTTCCCGCTAAAAATGAGAAGTAAATTTAATGACCTGACTGCTCTTCGGGCCACACTATTCTTGCACAAATCACACATCATCCGATTAATCTTACGCTCGGGAATGGGAAACGATCTTGAATATCCCGTTACGGTTCGAAAACATGGAGGCAGCATATAGTTTTATAGTCGAATGAATCATCTGAGATCCTAACTATCTTGTGTCATAGTTCATTTGGAAATTAAGAACCCAATTATACTAGAAATGACTAATTATTTATGAGTACTCAAGTACTTCTTTGTGAGCAATAATGATGTGTATGAGTGAAAGAATGATGTGTATGAGTGAAAGAACGAAGTTTTCTCATTATCACGCCCCGGGCTTCGAGATTCGTAAGGGTCATCAAGTGTGTTCTAAGAAATCGCATGTCTAAACGCCTGCATATCTGTCCAATCAACTTTCTAAGCCGGTCATGTAAGTTGACCACGTAAGTGCCCATGAAGAACTTACATAAAAAACTCACGACGATTCCTCCCGCCCGCTATTTATTGATCTCTGCAAATACCACTTCAGGTAACTGCCTCAATAACCAATTTTTAAAGAAACTCCTATGTTTTACTTTGGTTTAGTACCAGTGAATAGAGACCTAGTTGTTTTTGAATTACGTACCGAATTTCCCAGACAGGAATTGTATTAATTTCTGTTTGCAATTTTTCAGTCCTAGTAAAGACGTATCGTGCGGTGAAAATGTACACGGCAGAAATATATGCTCATGCTTATGAAAGCAGAACAATGCAATACAACACAATAGGAACTTCGGAGTGGACTAGGACCACCGACGATGCGTTTCGGCGCAAGTGGGCTAATTATCAACGCAAACTCTCAACGATTTAAATAAGAATGTAGAACCAAAACAAGTAGGCGCATTTTGGCAATGTAGGGTTGACTTTCCAGACATGACGTCAGTCGATATCTCACAGGAACACAGTTAAGACTGTCAAATGACAACTTTGTTCGCATGAGTACCTGTCATGGTATTGCCTACGGATAACATGCTTAGCTGAAATAGTCCGTCTCGCACGAAAATGCTCAACGAATAGTAAGATCTGAAAGTTTTGTCCGTTTCTTTTCGGAACGGAAAATGTTGATGATTGTGTTTAATTAAAGTATCTTTAACACAATGCATTCGTGGTCTGGTTTTTGACTAACTTGAGGATAGAAAAGTGCGTGATCGCAGGAAACCAGTTTTCAAAACAACTAATCACGCAGCATCAATGCTCAGTTCAGAATCGAAAACCATGGAAAATTTTGTTCTGCAGCTTTATTCCAACGGGAGTTCATTGGTGATGCACATCCGCCGATCCTGAACTGGGAATGAAATTCAGACTTCTCTACTTTGCCTTTCTACCTATTTCGGGATGCTTCACTTCAAGGCAAACAAAATTCTTACGGCTCTTCTCACCCATAGTTCGTTCCGGACTAGTACTCTGCATGCGCCTGGAAACTAGAAACGGACTTACTCGGAACGCTTGATCAACACGGACTGGATTTCGAGTTCTCAGGTGATTGGCATAATGTTGCCTCAAATCCACTCGAATCACACCGGAGGGAAGATGACGTGTGTCAACACGGGTAAGAATCTGCGGAACTCCGGTGTCTTGGTCCAGTTCAATGAACAGATTGTCCATCATCTGAGGTCGCTCTGCCAAACAGGCAGCATCTCCGGGAACACAAGCGTGGGCAGGATCTAGCTCGCATCTGTTATTTGAATGGTAGATCGAAAACATGCACAAATGGACAAGATGGCACGACTGAGATCAGTCAGATGGACAATCGTATAACGGAACACGTAGATTTCAGATATTTTGTTTAGCAATAAGAACTTATTTAAAATTAAACTGATGCCAACTTCGGCCAGATAGCGCTTGACGGTTTAACGCTGCTTTAATCATTGCATGACGTAATCTTCAGGTCAATTTTTTGGATAAATTAGTGCTACCTGGCGTGTAACCGGTGTGACGGTATGCCGAAATTCGGCTTCAATTTGCTGATGCCACTTATGTGATTGCGTTTGATTTCAGTACCTCTTTGTGGGCCTTTTATTGCATCTTGCAGACGCTGTTCAGCGGCCAAGTGACTGGATGATCTGGCTATGTTGGTTCGAACCCATAAATAGGATGATGAGTGAAAAAGTTGCTAAGCAAATTGCGCTCATACCTTACCTGATGAAGACACACATTAGTTATTCTTCCAACCTTTCCTATCAAGTGTATGTTGTTCACAGTTGTATAACGAAGGATGCAATGTGTATTCTTACCAATCAGGGGTGATATGTCCTGAGTCCTTTGTTTAACACAAAACCCGCTTTACTAACTGGGCACTTGAAATTGGGAGTGCAGAAGTAGGCAAAGAACAACCGGTATGAAGTTGGTCTGGATAGATCAAGAATTTGGATAGATTATCATTGTTTTTTCACTGGTCCGAAATTCATCCCACATTGCACATCTTCTGTCTCCGTTCATATGACAATAAGATGAGGCCAGCACGCGTTTCTGCTTATTGATAAAACCGAAAACAGCACGTTTATCCCAACACAAACAATCGCATCCCAGTTTTCTGTTTTTTTTGTCAAGAGATCGTGTTCAACAGGTGACGGATAATTTGCAGTCTGGTGCATCGAAAGGTGCTTGCAATTTTCATACCAAATAAGTTTCCAAAAAGGGATCCTCCTGGTCTCAAATATAAATAATATCGTGTATAAATATCATGTACACCATGATAAAAAAAAATCACAAATTCGACCGCGCAAATTTCGGTCAGGCAATCTGGATATGCATAAAAATGCAGCTGCAAATGTGCACGTGCTAGCAGTGATAGGAAAAAGTGACAGATTGTTAGTGACATACAAAATCTGTTGGATTTTTGAACAGAAAATTGCAAGCAAGCGAATGGTGTGCCAGTGATTTTTATCGGCAGTGCACCAGGACGGACTTGGGCGGTCGCAAACTTGTGTGAATTGATTAGGCTGAACCGAAAAGGATGAGTCCTCTTTTTTCGGATGCATCAGGGGAAGGGTTGACTAAATGCAACTCCCTAAATTCATGTGATATCTACCATTTCTAATGTGCTCGGTAAACTGGAGCATTATTGTAAGAATTATGCAGTTCTGGACAAGTCTGCGATGAGGATATAATCAAGATAGGCAAGATATGTTGCGTGAGGAATCAAATGAACATTTTTGAACGGACACGCTTTTATAAACAATGCAGTATCATCCCCTTCCTGAACGAGGTACAACGCGAGCTCCTCGCTTCTGTAATCCAGGTCATGTGTGGAAACAAAAGAATAATAATTGACAGTATCTTGATCAACATGTCAGAAATCGAAAACCGGTCAAACATGCAGTCAGAAGACATTGTCCACACACAAGTGGAACCAGTCAACGTTTTTGCATTATCTGGCTGTGGTCAGTAAACTAATATAAGTATATGCGTATGTATATACATCTGTACGTAGGTGCTGGGTACACAGATACTGCAACTAAGTTTATGAGTCAGTGAAAAGTTTTGCTTGAAACTATTGGGGGTAGATCGGGAATAGATGGTTGAGTAATATTATATGCTGAGGAGAACTCTGTAGCTTGCTGTTTCCAGTCACAGATTTATTTACCAACGGGCACCAAACTGATTTCAAGCGGTTCATCTTTGAAGCTACTGCAAAGATGAGCTGATGTGTTGCTAAAATATCAAGGAATGTGGACCTCATGCAATGCAAGAATTATGTATTGGTGCTGTTTCCAATTCACCATTTTGGTCGTTGTTGGTATTTATTCCTTCGAGCCAATTTACCCATTTATCTGCCCAAATACAGTCCTGTGAGAAGTCGAAATGCATTTTAAACAATCAAAAAACAAACAATTATCCCGTATTCCCTTGGTTTTGTTGTTTCGATTGTTAAAAATACTACTCGAAAAATGTTTCAACTTGTCGGAAAGTTGTTTAATGAATCGGAATTACTTAGGATACAAAATGAAGCCAGTTGCGAGGACCGGCTGAAAATTGGGTGCCAAAGTTCTACGGCTAACAGTGATGCGATAACACTATCGCTGACTCACTCATTCATTCATTCATTTATTCATTCACTCACGCATTCACGTACCACCAATCACTCAATCAATCAGTCGGTCGAGCGAGTAATTAATCAGCTGTTAGATTAATTAACTAATTTTCGACTAATTATTCATTCAGTCAGCATTTAATTACACGCGCATTTTTGTTATTTCGCAGTCGAACTTGACGTTTAATGTCACCCACCTAAATCCATTTCCAAGCCGACTTTTTGTGTAAGACGGGGGACATTCGTTCGAGACGCAACGATATCCCCCGACGAGGTTGACACACGCTTGGCTGTAACCCATCGCATGCTTTGATTTGCACACCCCAGGAATGTCATTGCACTCATCAATATCTGAGAAAGAAAATAACAACAACAAAAACAAAGTGAAATGAATTAAAGCGTTGATCGTGTACAAAATTACTTCTAGTTCATTGATACACTCACATCACTTGTTTTTTTTTCTGTCGTACTTTTATGAATGAATAAACAACTGAAAAGATTCCACCTGACTAGGCTTGCTAACAAATTATGGATTCTGAAAAGACTTAGTGAATGGCGCCTGTAGGAATTTAAGTGAATTTTTCAATCCTGTGAGGAAATAGTAGGGATGAAAAATTATCCTCTCTACCTTTCAGATTCATAGAATGGAACAACATTACTGGAACAATTGCATCACAGTCATCGAAAACATGATTAAACTGGTTGTCAGGTGACTCAAACAGGTCCATTTCGGAGGTCGATGGAATTTAACTTTGCAAACTGTGAAAAACCAGAGTACCCAGTGGATTGTTAACTCGTCGGAATGAAAAAAACATTCACATAAAAAGATTCCGCAAATAGGTTTCCGAAGCCATAATGATTCTATTTTTTAAGGCAATATCTGTGTGAATTACCTAGACTTATGCAACTTTGTTTGGTCTCGATCACGATACTCGGCTTGATAAATCATTCTACATAATCCATCCCCGTTCACCTTACTTAATCCTATTTTTCATTTTCACATCAGCCACTGTTTGTGATCCTTCGGAAACTTGAAACGCGCCAGTACAAATTGATGTGTGAACGAGGATATTCCACCTTGGTGTCAGCCAGGTCATCATATTGGTCATTACAATCGATAGCAACATGTAGCGCACCGGAAACGGCATCATTCCTGCAATTCACTCCACTCATAAACCCAGTCCCCTGTGACAAACAACAAATAATGTTAAACACATTTGTTTGTTTCTTTTTTTCAAGGACTGACTGTAGAATATACGTGTAAACATGTGTAGAGTTCGACGAAATGTTTTGCGGAAATACCTGTATGGAATTAGCTGTGATCTTATGGAATCAAGGTGTGTAATTGTTTCCATCTGGACTGTAAATTTAGATACAGTCAGCTGGGTAAGCGCAGATTGACGGTGGTTTCCAATAAGTGCAGTAATCGCTGGATGTATTAAAATCACCTGATAAATTAGAATGCAATAGAAAGGCATTTCACGCACTAACTTAATAAATCGACTAGGTCATTTTTTCCCTACTGCTCTCAGAGCATATCGTTTTGAGAAAATGCGAATTCGGATGCGTATCGGTCGACCGAAGAGAAGTTAGTTTCTTTGCCCTCATTGGGCACGCGGTGATATGGTCCTGTTTCAGCCCTCGGCTACCATGGCAACAGGTCAGTTTACTCCAAGGCTGAAATATCTGTAATCATTATTTACCTCTGGATTTGGGCCAAACGTAGGATTGTTATCGATCCGCAGATAGGGTAAAGGTTTTGAAATAAGACAGAACAGAGAGAAACAGTTGATTCAATGTGGACAGATTAGTGATCCAGATGACAGATGCACGGAAAATCCAATGAGTGACATCACTTTTGTCATATCCGTAATCTTAGGCTGTAATCGACTTGAAAAACTTTAGGCCTGATCCCAAGAATGAAAGAACAACAGCACACGAACCACAGTGCTGTTTGTCCTCGTTACGATGGCTTTGAATTTCTTGCAAGAAATAATGGCGTCCATCTGTTCCAGGTGTAAAAACTGACATTTATTGTGGTTACCTTATATATTTCAAGTTGGCTAACAATTCACTAATACAATTGTAGGTTGTTACAAATGTCCCTAATGTGGAAGTGACGAAGACAAGCAAAAAATATTGACCTTTCCCCTACTTTTCAAGCCCAATGGACAAAGAACGGATGATGACCGAGTGCCGGAGCTTGAAACTGCACATCAAATCAAAAGATGACATCACAGTCAGTTGGATAGCCCTTGTCCAACTCTTATACCTGTCACTTGGCAGATAAGTTGTCACTGCACACTTTACCAAACTATGAAACTGAGAGACGTTGGACGCAACGAAGATGTCTAATCCGGTTACACTTGGTAGGATTCGCTTTGTCATCCTCCCAACCGAAAGCACCATATACTAGACGAATTTTTCCTTCAGCCATTGTGTACCATTTTTCGTACATTTTTTTCATTCCAGTTGTATTTATTTCGAGTAGAACATTTCTATTCGTACTGAAGGGATGAAAGTGTTTGTCGAAAAATCAGGTTTCACCTCATCAGAAAAGTTCTTCAACCAATTAGACAGGATGTTCATCTGACCTTTTTGGATAGATCAAACAATAACGAATGTCAATAGGCATTTTTGTTTCATATAGTTGAAGCTTACATATTTCAATAAGGAGAGTGCAGCTAGGTCTATCTATCTGACAGTCAATAATTTTTTGAGGATTTTGCTCACTAAAGTCCAAATCGACTCGAATAACGAACTGAATTGATCGAGGCTTCATTGCACCCAGAATTACTTTTCGGGTTAACAGGCGAGAAAAAAAAGTTCTTTTCGCTTTGTTCTAATCCACTTCTAATGCTAACTGAAGTTCGCAGATTGACCATAAGGCACCAAGTTTTCACATTCAAAGAAAAAACATGGGGAAACCGACTAGAAGAATGTCTGCACTGGTAACTCTTATCACGCTTCAAAGCCAGACAGGCAGTGTTGTCTAACGGTTGACAACTTGTCATTCGTGGAAGGTACCCCGTTGTCAAGACGCAGACGGTCCATCAAATACATTGCACAGCTCGAATCGCGGTGATTTAACGGTTGCATGTGACAGCATAGATGAACGTTTAAAACAACACAAAATTGATGAGTGACTTGCCGTTATCACCGGCTCTGGATTCGTTCTGTTAGTGGGCTTCTGTTACCTTTATCCTAGTAAATTTCGAAATAACAGTTTCAAAGGTTCGCTCAAAGTTTATAGTCTATTAAAGTGGTATTTCTAAGTAGTTTATCTACCATGCGAATAAGCACAATTCTCGCGATAAGTAAACAATCCGGAGGAGTGTGTAAAACTAATCTACTACAGTTTCTATTTGTTTGACACAACGAGCTGCAAAAACAGGTACCAAAACAACATAAACGAAGTTTTCAAAATATTACAACTTAATTTACGGAGTATTATTAAACCGAACAAAATGGAAAATTGAATAGTAGTTTGATTTCAACGCGTATTGGTTAAGAAGCATAGGTGGTGAGCACGGACTGAAGTCTAATTTCAATACTCTGATCACTTTATCGGGTACGAAAGGCGATTACTTTACTTCTAAACCAACCAAGTTTTTATTTCATTTTATATATATATATATATACTCTGCGTCAGAATCCGTTAGATGCAGACTTCAAGCGAAGGAATCACGCATTTTCGTGGTAAACACGGAACTGGATACTCGCCACATTGATGACGACTGATACATACCTGCAAAGGCTTTTTGTCGCAATACTGTATGTAATAGATAGATGATTATATAACTGATTTGTAGTAGTTATACGCCAGTGCGAGCGCACATGTACCTTAGGAGGCGCAACTTTTCATTGCATGTATTGAAGTGAACAATAGGAAGTTGAAAACGGAGCCCTTTTCACCGCTCGATGATCCTTTTACACGAAGGCAACTATCGTGTTCTGTCTGACCCAGACTCCCGACTCTAATGATGTCGCATTACCACATGTTATCTGAGGTAACACGACACGCATTGCAAATCAGCTGACACCATTCGACCAAAGTGCATACCAGACGTCCTACAATAACATTTGGCAACCTTGTAACTTTGTTGAGGGTACTTGTGATTGATTGTTTGGTTAGTCTCCATGACAGAGGGTACCGCGATTCATTTCAGCCCACCCTGTGAGAATTGATTAATATATTTAAAAAAAGCTCATCAGATCGCGGGAACAGCCAACAACAAGACGAAAGGCGAATGAATTAAATAACGAACGAACTAATTGAGCACAGTATAGTCTGCTGATGTGCCGTTGTAATGCATAGTTTCACTTGATTTTTACCTGCTAATGATACGAATTTAATAAGAAGAAGCATAAATATTCATGCCTATGGAAATCTAGCTATTCAGCTGTGTACAAGGAATCAGTTGTGCTTTGAGGAAACCTGAAAAATTCATTTGGAGTTCATGATTTTCTCAAAATATCCATGTATAATTTCCCACTATGTTGGAACACTTGCAATATTTGGTCACATTTCGGGCTGCTAGTTCGCTTTTGTACACGATTTAGCTCATGCCGTAATTCGACGGTTTAGTGACATATGCGCACAACATTAAGTACAAATTAACTGATTAATTATAAAGTCCTTCTGAATCGATTAGTAACTTACGTGCAACACTGTTACTTTATATCCGTTTGTCACAGCGAGTGTGGTATTGGATTAGTTCAATTGTTCTAATGTGAACATGATGCTTGTGCAGGGTGTATGATCAAACAGAATACGTCTATCTACCGTGACTCGATTCTGGTACTTCCCAAAATCCAATGGGATACAGTTTTGCTGCTAACCCCGTTGGTTGAGCTGAATTCTTTCCGTCACCAACGCTGCTGATTTTTGGTCTTAGCAAGATGACTTCCGGTCAATATGGACTGCATGGTTCAATTCGCTAATCGACGCAAACATAGACACAGAATGGTTCATACATCTAGTTAGCCTCTGAACTAACCATCTAATTCGGTTAACTGCACCTGTTTACGGCGAACAGCTCCACTGGAAGCATGGACATAGGGACAGACTCGCTTATTTAGGTCAACTGAAGTTAGCTCATTTGGCGGCTTTCAAGTGGGACATAGCTGTTTTTCTCGACCGTGATTTGTGCAAAATGTTGTGCAAAAATTTTTATGTACAACTGGTCACTTCCGGACCAACCCATGCACTGTCTGATAAGAAATCATCCACTACTAGTCCACCCAGCGTCCCATGGCGAATCATAACAGATATGAGGAAAAGTCAAAGCAAATAGAACCGATTTTTTGTTGATCTGTGACAAGCTGGATGGCAATTCCTGGCTAATCTGTTCGCTTCGGTCATTCTAGTTCACATTGGCAGCAGACACTGTCACTTGAATACAAATTCAGATGTACTCTTTTTGGCATCGGTTTACCCCGAATCGGTTCAGTCAAATTGGGACGATCGACCAATTGCATTCATACCGAGGAACATTTCACTCGTTGCATGCAGCCCAGTATTGACCGAAAGCAACCGCATGGGAAACAGCTGAGTCGTAGTTGTAGTTGTTCTGTTTGTCGTTACTGTTGTCCTTTCCGACCGGCTGTTCGATTGTACACACACGCAAATCGAGTGTTGTCTGTCCCTTTCATGGGCCAGTGGGCGGGTGCCCGCCCTAGAGAGACTGTTTTTAACGTAGAGTCGCATGGTCTCTAGAATGTTGAACAGTAAGAGAAAGAAACATGCGCACCCCCCCATCCCCATAAGATTGAACTAAGGAACTCAGTCAGGTCCGGAAACAGGAGCGCATGATTGTATTCGCAAGGCTAAGCAGTTGCGCAAATACCGGTTAGGTTGGATAAACAATTTGTCGACTGCAGATTGAACATGATTATTTTGTGATATGCAATCGCTGAGACATGCACGGGCACATGAAAGCGCACATGCACACGCACGCACACGTAAACACAAACGTGAACCCAGACACTAATAAGCCCCAGAATTTAACATATGTGGTTGAGCAAAGTTCCTTGCAAGCAAACCTACTGAAAAAAATGGATCCGGTACATTCTGGTTGTGAAGTGTTCGACGACTGAGTTCAAGGAAAGTCGTACGAAAGTGAAAATTCAGATAAATTTAGGCCGGGAAACAGTATGTATAATTTCAGGAAGAGACAACTGATTCAGGCTCATTTAGCTTACTTGACTTGGAAGCATATCTGCGAAGTGAAAGACCAGCGGTTTGAGGTGAAATCAGGACCTTCCTGATTGAAAATTCGATCAAACCGCTAATCAGTGAGTACCGTGCCAGTTGTCACCTCGGGCATGCAGCATGCCAACTGGATCGGGATGAAATGCCTCTCTCTGAAATTAAAATTAGTTTCACATTTCTAATTTACTGGTCCTCAATTCAATGTGGTTTTTCCAAACTCATTCTAAAAACGGTACAGATCAGACCATCGATTTGGAGCGCTCATCCAGGCGCGGCCATCAGCGTTCTTGCAGAGCGGTTTGAGGCCGCTGTTATAAGAATTCTGTCATCTTTTTGTAACTGTGCCTCATGTAGCCAAAATATCGAATAGGACTAACTAGAATTTCATTTTAACCGTTAAGAGCGTGAATAGATGATGAGTCGATTTAAGAATCAAATAGTGATTCATGGGAGGATTTTTGTCGCTCAGGCAACGCTAACCTTCAGAAAGGGGACACAAGGCCCGAATATACTGGTTCTTCTTCTCAGCACTAGTATAAGGATGACTGAACGGAAGAATACTGGGTACACATAAGTGAAGAGCGGCAATAACCGCGAAACCGGTCGTGTGCTTCCGGAGAAATTTCGCTCATCCGTATGCGAAAAACCACTGAAAATAATTATCACATAGAACCACCACAAATAATTCTTCATCCTTGAAAACTGCAGTGTATTGATGCAATTCATGGAAAAACGCTCAAAACATTTGTTTCGTGAGCAGTGAACATCCATTATGCCTCAGCTGGAGCTTGGCTCCGGGGATGAACGAACCTGAATTGAACATCGTAGATTCTGAACCATCATCACTGGGTTACAGCATGCTGTAGCATGTTTACCCATCTCCGAGTTTTGTGGGATCATGGATTGTAGCACATTTGACGTTCAGATACCATCTCAGTTGTCTTCCCGATCGGTTTGGTCCCTAGCTGCATCTTCAAGTGAATTAATCCAGACATATCGGAATATAATGAATGTCTGCAAGTTTTGGCAGTTCACAGTTAATCTTTGGTTCGCGCTTTTGTCTACGTCGAAACAATGAATGACTGATATATAACATCAATTTTTACTTCTGTAATTTGAGTCCAAACTGAAGATGGGGTTGATCAGCTCTATTTCGAAATTTACTGAGACCATAAATCCGTCGTACCAAATAAAATAAATAACTTAAAGCAGGATCACGTGTGAATGTTAAAAGGGTCTGGTATCAAATACTTCTCTATTCTGAATTCCCAGATATGAAAATAAATTTTAATTGGCCTGTCAGATAGTGGACAAGAAGCCAGTTGCGACATTTAGGGTTCTAAGCCTCATTTCGTCCGAACAACAAGGAGACAACTGTTGAGATATCTCAGTGTTTCGCCTGCTTTCCTCAACAGCGCTTGAATTGGAATTTGGCATTAGTGGGACATCTTTACCTTGTACAATATGCAGTTAGATCCTAAGACATTCAGTTTGTCCGGATGAAGTGAATACGGATGAATTATTCTCAGTTGTCTTATACCGGCCGTGTTGGCTATGAAAAATTGCACTCTACTATTATAAATAGAACATGTGATAAAAACTCTTCGTATATTCTTAGTCTTTTGTTCATAAATTACCCTTTATGCAGACAACGAATGAAACGAACTTGTTAGTTAGATGCTGACATGCAAGAGGTGAACATATCTTGCTCCGTGATCGATTTTCTTGTTCGATTTCTTCGCTGCTCATCTGGGAAGTAACAAACAAGGGGGTAAGAAAACTTGTTTTTCCATACTAAGCAGTCTTCATCAGAAAACCGCAACTGTTCAGACTCAAGATGCTGTGGCCGATTGCTACCTACTCGCTGATCTGGTCTTTCACAGGGAATAGCTCCGACCGTTGTTTTTGATTAAAAACAGATGGTATCACGAACTTCCGGGATAAATCTTTACAAAAATTGACAGTGAAGCAAATCCGACCAGTCGGCTCATGCGTTACTATCACAGTGAGGGTGCGTCATCAACGGATTTCCAATCAAACCGTTATCCGGTCCAGCCTCGTTGATGGGTAAGAGAGCATCAGGGCACTTGTATAAGGGAGAGATTGGCGTGTTGTTGGATTGGACCGTTTTAATATGTAAATGGGTCAGTCCAGATTGAGTCAATCCAACCAGGTTGCAGCTCTGGTAAGAGCTCTGAGTTGAAGGGGCTAACCCCGAATCGAAAGCCAAACAACGGCCACGTGCAATAGTTGCGCGACAGAGTTCAGACAAAATATAATGCCTATTGATACTTCAATTACGTCATGACGTATACATGTTAGCCGATTTGTTTTTTCAGAGGGTAGGAGGAGTAGGACTTGGTGTCTGCATGAAAGTGACGACACTATCGATGGTTCTTTCGTTTAGCAACAATTTCTGGCTCTCGTTTAGTTGCTTCGGGTTATTTCGCCAATCACTACTTGGGTTAGAATAAACATTTCTATTCGGATAATGTTTAATCCATGTGTATATGTGTCACGTGATTTGTGTGACCCAGGAACGTGATTTTATAACCTGGTATGAGTCCCGACAGTAGGCTCAATTTCAGCCAAGAAATGTTTTTACTCCACTCTAGATCTTGACAGCTAGAAAGTAGCTCATGGATACTAAGTGGTTGCAAGAGAAAACAGGAAGAAGAAGGCGTCCGCATTTTATCAGTTTAAGAAATTTACAATACAGTCATAGCGAAAAATAGTTTTGCCTAGTGTGATTCAAACTTTTGCACGATATCCAAGGTATTTAACAGAACAAACCAGCGAAGTTCTTTATGGCAAATACCACGTCTGAGATTCACGTCTCTCTTGCGCGTTGCATTATGGTTCATGGATTATGGAGTCCTGTTCACCTAATCGGAGCTTCTATTGTTGCACTGAATGGACGTGTATGCTAGCTGATAATACTGGCTGGAACTATCTTCTCCTAGCATTTGTCTACCCATTTACAAGGAAGCAATGGTCTTCTTGACGGTTTCGCTTTTCATTCGAGTAGCACTTGGCAAATTGCAATCTCATTTTATATTCCTGAATCTAAAGCCTCAGACTTTTAGAAGTTTCAAGGGTCTCTTCTTTGAGGGAACTTCCGGTAAACGCTGTCCAGAAGTTTGATCAGTTAATTTTACGTTTTGTCAGTTTACCCGTCATTCATCTGCCTCTGGATAAATACTAGCAATTCCAGTTCAACGTCCGTAATCCTCTGACAACCATTTAATAAAAGCTGATGAAGACATGACAGCCTCGAGCTGATCCGACTAGCCATGACTTAGTTTGAATAAATATACGTTTTTTCTCTGAACTTAGAACTATTTACAAAATTCGCATCGGGTTATCGAGTCGCACGAACCACACGTGACGTGACCGCTTGGGATGTGCGGTGTCCAGAAATTGTTTTTCCATTGCAGACCACGATTAGTAGAAGTAGCTACCAGATATGCAGGAATTAATAAACAATGGTCAAGAGATAGTACCCTGCGGGAGTAACTGTAGAAAGACTGAATTTGTCGATTAGTATTTTCGGCCGAGCACCAGACACCCTTCACAGCTTCACAACATCTTGAGATGGTTGGGTAAATATTGTATTGAAATGTCCGAACAAAAATCAAGCAGTCAGCTCCAACTCTTCTGCTTGTTTGCTGGATTCAGAATACCACTCTCTTGTTGCCACACCATATTTTTGTTTTTGTCCATTTGTATTTTTTTGTTCATTATTGCTGGTGACTAATTTTTTAAACGACCTTGCTGTACAGCAAAAATCATACACACACACACAAACATATATATATATATATATACATATACACCTACAAACAAATCCAGTGTGGTAGTCACAAGGCCAAACCGATTAGAAAGCCCTTGTAAACAAACGCTAACCAATCGGTCGCAAGTAGACAGATCTACACNAGGCGGTAGTCATGTACAAATAGCCTCAGGTGAATCCTCAGGTGAAGGCATAGATTTATGTCCAAGTAAACAATTTGACAGGCAATGTACCAGTGCACAATAACCATGCTTTGTCCTCATTGCGACTGTGCGATTCTATTGGTAAATTTACTTAAATGCTACAGGGGATGCCCGGTTGACATCCGTTGCACACACACACACACACACACAATCACATACACATACATATACACAGATCGTAAACATAACATCATGAAGTAATCCGAGCAACTTCATCAAATAACCGTGAATTTGATCGAACTGGAGAAGTTTATCCTTTCCGAAATAGTTGAGGCCTGAAATGACCACCCAACACTAAGATCCACAGCCTTGTTTATACGTTTGAGCATGTGCACGTGTGCGTGTGTGTGTGTGTGTGTGCGTATGTGCATATGTGCGTATGTGCATATGTGCGTATGTGCTAGTGACCAGCAGCGACACGTGGGCCATGACTCGCGGTCCTTCAATGTCACGGTCATAGTGAAAGCATGTGAAGGCTTTCTATACATATTTGGTACGCAGCCAAAGCATGCCTGTTTTACAACACGCTATTCCATGACATTTGCGCTGCTTCCAAGACGTTTGTAAAACGTCCAATCGTGTAGATCTGTCTACTTGCGACCGATTGGTTAGCGTTTGTTTACAAGGGCTTTCTAATCGGTTTGGCCTTGTGACTACCACACTGGATTTGTTTGTAGGTGTATATGTATATATATATATATATAGAGAGAGAGAAAGAGAGTGTGTGTGTGTGTGTGTGTGTGTGTGTGCAACGGATGTCAACCGGGCATCCCCTGTAGCATTTAAGTAAATTTACCAATAGAATCGCACAGTCGCAATGAGGACAAAGCATGGTTATTGTGCACTGGTACATTGCCTGTCAAATTGTTTACTTGGACATAAATCTATGCCTTCACCTGAGGATTCACCTGAGGCTATTTGTACATGACTACCGCCTACTGTCGTGCACATGACTAGAGCAACACGCTCGTCGATGTAGTCTGTCACCTTCAGCAGGCACACATTAATTTTGTATTCTGAAGCACGTGTTGGGGCACGGGATTATGCGTATGAGTTCAAGTGATTTATCTCAAAACTTTGGTTAATGGTCTAACAGTATACCAGTTCTTTGCCACCAAGTTAGGAAAGCTGAGTTGCATTTGGCTTTGGAGTCATGTTTATTACTCTTGCACTGGCCTAGAACAGCTACTGCTCCTTCAGAAGTCAATGACGATGTTTACCAAACTAGTGAAATTCTAGGGATCATATCCTAGCGATTGTTTCTTTGGGGTTTGGGTCTCAGGTATGGCATTGGTGGACAAGGAATGCTTTCGATTATCTCAGCATGGGTGAGTGTGGGTGCTTCAAGATCACAGGCATAGGCAATTTCCATTATCATCTCGGTTGCAAAATCGAGAGGAAAAGGTGAAGACAGGGACCCGGATGAGCACCATTTATTGTGTGGGACTCCGGTGATGGATCATTGTAAGCTCAAACTTTGCTTCGACTATTCGCATACAGAGATTAGGAAGGAATTTTCCTGTTACCCCTTAAGGATCAACACGAACACGGTCGGGTCGGGAACCGCGTTTATTCTCACTGATGCAGATTCTGGACCAGAATGGTAGCAACCTTTGACCGATCCACATCACCGGTGCTCTCTGGCAAAGTGGTCAGTTGGAGTCCAGGCCTACGAAGGCCAAGTTAGCCGACTTCACTTTTCATTGCGAGAGTTTGTGATTGTCACAAAAAGTGTTTGTTTGGAACAAACATGGAGGACGCAGTCATTGTTGTTGATGCGATCGACCAGGATAGAGAACCGAACTCAGGTGTGGCTTTCTTTCTCCTAAAAACAGTCAACATAGGCATTAAAATAACCAGCAAATTATCCAAACGTCCGTGGAACATACGATTTGAAGCACCACTATCTGTAAAGATGGTGAAGTTAACCAAAAACTAGAGCAGAGGCCATGGGGATTGGCGGCTGAATCAGGGCAGATGAGAACCTAGGCTCATATCAACAGGAAACACTAGAAAAATTCCATGGCAATAAAGGAGTCAGGAATGAAAGAGGTACTTTGCTAGGTAAAGGATAAATCAATTCCTTGATTAGTAGATTGCATCGGCCACTGATTGGTGCACACTGAAAAATAGGTTATACCACCGCTTCACGAAATGCACGTGCAAGTCCGTCCAAAGATATCCTCCTGCTCTCCATCTGAAAATGCAAAATGCTCTGTTCCTATTTGTAGACCTACGGTCTTCTCCAAATATGATCATAAGTATCCCATCGAAATTCGCATTGGACTCATTTCCGCAATCCGATTTCACGAATGCGTAGTACAAAGCTGGAGTTGTCCATTCCGGATGCATATGCATCTTCGTCCTTGCTACGAATCCTCAAAACAGTATGTTCAACTTGGAGCGAATGAGGCTGAAACTCACTATAGCCATTTTCGTTTAAACAAATTAACCGTTGGACTACCTGGGTTGACTCACAAGGGTTCATGAAATAGCAATGTCCACGCGATACTACATCTATGACGTTGCTGGGTCACAGTTCACTGGAGCTCAGATTTTGCACTACTATGATTTTGATAGTGTGTATTGTTCGTAATCCAAATTGTCGGCATTTATGAGATGCTGATCACTTAGCACAGAAGATGCTCCTTCAATTGGTGATGAAATATTCAAGGCCTGAATGCCAGCCTGAGCGACTAGAAGCCCATTGGTACAATGGTGTAATAGATGGATTTTCCTTACAACGAGTGGTAATTTGAGCAGTGGTAATGCAATGTGGTCCACATCATAAACAAATCTGGCCTTTTCCATGTGAATTTGATTAGCCGTAGTTGATTGAAATCAGGACAACAGAAATCGCATTCTGTAGTCAAACGCTTCCCAAATCCGGTGAACATAACAAACATGCGACAGAAAGGAATGAATAACATGGAGGAAAGTAAATTCGCATTTGCGTTTTCCGAACACCTGTTTTTTAGTCTGGATTAGTAGGGAGGTTTTCTTCTGAGCGTCAGTTCTGTGAAATTGTTCACAGGGTTGGTAACGGACAATTTGCACTCTACGTGTTCTTATCTGCTACATTTGCTGCACTCTGTTGAAACGACTGCGATAAGAAGATGGAAGGCTGACCTTTGAAAATAGGTTTAATTATTCATCTCTTTCGCCCTGCCTTGGCAAATGAGATTGTCTAGTCAATCAGTTAAACGTTGGCGTCCGCTGGTTTCAACACTTTAGTGAATGTAGGTGATTAAACGAATCTTGAAAATTACTAGGTTTTGTGGATTGATCAAAACGTCTCATACAGGCATTTTGCTATACTATCAGGGCATTAGCGGTGCTGGACTGTGGGTATCGTCCGTGTGTGAGTTCGAATCCCCTAAGGATAAGGAACTTTTGACATTTGAATGTACTTACCACTTGTTAAATCGGTCACGAATGCATGGGATATTCAAAAACCAATTTATGCATGCATTCAACAATCACTTGAACTACGTCCATAGGAAAAAAATCCAAATTTTGTTGGCATTGGAGCTGACAAAATCAAGCAAAAACAACTGCCCGCCATGCTGAACACTCGGTCTACCTTTTGAATCCCTATACCAACCTTTGTGATGTAGCGAACAATGCTTAGATTAATTTCACGTGATCTTGCACACGTTTTAACAGCTTGGAAACCGAGCCAGTTTGGCTGTGTACGTGCAAGCACACGCACTCGAAAATGGACAGACTCGCTCAAACACGCAAAAAGCAGGTATTTCCGCGTGCAGTTGTACGCACGTCGGTAGTCCTTTGTTTGTTTGCGACGAGGCACACTAAACTCAGGAGGAAGGATTAGAATACCTGAAAATTACCAATCAACGATGACGATATTACCTTTTCGCATTAATTACTAATTTTTACTCACCGCGACATCATGTCACAATAATGTTTGAGATGATGACCCCGGATCAAAGTTTTATGTTCGCTAGTTGATCTCCTCGGCATTGCATTCCATTGAATGATAGCACGGGAATTCCGGATCTAATTCGTTCTGATGCAAATTTAACCACACAGTAACTTCGGGGGAGTACGAAAGGAAGCGCACAGTAACACAGACACACACACACACGAGGGCAGGTATACAAACGAACATGAACGCTTTTAACGCTTACCGCAGAATCAGTTACGGAATGTGACTGCATGTAATCCAGTAAATCGATTATTGTGATAATAATAATAGACAAATTTTGCGGCAAACTAATTTTCCGTGTCTGAATGCCAAACTGGTTACACTTTTTAAGTTTGTTGTAACGTTTTAAGTTCTGTTGTTGTTGTTGTTGTTGTTGTTGTTGTTGTTGTTGTTGTTGTTCCAACCACTTCAGCCACTCAGTCTGCAAGATGAATGAATTGAATCAATGTCAGCCAGACCGAGTCAGGTGCCAATATGAAATCGTACAGTTTCAGATCAATTTTCATTATCACTACCTGGTCTGGTGTGCTCAGGCTTTGGCCACTACCATGACAGTATGCGCTCAGACGGTCTGATTTCTACTAATACATGCAGATGGCATGGAGACAATAAAATTTCCCACTAGATCTATCAGGAACTGAATGTGAGCATGGTTGAGAATATTATACTTTTCAGATATTCTGTAAGTTCGCATTTACTAATGGGAGAGAATTGAATCACATGGATTCAGCTTAGAAATCTAGGGTGGTACAGGCTGGCCATTTTGAAAATCAGTTTTATTCTTCTATTTGTTTCGCATCTTGCCGTAACACTGAACTCTGTGAGCAGATTCGGTTTCTGAAAATTTTTGTACATTTTTATTGAAAAGCGCCGAGTTTTGTTCCAAATGAATCCAGATTTTCTCATCTTTCATCCGGACTCGCCGACAGCAGTAAACTTGTTTCTACTTATATTATAGCACCAAATATGGTTGTAAGCTGTCCTGCTCATGGAATTCTATGTAGTCCGGAAACAGTTCACTAGCCGTAGATTTACTAATCACAAGTAGCTGCGTGCACGTATTCATACAGTTGATTCGCCCTTTCCTACCTAGTGTCTACTATATCTGAATCTAAAGAAATAAAGTAGATGCTAAATATCCCACAATCTAGACATAGATTCATACTTCAGCGACAGTCTAGCTTTGGGAATTTAAGTAGCCATTCCAGAGAGTGAATAAAGCGCACACTAACATTAAACAATGTGCAGAAACTTTAAACGCTGAAGTTGGTCGAGTGCAATGGATTGAAACTGAACGTTAGAAGTTAGAAGATAAACTCAGGGTATGATTAAGGATAACAGGTGAAGCAATTCAGTATTATGGTAAATGGCACAACCGCGTTCGAAAGCCATAGTCATTTAAGATTTTTATGTATAATTGCATTTAATCCGTTTACTAGATTGTTTGTTGAGTAAAGTGCATGATGGGAAGCAAAGCTGTGTAAATTTTTATCGCACTTAGGCAATCCTAGCATAAATTTCCGTAAATCCGATCTGAATTGCTGGTCAGCATCGTTGCTTTGAATTTTTAGTTGATTCGACATGCATTATCAACATCCAAACTGCGGTTTAAAATCATGGAAGCACTGTACAGCTGCTCTAGGGATCACCAGCAGTCTATATTCATGGCACCGAAGCTGCGACGCAAACCCTCGCCTGAGATTCGTTCACCTGGTAAGTTTTAAGGTCTGTGGTCTGAAGAAATTCGGTGACGGATATGGGCGCTATATCACATATTGTTGATGTTCGGTGAATCGTTGATCGTCTGTCCGGCTAGCGTAAAGGCTAGGTCATTGGACTCACAACCGTTCTTTTCGTGTTGGCATCTCAGTTCGACGAGAGGGATATGCATTGCTGATGATTTATACCGAAGACGAAATAGCTGTACATTGCGTCCGCGGTTTCCGATGTCAACTTGGAAGTTGACACTGGAATGCAGGGCATTCGTAAAAAATTAAATCAAAATGCACGGTTGAAAACTGTTCTCGTTTTGATTGGTGCGTCGCACACAAAGTTTACGTAGTCCAGCGGATAATACCGCCGAAAAGTGTGCACATTTCTACCGAAACAGATGAACAGGAATGGATCAGATTCTATCCGCGGTGGATTTAACCGGCCTCATCGACATGCGTGTCCGTCAGGGAAATGCTCCATGCATTAAATAAAGAGCTGCATTATTGAAGACCATATAACTAAGGAACCGAGTGCACGTTTGCTGGGGCGAATAGTTTCAGGTTGATCGTAATCCGGAAATCAGACCAGTCAAGTGACCTATGTGAACTGTCCAACTGAGGTAGTAAGCGTTTCACCGTGTTAACGATGTCGCATTTTTGAAGCCGCACCGTTATACGCTGATATAATGGGGACTCAGAAAAAACTATGTAAGCAACAGACCGCGACAAAGTCTTAAATAATTTAAAATAATACTGAGTTAATTTGCGAACATTCAGAGACGCAATAGCACGCGGCGTGGACCAGTTCAACACGAGTTTAATCACAGTAAACAGTAGGTGACAACACTGGGGATCTATTGAGTCGAATGAAAGCATACTATATCTTACCCGCTTGTCACTCAACTTCAGACATGGGCACACCCATCAGTGTCATGTTAGCTAAGTTGCTTAAATCGATGAAACGTAAGCTCAACACATAACCGTGTCTAGGTAAGGGAAGTGACTGTTGCCATCTGACCATTTATCATAATTCGCGTCCTAATTTCACAACTGTCCTATGGGATCAGTTACTTGTCACCAGTTGTGTGATGCGAGGTTAAAAAAATTGGTAATGCCTGTTTGCTTCCTTCAACTATCATTACACATCTGCATAGGAATTCCAATGGGATAAAATTGTCACTTAACAAGAACAAGTCGCCAGCAAGCGGATTAGATCTGATCTCAAGACTTCCAACTCTCAAGGTTTTTATGAAGACCGTCGGTGATCACTTCGAGTGGTAAACCTTCACCGTGAGTAGTCCTTTACCTAAAACCATAGGCAGTTCATTGCTTATCTACATTTGCGCACTCGTAATTATTTCGAACTTTGTTCAACAAAATGCAGAAAATCCTTATCCATTGTCATGTACAAAACGAAGAGTTCTTAAGACAAACAATGTTGTCCAACGGTTGCCCAGAAAGTTTCATCTCATAGCATTCGAGAGAGAAACAGCTTTATAAAAACCGATCACCGCAGAAAAGAAGTAAGTTTTCTCTCCCGTAATTTAGAAGTGAACAGTTGTTTAATTAAAATAATAGATATCTTAAATCAGGTCATCAGACATACATACCTGGCAGTATAGCTGCATCTATCACAAACAACCGAAAAGTTGATCTTCCAAACTCACTCAAGCAATCTTGTTGATCCTGATGCCTCAAACGTTATCTTGCAGTTCACAGGCAGTTGAGATGAGGCATTTTTCGGCAAAAAAGGATGACTGCTTGATTCAACAAGTGTCACAGCGTATACCAAAATTGTTGTCAAAATCGACGACGCAATCCTCCGTGATTCCACATACAAAAGCAAAATCTCCGACCTTTTCAATGGCGAAGCACCGGATTGCATCAGGTCACAGAGTTGAATGAACCCAATCTTTCAAAATAGTAGTGAACAATACAAAACCCAAAATACTGACGTTCAATGAGGCTACGCTTATCAGGATTAACCAGCCAGCGCTTGGAACACAAAAACGGCTGATCTTGGGTAGCGGTCTACCTGGACATTGATGCACACAAACTGCTTTTGCCTGTCATTCCACTTCATTGATAACTATATATATATATATATATACATATATATATATACATTCCATCCAACTTAATTTACTGTATTCTTCACAACTTATTATACACAAATTTAAATGTCTTGTGTTCACGACCGAGAAGATTAAACGAAACGCTTGCATCTTGTGACATGGGCCTTCTACCTTTCTTGAAATTGGCGACTAGACAATAATTTTTAACCCCAAAATCAATAATCAAATATGGAATGACACTGAAAAAGTTTACAGTTAAAATAAGTTATAACAATCTACAAACGTTCTCCCCGTACAAACTAGGTTAAGATTAATCAAAATGAAGTCAAAAACGCCCGATTGAGTAGATCCATTTATCATACGAGTCTTGTACGACAAACCGTTTAATTTTACTGCCCTGAAACAGTTACTTTCATCAATGCAAGCGGACATACAAACATCACAGTTTAATTGGTGTTTACGATTTCATTGTTAGAAAAGCTGAGATTTGTCTTGCATGTGATTATCAATCACTTACAATGGGTTATTGTTCAATTTAGGACAAGGAAAAACAAGTGAATTCTTATTATTCATTATCTTCAATAACGGTCATTATATGAGGTCAGTGGCGACAACAAGTATGCGCACACAAAGGGGTAATGACTTGTCCTCTCATGTAATTGCTTTCGGTAACATTGGGCGACTTGTTTCGCAATGTTGCCCTAGGCTTTTCCGACTACCTCTTGTCTACCGGGAGTGTATTAACAAGGAGCGATTTATTAAGCCAGTTTAAAATTGCCATTTTCATAGGATATCGATGTGCGGACAGAAGTTAATGCGTTGGTACACTCGGGTGGTTTCTTCACTTCACTCGGCTTGATCCCAGTCCCAACACACTGGATGATGACCGCCTCCGGTTCAGCCAGCCAATTACATACGTTAAGTTCGTCAAACGAGTGTATCAGATTTCTAGCCATGTAAACGTCATAACACATGGCCGACAGATTTAGATTTCCAGCCCACAGTTCAAAAAAAAGCGAAAAAAATGTTTCAGAAGTTTGTGATAGGACTGATTGCGAGTGAGTATGGTGGATCCGTGAGCTTTACTATCGGTTCTTATTTAATAAGCCTATTAATGGACCGATCTCCTTTTGGAAAGAGTGCTTTTATTAGAAATGGGAATTCCAGCTATGGTCTGCAAAACTACAGCTCATTCATGATCTGTACGCTATTCACATCGGGGTTCCACATCCTGCAGCTTCAACCAACAAAACTCGTATTCCATAAAAAATACCATGCCAGTCAACTTGTACTTGTAATGACACGCAGTTCGGTTGATGAAACGAACCACAAACTATCGCACGACGGATGTTAAAATGTTTACCCTCGAGATCGTTGGTAAACCCGATGCCGTTTGACAAGTTCTGTCACCCTCTGGATTCAAATTCGCAGGTTATCAACAAAAACCACCCGTTCTTTCTCAAGCAGGTAGTCGACCCAATTCAATCTTTCGGCTGATAATTTGGTACTTGGAATTCAAATTAATTAGTAACTAAAGCCAGACAAATCAAAACCTAATACAATAGATGGTTAGTTCACGGCAGATATAAACCAAGCAAAAATTTAACGGGAATCTGCAACGGGCTTTTTACTGCACCGAAATGTATCAACGTTGTTAGATTTCCATTTGTATTGTTATTTGCCATTTAAACGTTACTTTCAAAACTTGTCATTTTGAATTAAGAAAGTATAACAATAAACCGTAAATTTCACTACACAAAGAACCCTGATAACTGGTGCGAATGCCCAGTGAACCCTATTCACATCACATTTGGTCAGTGCAGACAATGATATTTAAGGAAGGGCAAACGTTGTTCGGTCACCGTTCAGTGACACTGACTTCACCAGCTGTTTGAAATACAAGCTAAGTCGTTTGTATCATTTGGTTTTCAGTATACACTTAGAGTTTGTCTAATTTGTCTGACTGATTCTCATTTTAATGTGATAGTGTTTGAAGTTGGTCTTGAAGTTGCAGTGGATAAATCACTTCACTCCAACCCTCGCACTACTCAAATGCTATTGTCATCAAAGAACAACTGTGAAATTGGAGACCATATTGTGCCGTTTTCCGTGTAAGTTTTCAGGCTGAAAAAGAAAAGTCGAATGCCAAAGAGGAGAGAGAATGAGGCAAGCATAAAACGTGAAGTATGAATATCGTGTGTCACCTACCGTAACAACGTCCGCCAGGACCCAATCGAAAACCGTCTGGACATCGACATTCGTAGCTCCCCGGCGTGTTCACACACAATGAATGGGGGCACGGATTTCGAGAGTTCGATTGGTACAGATGGGCTTGGCATTCATCGACATCTGTAGTACTCGAACAGTGCGATCGGATTTTGACGATTGGCAAATGACACCGGCCGGTGATCGAACAGGAAACAAATGACCGTGATTCGGGACACAAATGAAGCATGCGGCAGTGCCAAATATTGGAAGGGATGACGGGGCATATGGGAAGGAGAAGGAGTTGCGAAAAGCGATGGAGAGGGGGGGGGTTAGAGTAGAACGAAACACATCAATTCTGTGAGAACGGGGTATTAAAAATGACCGCCCCAATTTGTCAAACTGGTCAGCTATGCAAATGCGACGTGGGTAGCTTATCACATTTCAAAAATTAACGATAACAACGAAAGCCATAAAATCCTAGTTGTAAAGTTATTCGATTCATAAGTTCTTTCCACAAATCATTCTTAGCAGTTTACGTTTAGACTAGTTGATTCAAATACGTAGGCTCAAAGGAATATGATTACAACGATGAAAAAGAATCAAATAAATTAATATATTGTTGTCCATTTGGAGACCGTATATTTTTATGAAGCTTTCCGACCAGTTTTAGCGTGGACTGTGGAGCAGTAGCTTTTATTGGTGCTCTTCTGGACTAGAAATTTGCTTGGTGGATTCTTACGTCTGGACTATGGGTCAGTGAACAAAATCGGTTGCGCAACATCTTCGCTGGCAAGGGATGCACAAACAAAACGGTTTAACGGATCACAAAGAAGGTTTTTCCGAAAACCAAATAGTCTACGATACATAAAATGATACTGAACTGTTTCCAATGCACCTCACAACAATGGATTCTAAGATTAAGCCACCGTCGAGTCGGTTGTTGTCCAGAGGCCAAAAGATGCCTTTGGGAAACATATTTGCCTGTTTTTCAGTTCATCTGTTCCTATGAAGTCAGCCGCATTGGGCGCATTAGCAGGATGTTGGCAGAAAGCATTCAAGAGCTCACTCAGGCTTGTTAAAGAACAAAAGTAAGGACTACTAGAGGCTGTTTTGACTTTTGGCCTTTACGAGGCAATCACATGACATCAACAACTCATCCTCCGGTGAAATGACCTAATCTCATCAAGAAAGTCTTGATTTACTTGAGGGGTTAGGTAGCAATCGAAAGTTGAAATCCCGAACTGTGTAGATAGAAACGACAGTGTGCACTTAAACTGACCGAAAAATGTCGCATAATCATATGCTAAATAGAAAGACAGAAATTTGGCTACCTTTGTTTCCTTGTTCGTGTGGTTCGTGTGGTCTTCTCGAACTTGGGAATTCTACTCCGTCTTGGTGGTGAAAGCTTGAAAAGGACTTAAAAAAGGAAATCTTCGCTCCATATGTTCTGTTTGGTATGTGGAGATTCCTTACCAGTTTATGATTGTCCACCTAACCCGGGTCCAAATATCAATTAGGGCACTATAGTTGGACATTTCCGCTGGTGGTTGCTAAGAGTTAGGGCGAAACTGATGAAATGGTTGATGGGGTTTTTATAAGTGTCTTCAACTTCCCAAGTAAACCGTGGATCGACTTGAAGTTGGCGGTTATTATCTGGGCTACCTTGGAACAGAGTGAGAAATCCGGTTCCGAAAGTCAATGGAAAAGATTCAGGCAATGCAAAAGAACGATACTCACTGGACTAGGAACACTGTCCGGAATCGCCCTATCAAAAAGCATACAGAATGCTCACTTGAAAAGGGACACTCGGGTTGTTTTGCTATTGCGGGAACCTGGATAGTTTGCCATTAGAAATGGACACAGTAATAAAACGTAGGCGCGTAACAACACTCAAAATTTCTAGACAATATGTATTTTCCCAACTTCACCTGACTTTTCTGATTGTGCATGACGAAAACTCGATTTGTTAGTCATTAATATGTGATATTCTATAAACCGGTCGAGAATAGTTTCACAGTGACCTTGTTTAGCCAGTCAAGCAGTTGATTGATGCATTTTGTTTGAAGGCACAAAACAAAAAGATCGTTGTACTTTTCCGAGAAAGAACACACCGACCAGAATTTACTGACTTTGGCTTTTGATCAGTGAGTGAATGCCTAATTTTTAAGGACAAGGCTAATTAGGGGATCGATGCACAGGTGAAGCGCACAAAATTTCATCTAGACAACGCTCGGATTTGCAGTCTGCCTCCTCCTGTTTGCGCCTGAATACACAAAAAACATTGACCATGTGCGTGAAAAAAGTGTCAGTTCAATCATTCATTAGCTCGATGTGTGGCTTACAATTCACTTCATCACGACTACTACTTAACAATGCACTGACTGCCATGTTAGTGCAGATTTTGGGAACTGGTGCCTTCTGTTTGTATTACTATGGTGTAACCATAAAACCAATGGGAGGTAAGGTGTTCTGACCAAAATGGGCAAGAATAACGCACAAAACCCCGGAGTAGACCGGTCTAAATGTGTGTGATGCAAACTGCTGCAGAAACCAAGTTTAGGTTCTTGGTCACACAACGCTTAAACTTCCCTATTTAAGCTTTTAGGTCATGTACGCCCTGTTATATATGATCACGCTGTGTTTAGACCTCGTTTCATGGGATTCTGGCTGTCTGTTCTTAGTCTCACAGTCAGATATGTCAGTCGATTAGTAAACTCAAATTCGGTAGTGATATTAACAGTGAATGTTTCCCCTTTTCATGGCTCCTATACACGATTGCGTGTCATCACCTGAAACTCAGGGAACTTTCGAGTTCTCATTCAACCGATCAGATTCAACGGAAGCAAGAAGAATGTGAACAAATTGTTACTTTATTTTTGAAAACTGGATGAGGCAGATATTGTTCTAATTATATTTTCGGACCTTTCCATGGCAAATCTTTGTAAGATTAGTACTAATGATGAGGCTGTTTAAATTGGTGCACCTGACCGGCTGAGCGACAGTTATTGTTCCCTCATCCACTCCATTTCTGCCTAGTCCTAACTCACTTTTCTAGCGGAAAATCACGTCACGAGACAGCGGAATTCACCTTAATGTAGTGTGCCAGAAACGCACTAGCTACTGCACTAATTGTGACTACACGGACACTATGAGCTTGTAGGAGACAGACCGGTTGGGAAAACCATAGCGTAGGTGTGGACTGTCACATGTACAAGATAGATAAAAGGAAATCGACGGTAACCATCGAAGAAGTGGTCTCTCTTTGGTTTTGAATTCTTCTTTATCGACTCATCTGTTTTAGCACTACGGATGGGGCTCAGAAAGGTTGTATAAATTCTCAGTGTGCGCCACCTAGAGACACAAAATCAAACTGTCAAGCAAGTCAAATGGCAATATAATTCTGCACCGAAATTTGTCGCGCACAACAAAGACTAGAACCGGACATGAAATTACCACTTGCCAATTGAACGATGAAACCAAATCGTTCTGAATCAGCAGACGCAACTCTCATCCTTCGCGGTCTGTTTATACCAAGTGAAAATGCAAAATTTAAGCTACCACAGTTTCATCGGAGAAATTTTAAGGAAAAACCATTACCTAAAGTTTCTTATATACTCAGATTCTGCCTGATCTCAGGCTATGAATTAGAACACCGCCTGTGGAGCAAGTTACGGAGGAAAACACCGTTGGCTGGAACCGACTGTTTACTTTTGGATAGTTGCTTCTCTCTGAGCAAGTGGCAGTTGACTTCCTGTCTAAATAAAGCACAAGGATCTCTATGAGTAAGTGTACATTGTTGTCGCTTATAAGTTCATAGAGAACTCGAAATTACAGGAAAATCACAGAAACCGTAGGACTTGACAGAACTCAACTTTGAGTAGATTGTGCTCAAACAATCAAGTATTATATTATGCATGCTCGGTTTCATTGCACCTCAAATGCCGATAAATTTGTAAATGACTAGTTAGAAGTGCTGAAGTTATGGTGCAATAAAAACTGGCAAGCAGTCAAATCGGTTTCATCAGATGAAAAATTATTAAACCGCCTACTGTTCTTTGATCGATATTGTATTGCAAACGATGAATTTCGATCGCCTAACTGAACTGACTGACTAGACACGGTATTGTATTGTATAGACTTTTGCGTACAAAAGTATTGTCGCATTTCAGTCAAAAAACCTGGGAGTAAAAAATAAAATAAGAAAAAATTGTACTCATCACCTTCAAAAATTTGGGAAAACTCATCGAGGAATAATCATAGCACATTAGGAGAAGTTGATCAGAAATCCGGCTGAAACTCGGTTACGGTTTGTCAAAATTCATGCTAAATATGGGACAGTGGAGTTCCTGTAGATTTTGATTCTCGAAGGTATGGAACGAAAAGCGGATTGTGTTGAAATATGAGAGCGGCACTTCTAAATATCCTTGTGCAGAGGATGCGTGGGACCAGAAAGAACTTTGTAAGCAAATTTCTCACATGCTGATGAGTGCTGATTAAATAGATTAAGACAATTCCGTTAGTGGTATGAAGGACACACGGCTAATAATTGGTAGCACCCGGCAGAGAATTTTAAAGAATTTTTAAAGTAAACCTGAAATAATAATAAGAGAACAGTAAAGAAGGATTGGAAAAACACTGGTATACAAAAAGAGAGATGGCTTTTTGCTTCAGCTTTTAGTGCCGGAGCTTCCTGATTTGAAATGACAACCGTCGGAGATTCTTTATACGCGTAAAAAGGCAAGAAGTTCACTTCAGATTTTTATCAATAGTAACCCCTAGATATTTTATAGAATCAACCCTGGTAAGTATTTTTGAGTTGATGGGAGACGTTTCGGATGGGTAGGCTGACCGAGGGAGAGAGAACAGACATTCGAAACATTTAGATGTGTTGAAATTTCAACCTGCTCGTGCAGAGAAATCGTGAACAGAATATAGGTTATTAGAAAGACTTTGAAAATCATCGTTGTTCGAAACAGCCTGATAGAGGACAATATTATCAGCATAGTTAAACACATGACATTACCGGTGACGTCGACAGAGTGAATCCCGAGGAATAAGCAGACGGGCCTTCCAGTACACAAACAATCCACTCTGTTGAATCAACTTAACTAGGTGTTCTTAGAATATAAAATAAGATAGTAAAATTGCAAAGAGCACAACTAAATAGGCTGCACTGCACCTCCTCATGTGTAAATCACAGAGAACATAAAAAATGAATAAAAAGTAAACAAAATGTTAACGGCATAATTTAATCACGATCCACAATTATACCGAGGTAATCCCAAAGAGACGAATAGTTTCTTCTCTTTGTTCAATCTCGAAATCCTGACACCTTTTCTCTCATCACGATTTTCATAAATTGCAGCATGGGCGAATTAGTGGCGAACAGACTAAAAATGCGAATGGTGTTGTGCAGGAATTAAACAGCGTTATATCACAGACTAGTGTTGTGCGATCGAATATGTCAATGATGGTCAGTTTATTGACTTCAGGGCTTCGAACTTGGATTATGTGACTTGGGAGTTCATCCACCGCCGGTATCGCGCATTCATCCTTTGCCTAAGTTGCGGTTCACTTCGCCCTAGGTAGTGGGCTTTGTGCCCACTCGTGAATAGGTAGGAAAGATATGATTTTGTGAAAAATGAGAATGGCTGCCTGTCTAAAGCAACTGAAATAATCATCACCTGCAGATTACTACCAATTCAGCAGCGTTGCAGTTCTGGGACTCAGTCTTATGCGGCGTACAAAATGTTTTACTTACTTCATCACCAGTGAATGATAAATTCAAAACTTCCTTCTATTTAGAGGCCTGAAGCAGTTTTTTCTTTCAAGATATGTGTTCGACTGTAACTTTTAATGAATACCTGCGGGCAATTACTTAACTTGAACATCTCATCAAGTAGTTAAATTTTTTTCTTCTAGGTTGCTGATTGCACAATGGTTTTTAGTCATTTGTTACATGGTCCTAACTGGTGCACTTATGTAGACAAATGGCAAAATTTTATGAAGCGCAAGCCCTGGCCAGACTAAGCAGGCTTTCAATGCCGAACTATCCCAATGCTTACTTCAAAGCTACCAGTCTCCAGTATGACTTGGAAATAGATTCTTATCAGCCATGAATATTTGAATATTCTCTTGGACATTACTCATTCGTTCAAGTAGGCTTGTTGCTTTGTATTTAAGGTTACTAATGAAAAGAACATTATTATTTCTAAGGTTTCTATTTACCGGCTGTTGCGACGAACTCATTTCCATTCTAGCCATGAAAATGTCGACAACAATCAGGCCTAGTAGACTTCCCGTAATATCATCTTCATCGTGCCGAAATTACTTCCACTGTAAACCGAAATACGTGCTCGATACAGTGTAGGACGTGTTGCTTGAGCCCCGTGATGGAAAGGAAAATTTTCACGTTTTCTCTATAAATGGGATTATAACCAAAGCCAAACATCTGGAGCAAAAATTTTTTAAAAAGTGATTTAACGTTCACGCTCGATAGTTGTTTGTCCAAGATTTTGTAATTGTTAAGGAGCTGGGCTAACCTGAAGCTATCTCTTACGCTGTGGACAGACTACTTGGAGGCAACTAGTTTTAGCTATTTAGTCAGCTGCTTAGTCAGTTTGTGCTTGGGGTACATTGCTCATTCACGCGATTCATCTGTGAGATCCATTAAGTCTGCGTAACATGGGTAGCCCCGTTAAAATGGCTTGAACTTTGTTTGCATCGCTGAGCACTTCTTCATATTGGATGTTTAGTATGTTGCACTGTGATTAGGCCGCTGATACGCCGTACGGGTATGGAGATGCTACAACGAACCCTATGGGCCAACATATCTGGCTCCGACTGTCTACAGTCAATAAACAGACCATCATTGACATATTCGATCGCACAACGCTGTTTAATTCCTGCACAACACCATTCGCATTTTTAGTCTGTTCGCCACTAATTCTCCCCTGTTGCAATTTATGAAAACCGTGATGAGAGAAAAGGTGTCAGCATTTCGAGATTGAACAAAGAGAAAAACTTATTCGTCTCTTTGGGATTACCTCGGTATAATTGTGGATCGTGATTAAATTATGCCGTTAACATTTTGTTTACTTTTTATTCATTTTTTATGTTCTCTGTGATTTACACATGAGAAAATACGGTCGGATCTTTCTCCATTCTAGATTGGGCAACGCTTCTGTGATGATTTTCAAGGTCACAGATGAAGACATATCTCAGTCTTCTCCGATGAATTTTCTTTAAATCGTTAACATTGCCTGTCGAAAAAGCTTTGTATGAGTGGCTTAACAAAGCAAATCTTTTGCGACTGTTGCGCAATGTGACAAGACTTTCAACTGCGATCATTGCAGTAACGTTTATTGAGGATTATCGGATGAATTATTTAGGAGGGTGAGTTGGAAACGTCGAAAATAGGACACCAGCATTTACTGATTTATGAAAAGAGACTTAATCACTCAAAACGCGGCTTCTTCAATCGCATGTTTTCGGGCACTTCACGATGAACATTTTCACGGATGAGAAGAAGTCACCGGTACCTGAAACTAATGACGGTTTATGCACAGAGTTATTGTAATAGGAGACATGAACCACTGAACCGTGACTACTGTTGGGGACTGATAAGGTGCAGTATGAGAAAAACGTGTAGAGGGTTTCCGTGCTCATTTTGAATGCACCAAAAGAAAGCAAAGTTAAACCAATTCAACACAGTGTGATTAGACATGGTCTACGACCACATAAGGTTTCAATCAAACTAAGGTTTGGGTCAGGAATTACACCACATGTGACCACTGGCCAGTGTGCGGAATTGGAAAACACCAACTTTTCGTTACTCAGTGTTCAGTTCTACTAACATTTAACAAAATCGTTTCGATGAGAATTTTGTCAGTAGTCCTTAGTAAATGTAATTCTCCACTAAAGTTTCTGCAGACCTAGCTTTGCCGAAAAACAATCAATTCAAGTTAATGGGAAAGAATACCTGGAAAGAAGAAAGGTAGATGTCAGTCAAAACAGTGTAGTGGGTAGGACTGGATCAACAACAATCAACCAGCCAGTCAGCCCATCGATCTCTCTGTCTATCCATCTGTCCAACTTGCAGCCAATCAATATCTCATTCATCCCACCAATGCTTTTGTCGCCTAACCGGAAGAAGTGATAGTTTATCAACTGACGCTGCAATGAAATAAGTATTTTATCGAATTACTACTATTACTACTACTACTATTACTACTACTACTACTGCTACTACTACTACTACCACTACTACTAAATAAGTTAACCAATTTATCAAACAAGATAACGATTTTATTGCTTTGTAGTTACAAAAGCTTTTCCCATGCAAAATAGTTTCTGCGGGAAGTGAAATAAAATTACTTACTTTATTAAAGATGAAACTGGCCTTTTTGACCTTTGTTCACCTGGAATGATTGAGCCCTTTCGGTTTAAAGGAGATCGATGCAATTGATCGATTAAAAAAGAGAAAATTTACAAAATCGAGCCCAAATTTGGTTGGTTGTTGTTCACTCAATTTAGTTACTTCAGTAACTTGGAATCGTATTCGATGAGAACATAAGTGATGATTAGTAAATTCAGATTTGTGGATAAATAGAAAGAGTGCAGTGAGTCAACGTCCTCCTCGCTACATATGCTGCATGTTTATCGCGTTAACTCAGTTTATTTTGGGTTTCGATTCGCAAACAGAACAAATTAATAGCGAATACGGGTAGAGCTTCGGTCGCTTCCGGTTTTTTGCTAAGAGGTCACCGCCAGTTGCAAAAGTTGTGTGAAGACCGCTTTTCGCTGGACAATTTAATAGTACCGGTGGCCTAAGTGGCATTTGAGGACAGACAGCTAAATCCAGTCGCCACGTCCTTCGCCCTCATTAGATTGATTCAGCCGCCTTATGATTTATAGCACCACCCTTGGATACTACCTCACTGTATCGAGGAGGTAGATATGTATTAAAGTGAAGCATGGATGACCTAGTAAGCCAAGAAAACCTCTTTAGGTGGCCTACATTTGTGGCCGTCATAGTTTGCACGTACCAACACTTGGCCAGATCGGTCTGCTCCGCCAAATCGTGGGTATGAAAACATCGGAACACGAATCAGCCGCATCCATTTCCATTTCAAGATCTGTCATTAGACGGTGAAACACTTCGTCTGTGATCCCTTAGCCAACTGCTTTTGAAGGAATCACCTGCACTGATTTTTCCCACCCGGAATTCATGGCTCTATTCTGTAGGGTTTTTCATTCTATCATCAGCATCCGATTTAAGTTTTGCTGCACGCTTATTTGTGATTCATAGACTCTTTTTTTCTGTCTGAATTTTTGAACAGCTCCTTTCGAAGATGGATATGACTGCACGTGAGTGTTGCAAAAGCCTCATTTGCTTTCCACACTCTGGAAGATCTTTGTCTGACTGACGGGGATCGGGTACACGGAGATGAATTGAACAAGAATCCAGGTACTGTATTTCCAAATTAGCCGTCTTTTACGCTGAATCAAACGTGGCAAATAAAACTAGCTTGTCGGGGTATTTTTAATGGTATTTCTAACTTATCAGGACTGCTTTTTCTTCTTCTTTCATGACCGCTAAAATTCCTGCTTTAGTTTAAAATCTACGCTTAGTAGAACTAAATCAACATGAACGATCGATATTTGATTTTAATTGTCCGTCTGGGCTGGATCAGACTATACAGCATATGATCATCTCGGCTCCTATTATTCTGATTCCACTTTAAGAACAAACAAAGAGACCCATGATATGAATTATCCATAGTTCACATTCATGTTGGTAGAATATACATGGTTGTGGGAAAAAGTGATTTTCTGGCTCCTAAACGTTTCAAATGTGGTATCCGAAAGGAATGAGAACCAGGTTGCCGAATCAAAACAAAATAAACTAAGAAACCACTCACAACTGACCGGCTATTTCTGTCGTTTGGGCATTACTATCTTCACATAAAACAGTAAATAAGCTAAAGATTGCCAACTCTAGATTGGTTTGTATCTTTGGTTGCCTCATCTTTCCACATTCGTTATCGCGGATGCGCAAAATGAGAATAGAAATAATTGTAATTGGCATATTTTGGGATTGAAGAATTTCGGTTTCCAAATTTGCACACCGAAGGTTTAAAATCTGCATTTTGCCCCTATTCCCGTGTTCGGGAATAGAGAAGCCGAAAGTTAGGATTTCGGCCAACTTATTCCTCATCGAATCAAAAATCTACGCATGATCACAAGACGAACGTAAGAAGGATTAAAAGCAAATAAATAGAAGGTAAATAAAAACGGATTTCCGCTGTCATGCAACCGCCCTGAATGTTCTTGTTTGAAACCAGTGATTGCCGGTTAGTCAGTCAGGGACTGGTGTTATCCAGAATAAGACGTAAAATTTCTTAGCTAAATTTAAACGGGTCAGCAAAAATATTCGTGGAAAAATGCAAAGTACAACTCTTCTGTTATGCAATAACTTTCCCCAAGTTCCTAGCAATTACTAAATGGTACATGTTAGTAGTAGAAGATTGAATGTTTTCATGAAATAATTCCCTATTTGATATCATCGCCCAACTGACCATTAAGAAACCGTGGAACCGCTGTACAGCTGTTTCATCCTTGTTAGGAATCATCAAAATCGTTCGTTCCAGGTTCGCGTCCCAGTTCGGGCGCGGTGGATATGCACTGCTGATGATTCTTAACAAGGATGAAACAGCTGTACAGTGCTTCCATGGTTTTTTAATGGTAAGTTGAACGATGATATTACATGGTGAATTATTTCATGAATTACTAAACGATTTCAGAAACAATAACGGAGAAGCATAATAGCTTCCTTTTTTGTCAGTTTCTATGGAATTCGGCGAGAAATTCTTCTGCAAAACGACATCCGACTATTCAAAGCACTCGTAGCGTCTGTCAGTTGGACATTTGCTACATATACCGCCGTATTCTAATACTAGTCAATTTAAAGGGAACAGAACCTAATTTCATAAAAAATCCACTCATTTGAATTTTAGTCATCGCATTATTCTGCTGGATAACTGTAGTACTGCAATCGTCCAAACGCTCTGTTGTGGCAAGTGACTCCTGTGCGGTGCTTTTAATCACCTGTTCTGACACTAAGGTGGCCGTTACTTTAGAGCAAAAGAGGAAATACAAGAATCCATTGATTTTTGAAAAAGATTTTGAAATGAAGTAGTTTACTCACCCTATGCGTTATCTTATGTTCGCTATATGGTTGACAGTAGGTGGCTAGTATTAGACTTGAAGCGGTGCATGAAAAAGAACGAGTTCATGAATCACCAAAATATTGTGGGTTTCATAAATACTGGAGGAATGTTGTCGAATACACTGGGGTAGCATGCTTTCATATATTTATTTCGTACCAGACGCAAAATCATTCGTTCACAAACTATCGGACATCTGGTTGTTTGATTTGTCTTGTAGATTCGCAAATTGCAGACTAAATGCTTTCCGTCCACGCATGTACAAGCCAGATCCGAAGGGAAGGTACAGGGTTGTTTCGGTAGCTGCTTTCAGATCGTATCTGGTAAATTATGTAGTCTAAAAGAAAACGCTACAACAGCGCCTGTTCATGGCGTTCGAAGTTGTAGTGATTACAATTTTCTTATTCGAACTGTGCTAACATGGTACTTCCATGTACCGATTGTTGTTTTGTCTCGTTATTTTTGTCAGGAACAAGCCATTTTTGTGTCACTTTTGCGTGAGCAGACGTTCTTTTTATCTACTTTGTTTTGTACCAGTATCTTTTATTGATCTTTAATTGCTTAGAGCGTCATTTACACCAGTGTCTTGAAAATTCCTGCTTCGGCTTTTAAGCAAACAGTATACAGTCCCTTAATCCGACTAATAACAATGCATACTTATAGTCTCTGCTGCACGTTACCGCGGATTTGAACTCTTCAGTCTGTTCAAGGTATTCCACCTGGGACGGGAAGGCTGAATTCAGCATTACAAACAATGTGCCGATTTTCTCCGTACTTGGCATGAATCAGTGATATGACTTGTTGGCAAGAAAATGTCGCATGATTGGTTGACATGCGCGTTTCATCGACAACACAGTACGCGACTTACCCAATGAGTCCCTTGGTCATTTTGTCACACATACAAAGGTGAACAGTATTTAAAGATAATTCATGCAATTTCAACATACAAATCACAACTGAAAACCCAGGAACCACTGCTATTTCACTCTTGTTACAAACTATGGACAGTGCACATCCGTGGCAACCTAACTGGGGTGCGAATTTTAGGACGAATGCCAATTTTTTGTTTGGCTTAAGGAAATTAGGGCTCTGCTTAGAAGGTAATCAGTTGATGAGCGGTTGGCTGGTGTCACACAAGAGCTGCTTAGGGATAAGGGATCCATGATGAATTGTTGATGTTCAATAGACAGTTGAGAACTGGTTCAGATAAGTTAGCAACTTGGTTTAACTGACTGTCGTTTGCTGGGAGTTTGCAGTTAAGTACAGGTGACATTGTAGAGCAGTGCAAACAAAATTACAAAGGCACCACTTTCTAGGATTTACTGACTATCTATAGTGAAAAACTACTCGCTTAGACCCATCTTTCAACCAACAACGGCATCTAATTGCAGTTACCTAAGTGCATTTTCCTTTGCTTTAATCCATGCTTATTGCGGGCTCACAACGACACGAGATGTTCTGTCACATTCTTGGTACACGTGAAAATCTCAAATTAGAAGCACAAGAAGCTGTGGTCTCGCTTGAGGTCCCATGTATCTTGAAAACTGTTCCAAAACAGGTAGCACTAGACAACCATAGAAAGTTCCCACATGTCCAAAAGAAAAGTGATTTCTACAGATTACATAATGAACTTGGTAGAATCAACCCCAGAGACGTTTCGGCAATTTTGCGGCGCGATATACAAAAACATAAAACACTCGTATGAAGCTGCCACTTTCAGGCCTGTTAGTTGACGCGACCAATAAACAGTTGGAGACATAGACAGTCGAGACACACCGCGCGTGTTTTAGTGGATCCAGTGCATCAAAGCCACTTTTGTGGTTTTAGAGAGTCAAAGATAAGTCGATTCCACTGACATATGTACGCAATAGGGGTGCAGCTTGACCTTCACTAGGAAAAAAACAAGTCGAACACGCTGTTCCTCGACAAATCTGTCACGATATCTGGGAGAAAAACCCAATGATGACCATGGGAAATTAACGACGACAGGTCATGTAGGCAATTTTTAAAGTAGCCTTCCAACCTGTCATTTGCATTCAGATTAGCTAAAACAGGAGACCAGACGTCATTTTATCGCATTAGAGCCACTTTTGAGAAAATTAGAACTCAGAGTGACTCATTTCGAACAGTTAAGGACCTCTGATAAACATCAAATAACAAAAAAAGGTAAAACGGTTTTTGTCATATATATTTTTGAGGATCGGAAATTGTGTATCGTTTCTGCATCCAAATCTGACAACACTAGCCGGACCCAAAACATTTTGGGTGCGTATGACATAGGCGAAGTCTCTTAAAAGTAAAAAAATGGCTCCTTATTGTAAGGCTGGTGATTTTTAAATCTTCGAGTGACCAAAGTTAGCAGAACTGCAACAACAGCGCACTGTTAACATTAGTTGATCAGTTGGTCAAAATGGCCAGATGGTAACGTCAGGTAATAAAACCGGACAGATTTGGCCAGCGGAGTAATCGACCAATGAATGCTGACCATAGAAAATCAATATGCTTAGTTTGCTTTTGTCTGACAAGTCAGACTCTGATGTCTTTCTGCCTTTGTTGTTCTGGCTAAGACTAGTGGGACGGAGTGACAGCTAACTGGATTTCTAATCAATTAGCGAGTAACGCGTTTTTTTGGAGAACACGTTTTCTTCATTTCTTTTGCATTTGACAGCATCCAAGATGCCTAAAAAACCAAGACCATTTACTATTATCTTTTTCGGATTACAAGAAATCTTGACGAATTTAATATGAAGCCAATATTATGTTCCGACCGAATATGTTGTGGTGTCCTATCCGCGACGAAAGCTCGTTGATGATACATCCATCAAAGCAAGAGTCAAATTTATCAAATCTAACTTTTTGGCTGAAATGCCGGTGTGACACCGAGTATTGGATGATGTATCATCATTCCACATTCCACTATACATGAGAGCACACCATATGCGATGAAAAAGTAAGACACACGGCAATAGACGATAAACCATGGTAGACTTTGTACGACGTACAATCTATTTTTCTCGACATTATATCGTAGAAACGAAAAAAATCACTCGGTCCATCATGATAAATACACTAAGTTCGTTTTCTTTTCCAATTTACCACGGAAGGGTTTAAGGGAAGGTGGGGTGTGTTTTTGTGCATCTATGTGTGCACGCGTTATTCTGTATCATCGACCAGCGCAATCAATATCTCTCACAAAGAACGGTCTCCTCGTTGGTACTATCCACGAGACATTTAACTCGCTTATGGGTACGTCGACGCGTTTATTGCTGAGACCACGACCTGGGTGAACTAAACGAGCCGGACTAATTTAAAACCTTGTCATTTTTTTCGGCCCCAATGACCTAAATGGAATGTCGATCCGAACGATCATCTTCCCCGAGGTAAGTAAAGTGCTGGTTTTAAACCACAAGATGACAATCTTGTTATGCGCTTGCTTGTTACGAAATAATACGGTTTTTTCTACCAACAAGTGCACTGGGGTCTTGTTTATTGATCCGTGGAGTTCTAGTCCAGTTCTTCTAGTCGTAAGCTTTTTAGCATACGTCTAGTTTATTTGTTCTTGTTCAGTCCCTGACCCCGGGCACCGTGTATGCGGTTAGCCAAATTGATGTACTGTTTTCACTGCTAATTGTGAAAGTAGTTTTTTAGCCTTCGTCAAATTCGCGATACGGTGCTAAGTCACAAATTAAATTTGTGAATTCAAACGGGTCAGCCGGTGTTGGGTAATTCTTGAATAAGTGAATTGGAAAGGTCCCACAGGGAAAGATGCCAACATGCACTTGGACAATTCCTGTGGCTGATCAGTCTGTCATCCGCATATTTTTCAATATTGGCTCGACGAAGAGCCAGTGAAGCTAACGTGGTGGAGTCCATATGCAAATTCCACACTCGCCCGAGTGAACGAATCTGATCATTTTGATACAGTTGGCATAATTATTCAGTTGATCGTATAACATATTTGCCATCCCTATTATTAGACATGGAAACATTTCGTTGCTTTTACAATTGGATTTTTTTAACATTTGTTAATTTGACTACCGTATGTAAATATCCTTGATCAATTTGTTTAAACTCGGAACAAAACGAGTATCAGTCGAACACTTCCCGCCAGGGTTAGTCCCTCAGGTTTAGTTTAAAAAGAGCAGAAAATCAAAGAGCATCCTTTCGCTACTGGCTTCTACATAGTTGCAGATTATTCTCCACGGTCTAATGGACTTCTGCACTCGAGGTGTTCCCGGTAGAAACCACAAGTAAACAGGAGTTTTACGCCTACAAGGCAAATCTGCACTCACTCGTGTTTCTACTACTACCAGTGTTACTACCGCGTTACAAGCAGTATTAGACTAATTCACCGGCAACATTCCCGAGAACCCTCCATATGTCTAGCATCTTTTCGAATGTAATTAAAGTTTTTAGAACGGAACGCATAACACTAGCAAAATGGCTTTTGTGCTTCGGGATTCTTTAAACGAATTGCCACAATTATATTTTATCTGCGGAAGCGAAAATTCACTCAAATCTGAAATGTCGGTTTTCGTAATAGTTGTAATGTATATCATTCGATAAATGATAATTCGGTTATGATAGATTGTTTCAAATTGTGTGGTCCGAGTGAACAAAGTCGACCTCGTGATCGTATTTACTGGCCAAGTTGATTAATGAATCTACATCACACCGGTGATATCGGGTTGGATTGCTGGGACTGAGCGTGGTTTTTGCTTACTGAACAGAAAGAACAAACTACCGTTTGCAATAAATGTCGCGGTTATCCAATTTCTTTTTCTGGTCCACTTATTACTTCTCCCCCACTCATACACCTGCGTTTCCCCAGTGAATGAAGTGGACGAGAATCGCCTAGAAGGACTTACCCACACAGCGTTTCGAGTCTTCCGCAGCTTTGTAGCCCGACGCACACACACAGTTGTACGAGCCTTCGACATTAACACAACGGTGTTCTTTCCCGCAGCGATCTGGCTGTTGGGAGCATTCATCAATATCTGAATGGTAAAATATGCAGACGGCAATCAATAGTTATTGGTTGGACATGGCTAATGTGACGTACTGAGTACGCAATATATGGATGTGGGATTATCAATGGGATCTCTGAATATTCGATGTGGACTGGACACTACCAAACTATGGAACAACGGCTCGATAAACAGAAAACGATATATCTTCACTCACTACTATGCGCATGAGAAAAATACAGAATAAAATGTATATATACAGAGATATATATATATCTATATCTATATATAAGTTAGAAGAAAATTGCAGATCAAACGAGGTCACATGAAATATGATCTGTGGGCGAATGCTTTTAAATGTGATTAACATTGATCAGTCGGTCATCGTCATGGTGATTAAACTTGAATGCTCCCGGTTGCAGACCTGTTACAAGCTATATCTCTTCTACATGGCAACATGTCATTGGGGAAGACTCACTCTAGAAATATCGTAAAGTTGCTTTATAGTAAACAAAAGTCACTGACAAAAGCAAAAACGAATTCACCTAAGAAATAAAGCTAGTTAATGAACAGAAGTAAAAAAGCATTCTCCCGTACAGCGTACAGTTTTCGAAGTGTCTAGTTATTGTTTGTCTCAGCCAATAATATCCTTGAATACATCCCAAAACAACAAAACAAACAATGGCAGACTAAATCCGACAGGCGACTAACCATTCCGGATAACCTGACCACAGAGGTGACTGGTTTACAGGAAGTTTATCTTGCTGATCCCCTGCTGTCGACCGATAGTGAAGCGTTTGCGGTCTAAAAGTCAAGTTCAACAGTCTCAAACTTCCAGGAACCATTAACTGAACCTAAGGCCGACACTAGTACTTTAGTCACCGAGTTTCAGTCACGGCCCAATAAGTTTGCATTGCTTCTGACGACTCTTAAGAGGAGGGAAGTAACTACACACTTGTCTTTCTTCTCAGTAATATGGTTCGCATACGGATGGATAAAAAATAACGGCCTAGTACTTTCATGACTTTCATTAGTGAAAAAGTATATTCGCACTGGAAAATGAATCTCTCGGAACTTTGGGTAACGATCCAGTATCAATGAAACGTCCGAAAAAAAACCGGGCAATGCCATTTGTTGATAATTAGAATACTGAAACTGCGGTAAGTGGCACCCATAATGTCAATCCAGGAATTAATTCTGAATCACTGCTTACAGGGTACGTAGATCAGCGGACCGCGTTTGTCCTTCACAAGAACAATAATTTCTCACATTGTTTTATTCATTCATTTCAGTCTACTTCCAGTCAAAGTGATATTTTAATTACCTTCCATGATAAAAACAATACAAAGAGTCAACAGAACACTCATCTCGCACTGACATTTTTCAATATCAAAACGTCCGATGAAGCAAAGAATAATAGAAAATTAATACCACTCTCTAAGCCCCACTAAAGCTTACATTAAAAAGGTATAATTTATTGGTGGGAAAGCAGTCATCATTCATTCGGCCATGATTAGTTATATTTCTGAGAGTTTGGTTTCCCACTGTTCTCCAAGCACAAGTATATCATGGAAAGTCTAAGCAGATACTGAGCATCCAAAGCAAACCTTTAGTTGATTGTATTCAATAGCTGGAAAAAAACTGAAAAGAAAAATTTCTATTTGTTTTTATCTAGCTCCTAGTTGTTACCGCATGTCCGCTTTTATACACAAATTTTAATGAAACTTGTTCGCGATGCATCATGGATGTAACCGTTCGTGATAACTGGGTGTTGCACTCTGGGAAACCATAAAATTAGAGCATAATTCTGCGGGTTTTTGTGAAACCTTTTTCACAGATATGAATTCGATTACGGTCCAAGGAAGATGAAAAGTAAGCCGGGGTTGATAGCAGTTCATCATTATTGATTGCTCCATTGGATCTTTTCTGTGATTCTATTAGTGTTGTACTTTTGTAAGCAAAAAGACGAATTCTTGTCACAATTTTGTCACTAGCGTTCGCGACCAGTTCCCTATTTGTCACTGAAAACTCTAGAGTACTGAAAAGTTTCCTAATTTTCCCAGTTATTTCTTACTCTTGCCAAGTTGACATTTCCTCATATTCAACAGCACACTTTGGACGAAACGGCCCTGCGATCGGCGTTTGGTATTTTGGAGCGCCATATCTGCAAATACTGACAGCAGATTACTAGATTTATGTGCAATCACTTAATCTGGTAGAATAAATTGCCAAAATTGCGTCAACGTTTCATTATTTGTAATGCGTATCTTTTTGTCCGAAAACCAGGTTGCTCATCAACTTGGTGCATACACCGTAATCAAAGTTACAGATGCACTTGGAACATATTCTTCTGAATTTCACTTTATTGCATGTTACTAACCTTATTCACTTCCCTAGATTTATTCTCTGCTAGAATTTGTTAAGCCAATTTCATTTTCTATATTTGATCACAAAAGCAGCGTAGAAAAAATACCAATACCCTTTCCTATGGCATACTTCATGCAATTACTCCAACAAAATCATTTATCTTACCGACCGTGTATGCTATGTGCATCTTTCTGCGACTATAAAATATTTTCCCTTTTTTCAGTCGGTTTTTAAGCACACGTGTATTTTCTGGTCAATTTATGAAGTGACGTAAGTCAACATCTGCTGTGCTTGAGTGTGCTAATTTGCTCTTCAGTTCTCAATTACCGATAAGATGCATTTTACAATCGTCGATCCGCCATAAAAAGTGCGACCCTTGTTCGTTTGTTCAAATAACAGAATCAATCCTTTAACCTAGATGACCTTCCTTCACTTCACGTAAAATCCTAATTCCCGTTCAGCTTCTAAATTTGTTTACAACCAGGCACCATCTACGACACTGATTCTTCTGTCTGATTTCCCGTGTTCATCTATTTTCTCCTCCCGTAGAAAAGTAGAGCGTTTTGCTGTCAATGATACATCGCTTTATCTGCGAATATCCTGAAATGTCAGACTCCTCGCTGATTTTGACGATAATTGATCTGTTGTTGGTCATTTAACTTCAGGTATTTTCCTCATATTTATCCTTCAGGCAACTGCTAAAAGCGACATTTTATATGTTCGCGTAAAATCTATGCACACTGGTGATGGAAAAAAGGGAAGGCCAAACGGAAAACAACAGATTTCGACTCACTATGTACTTTAGGTGCATTTCAACAGTTCGGACTGTTTTCATCTGCCGGTTTTAGTATGATTGCGTATTATCACTGCATTTTCACAATGTGTCAAGCAATTAAACGGGTGAATATTTTGCGAATTTGTCAGCTGCATGTGTCGGTAGTTGATTAGTTGTCCATCTTTGCCAACCTTAGAAAATGTGTGGCCTCCTGATCGGCATTTATTGTTGGGAATTAAAACGAAAATTTTACATTAGAGAATGAAACTCTGATATCAAAAAGACCAAACTTTTGTGGCTTGGCCTAGTGAAACCGAGCTTATCCGTTGCGCAGTTTGCTTTCACAAGTTTTAGCTACTGACTAATTTTATAGTAGACAAATAGTTCTACAAAAATCGTCGAGGATGCAGCCATATAGGTTGCCACACTAATATCAAGTTACGAGTTTATAGCCGCAAAATACCTAGTTACTGTCAAGTGTTTAAAAGCGAATAGAGTTCTATGGTTTCTGGGGCTATCCTGGCAATAAAAATGACGATGGCATGGCAGAAAGCTGATATGTGTCATGATGATCAGCCGCGGAACTAGCGAATATCCCTTCTTATGACTTCAAGTTACAGCGTGATTAGTATCCTGCACAAAGTAGTTCGGTTCAAGGTTGGGGCAAAATGCCTAATCAAAAACTGATATTGCCACGAAACGGTGAATCCGTTGTTCAAGATTATGTTTTAACAAATTTATTGATTGAATAGAATTAATAACCAAAGAAAATGTGTTCAGCTGCGCCTACAGTTGATGCCGAAACCGATATTGTTTTTTTCGGAATTGCACGTTGTCTAGTGAACTGTGCTTCATAAGTATGAAATCGTCAGTCCGCCATTTCAAGCTTTTAGAAGCTAACCTAAAAGAATCTTTGATTTTTGAAATAATAAAAGAACAAAGAACAAAGATGCCACATGAACTGCCGAGGTTGTGCATGGATGCTTTCAATGGAAAATTGCAGCGGTGCTCCGTGAGAAACCTTTCTTCGGTTTTCACAGGCACTCCTGAGAAATAAGGCCAATGGTTCTAGTTTTCGATTGTTCCTGTAACTGGAAAAAATACCGCCGGAAGTAAACTTCCGGTTTTGCGAATACCGCTGCTTATCGAATGCGCGGATCGCGTACTGCTTCCGTGCGAACTTTATTCCTTCATTAGCAAGTGATACTACTACAATGGCTGTCCAAATCTGAAATATTATTTCCACATTGCCGGAAATCCTTCCCGTTTTGATTTGCTGCAGTCAAGGAAATTTGTTTCATTCAGGAGCAACAAAAGCGTAACAGACTTTGTATTCGAGACAGGTTGATCTAAAATGTATTCAATCTACAAAACAATTGGTTGTTTCATTTGTGAAAAACATTATTTCTGCCCAAGATATAGCAACAAACTTTGTGTGGCTCAGTGTACCTGAGTAGCCGCAGCTTAAAACAGCAATTCATGTTTTCAATTTTTACATTGACCCGAATCAAATATCAATAAGTTCCAAAAGTTCTGTTTGACCTCCGTTACGTTATCTTGTTTGTGACTGGCATTTGCAGCTGGAATGGTTAATTCCATTTTGGTGCTGCACTTTTGATTGTTTTGCACGTCAGCAGTATGGAACCGGAATCGTCGGTATTTTGTTATCATGGTATCATTAGTCAGATCGCTCGAGAAGCAATATTATGCAATTGCATTACAGTGGGAACTAGGAGAAATCAGACAGTTTCCATAAAAATTTTCGACCAACAAATTCTGTAACGGATAGTAAACCATTTTGTGAATGGGTTCAGGAGATTCCGAAATCAATCAACCGGAGATAATGAAGGAAATGGAATCAGCGCTTAGACAGCGAGGATCATTTTGTCGAGTTTTGTGGAATCAGGATGATAGAGTGCAAGTGTGCATTTTACGTTTGTGTACCGCACCCCAGGTGTTGGCTGATGCGCCTTGCACCCTGCAAGTCCAGGCCCTCGCCACTTTGTATTTTCATTCTTCTCATAACAGCGTGTTATAGATGCGTAGAGCGACGATCAGTGGGACATGCCATGGTGTTTACCGTCGTAGATTACAATTCTTTCTCATCTTCTTATTGCTATCATGATTGAAATTTTACTTTCGGCCGTGATGATTGCGGTAACTAATGTGATGAGGATGACGCAGAAAGGGAAAGCAAAGATGTAGAACTCGAAACAACGAATATTTCTTTCCGAACCATCTGGGCCGGAAACATAGAAGAGTAGTCGGCAGAATTATTTCGTCTATTCAGATCACAAATCACAGCAATGCTCTAAAAATACGGACGCAGTCGTACAAAGAATCAACACCAAGCGCAAAGCAGTGCATCACGGTAAACCATGAGGTATCCTTCCGTGCCCATGAGCATTTGCCAGTTGACTCGCCATGAGCTAAGGTCACATGGCTTATCATCAATTTCAGAATATTGTAGATTTCAACATTTTGCCATTTTCCATCTTCTTATTTCGAATTGGACAATGAGCATTATTTTTGCAACAAGGAAATCACAGACAGTTGCCACTCCGGGGAAACGATCGGTGATTGGTGGAATCGAAGTCGCAGTTGTTACATCCAAGAGCCAGAATCTGGATCGCCAAGCGAAGGCAAATCCAGAAGGTTTTCTCTTCAGAACAAACTAGCAAAGAACTTGCTGCTAAAAAGTGCCAACGCACCTAACTCATTTTGGAGTAGAAAATCCAAAGTGAATTAAAGCTAAATCTGCTGTGAACAAATTATCTTTGAGGAGTGATTCTGGGAATGTTAAGTAAAAATTAATGAAGATAAACTAAGAAAACATCGAATAGTATCATTTCAGATGTAAACATGAAGCCTAGTAGGACTTGTTAAAAATCGAATGATAAAGGACAGTTGGACAGGTCATTTTATGTTGACTGTATGCTCTAAGATGTGAATGGTCAGTGATCTCATTATCAGGCAATAACAAAGCAATTAAGGTTAATGATAACTGATTTGGTGCACAGGAAATTACTGACCACTCGACGTCAGTGCCTAATTCACGTTTGGGGGACAACGGAAAGACGGCACAGTTGCTTCATTCCTAAAGGCCAAATAAAAATAAGTGTTTTGCCGCTTGGCAAATTTTACCAAACCGTGATGATCTCTCTGGTTTGTGGCCGAGGTAATCGACCCATTATCGTTCATCTCGGATTTGCATCCGGAACTGGTCGTGGTGGATATGTGGCGCCAATGATTTCTAACAATGACGAACGGGCTGCATACAGCTTCCGTGGTCGAATTCGATCAGACATGGTGAATAGTTTCGTGCACCAAGATATCAGGCAATCGCATTTTGTGCGACTTAGTGCTAGTCTTGCTCGGATTTGTAATAAATCAAACTAAATTCGAAAGTACCACGATTAGCAAAACTTTAGATAGTAGCCTATGATGAAGAAAAGCAAGTAACCTCAAATGCGCCTAAGCCCAACGCGCTTACTTCGACCTCAAATTATCTGATAGACTGTTTTGAACAAGGACCTGACTGGCGGATTTATCGTGCATAAATGCATCCGTCTTTAATACATAGGCACAAACCGTCGAACCATACCAACTACTTATGTGTCATTCTCCACCAATTGTGTTGCTATATAGACTGTACAGTATGGCGACGTGCTATTTATATTGAAGGCACTTTTCTCAGGAAGATTTATTGCATCATGGAGAGGCAATAATCGATCTTTGGTCTCAAGGAGTGCGGTTTGTACCAGCAAAATTTAGACTATCAAAAAATTTCAGTGATGTCTCAAAACTAGGTATCCGCTGCTAATTTTGAGGCTCCGTACTGACAATTAGGCCACAAACGGGTAAATCCAAATCTTCATCGGTAGAGCACATGTTTGCGTTTTACATTTATACTACTTCTGATTTCGCAGTAGGCAAGAAAATAAATGTTCAGCCCGCTGAAAACGCGACCAACTGCTGATCCTATGAACAATGCAAGCAAACTCCATCTGGGTTTGGAAAGGATTAAATGAACTACTTATGAAATGAATACGATAAGCCTGGCAGGAGTGAGTTTTACAGAAAACTCTGTCATTCTCAGTGCATTATGCGAAGAATTTCAATTAGATTTACAATGTAAGCAATGAAGTAGGGTGATTCTACCATGGAACCGACTGACAGGGGCCGACAACACACCGATCTGGACTCCTGAGTGTGTGGAAGCCAAAGTTTCGTCCTATCCATACTGACATGAACTGAAGTGATGAGTGGTCACAAAAAGTACAGTTACTGGTTGGCGTCACAACGTATATTGTTTAAGCTGTCTAGGCCTTTAGGATCACGTTCAGATAACAAGGCAGCTACGGTGTTCAGGTCATAATCTACCATCCCTAACTGACATTCAGACGGGATGCGTTAGGCAAGAAATGCTGTGAACATCATCCAAGGATACATAAGGGGTTTTGGTTCGAGTGCGACTTGATGAATGATAGCGTTCAAAAAATTCAATTCTCCATTTAAATTTAGGTGAAAGTGCTTATAAATTTACGCAAGTATATCGTTACTTTAACTATTGTAATAATCAGTAAAACAGCTACCGAACATTCGTTAAAATTGCTGCACAATTCACCGATTTACGCCCAAGGTGTTTTGTTTGGGGCCCTGCATCTACCTGCTTTCAGGTGAATGCATACTATCGGAATATTAACAAACGAATGCAACGAATTGGATATCAGTTTCACTCATTCACGATTTCATTTCGACTATTAGCCGGCATTGTCTTAATTCAGGCTATACAGCTACTGAGCCAATGGGTTCATCGTCAAAAGAAAGGAATAGGCCTTCAGTGATGTAAGCATATTACATCAATGGATCCCGCAAGAAAGGTCCTCATTTTAATCCGAGGTCAATTCATACAAACGGAATTAATTCCAGTTGGTTAGATAAATTAATGAAGTAACGCTTGAACTGATCAGACAAGACGAATCGTAAAAGTTGAATAGGAGCAGTCTATGCCTTTTAGACACGCTCATCGTGTTTCCGATTAGTCTCTTGTGTTTGGCGATCGTCTAGTTACGAAATACAAACTAACCTGTTTTTCCTAGAATAGTACACCACCTGTTTTAAAACAACGGCTGAACAGAGTGGATACCGGGAGCCCTTGATGGGTAAATTATTTAAGCACGCGTAGTCCACAGGAAGGAAATAACTTCAGTTAAAGCGGATAATAATGGCTTGAAAAGTTTGAGAATTAAGATCTTAAAGAATCTCGTGACTGGGTCAGATTTATCTGAAATCCCACTTATTCAATAACAAAATTCCAGAAAGAAACGAATAATGCCAGTTTTTGCGGTCACCTTTATTTATTCTTTTTTTGATTGCAAAACTTGCCTTGAGAAAGGCTATACATGGTAGTCGAAAAGTTGGCGCATTAAATCTGCCAACAACGCTGTGTTATTAACATTATATCATTCACAATTAAAAACCAATACATGGCGCATCGATTCTTCGATATACTCCTTACATCATTTGGTCCTGATAAGATAAAATGGCTTTTGATAGGTTCTCACTTTCACTGATTTAAAAGCAAAATTGCACGAAAAGAACTATCCCAATTCATCTGAGTTAGTAAACGATGGGTAACGATGTCGGTGATAGGTTAGAAAAAAAATGTTGGCATCGCATTTGTCTGGAGTAGAGCATTATTCTTCGAGAACGCGTTAAGAAAAATCTGGCTAGCTGGATGAATCTACTCAAGGCAAGTGTGAAGACACCATCATTTGTCTGGAAGTCAAATCTCCAGTACTTGGGAGTCTCCGGGCCTGTCTTCCCAATAACACGTGGCTAATTGTCTGATCACTCAAGTGATTCCCTTCTCTAAATAAGTGGTTTATTTTGAGTTAGCTGCATTAGTAAAGTATCAAAAAAGCAAAGAACAAAAAGACCACAAGAAACAAATGTTTGAAGATATTAACTGCAAATATACCCCTCAGTAGCATGTATCGAGAGGACAATTGCAGGGTCCTGACCCGTGTGTCGTCAAAATCCATTTCAAACGATGCTTCCAACAAGGTAAACCGGTTTAGTTGAACTCAATTGGTTTCGTTCAGCTGAATGGAGGTGGTTGATGCTGCCGCAACCTGACCATTTTCAAGAAAATCCAACTGGAAACGGACACTATACAGACAATCCGGAACTACCAGAATAAAGCGCATGATATTTTATAATATATGACACGTTATGCATCATAATACTTCAGCGAGAGTAAAATTGATTGCATTTGTGTCGCTTGGCCACTTTGAGTACAGAATGAATACTTTGTTTTAATGGATGAGCCACAAAGCGACGTCTTTTGAACCTGAGTAGTTGTAGTCCACCTTCAAGTTCCATTCCGTTGCACCATGGATTAAATAGTCATTCGACCAGATACGTTGACATTCGTTGTGTTTCCCCCAAGGGGTAAGCAAACCCTCAATCAGGCCATGCATGCACGCTATAATAGTGTCCATGCTCAAGAAAGCGAAGCCTTGCAAATCCAGGTCGCGATAGGTATATTTCGTTGGAATGGGTGGCCAATTCCTCGTGGCAGGTTGAAAAGTTTAGTTTTCCTTTCTAAACAAGATAATGCTGTTAATTCTACGAGTTTGCCACCACAACCAACCAGTTTAAGGAAGCTAAGCAATCATATCGCTTATCTTTATGTATCATGTATGAAATGGTTTTCCAGTTTCTGGTTTTATTCTAACCATCTGTAGGATGAATTTGTATGGTCCCACTGGTCTACAAAAAACTGATTCACTAATCGTCTAAAGGGTTATTTATTGGCAAAACATTATTTCTGAATGGACCCAGTCACCTAAGTCCAAAGAGTTCAAATTCGATACAAAGAAACTGACCAGTGCGACATCTGACTCTAGCAATGAATGCAACAGCTGGGTGCGCCTCGTCCGAATTCCCTGTGCCATCGAAATTCTACTTTCATTTTGCATCACAAGGAATATTGTACATAAATATGCACGTGCCCACAAGTATATATATATATATCTATATATAATCAGCCGGGGTAGAAAAGCCACTGTCCCATTTTGTGCCTGCTCAATTAGGTGTAAATGTTGGAGTGTGTGTTTATATCAGATATGTTGATTGCAGAAGCTGCTGCTTTCAGGCGTGCATTGTGAAAGCGGTCTGCAACATTACGGGAAACTGATCAAGGCAGCAGGCACGAAGTAGAACAGAATAACGCAAAAGTTGTGATCCGTTTTCTGGGTGTCTGGGTGAAGGTTAGAAATTAGGTTAGTTTCCCTAATCACTATTGAAGCCGTCCTAACAAAGAGGTGGATATTAGCGAAGAAAACTGTTGCCATGCGTGGTCATGTGAACAGTTGTCACAGCCACTATCTTGATCTAAACATTGCACGCGTATTTGTTCATTTGGTGAAGTTAAGTTATGCGAGAGGACATTTCGTTTAATACCGTTCTATTATAGAGTGTGCATCAAGTGTAGTTCAGATTGGTAGACAGGACGATCCAATCGCACTGTGTTCATAGGCTTGGACGGCGCCTCTGCAAACACACATGACATTCAGCCCATTAAATGTTTCATATTTTCTTTAGTTGTCAATATAAGTTGGAAAAGATTGGAAATTTTGCCAGGGTATTTGTAACGGGCTGATTCAGTGTTGTGAACTAGAACATATTTCTTGTGTAATTGTTCAGCGCGTTCATTAGGAAGTTCGTACTATTCGGACAATAGGACAATCAGCAGAGATTCATTTGAAAGAAATTTGGAAGACCAATTTTAGAAATGCCGACTGAAGTCTTACATTTTGACGATTCATCTCGTAACGCAACGAATTTAAGAGAAAAACTGACCTGAAGCGAGTTTTATGGCATAGACCCATGTTCACATTTGGACTAAGTACTTTGTCACGTGCCTACTGTTTTCTATGACCTGACCTAAGTTCATGTCACTTTGAAATGCGTGGGAAATTATGAATGTCGCATATTTTCATTTTGATTCAAGGAATATGTTGTTCACTTGAGATAAACGTTAAAATTGACGCGTTAATTTGGTCTGATTTGGTCCTTTCGGCTAGGCCGGCCTGAAACAAAAGCGCGTGACTCTGAAGAGCAACACAAACAGTAAAGTTCAGCAGGGCACGTACAAAGCAGCAGCCAGTAGGACCGAGTCGCTGGCTATCTGTTTCATCCTCATACTGTAAGTAGGACAACGGTGACCGAATTGGTGATTTATTCTGTTGAAAGCGGAAATAGGCATGCTGAATACTTCACTCTGGACAAACACGGTCTATGTAGATGCAAGCAGTAAGCTTTCAATTGTGTGACACATGAGAACACCAGATGAATCAATACTGAGGCTGGATGTAGGTAGCTAATTGCCAAATAAGTTCGTCCAAATTCAAAAGTCTTTTCAGAAGAAGTAAGTGAATCAAAATTCTGACCACAAGCTTGGGGTAAACGACCGTAGTGCTATGCACTTGGACAGTTCTTGCCGAGTTCAAAGTTAAAATTGTGACTGTGATACTGGAGACACTATTCTTTGAATTACTTTTGAACTATCTTGAGATCACCTCCTGATTATCCAGCAACAGAAGGCAACCATTGGGAAAACATTAGTATGGTTATCATTGTTATTAGTATTACTATTGCTATTAACATTAGTATTAGTAGCAGTAGTGTTAGTCTGGATGGAATAAAAACAACCATTATTTTTCCATACTATCTCATACAGTAATATTTATATTTCACAATGCTTTGTTGGCCCTTTTACTGGCTGTCCAGTCCTTCGGAAAATCAAGGTGAACCGGAAACCAAGATCAAAGGCTCGCAACAGATGTACTAACTCATACGAGCGGAACTGGGCTCAGCTTTAGTTCTACGGCGACTGGTTTTTGATCATGCCTTCCGAGACATCTACAAAGCAAACACCAGAAGAGACGATTGTGTTTCTACTATACACCCCGAGGGAGTTTCTTATTATCGTTGGTACCGGCACAAGATGAATAACACATCACAGGCTAACTGGTTCAGCTCTCTTCCGGACCATAAGTGTCAGCGGGGAGTTAGATATAGAAGTTATTTATACAAGCAGTGATAGGAGTGTCGGGAAGCACACTGTGTTGGTTGTTGACATTAGTACCAAAAACTGTAAACGAGCTTATTCCTCGCACTTTATTACTGCCACTGTATTGAACAATTTTCTTTGGGATAGGAAGAATCGAATCGAAACTGAAATATGCGCAATTCCAACGAAATCCATGTCAGATCAATGTCACCAAACCAAGATTTATTTTCAGTTGTGCCTAATTTTGATTTTATAGATCATACAATTAGAAACTGTTCACCGGGTTGACCATTGGCTGCCATGAAGGCTCATATTCAACGGTCGATTGGATGTGACGAGGTATTGTGAGGAAAAGTTTACTACTGCATCGTGTGAGGCTAAGGATGACTAGTAAACGCCATCCCAAAGTAGTAGAGTGCAGTTAGTCGTTTGTTTTTAAACATCGAACTTCAACCCGACCAGTGATCAATCAAGTGCACAACTGTCATCTAAAAGATCTGGACAAACAGGAGTAGCCGTTGATGGAACAATGTTTTTTGCATATAGACGTTCGATTTTCAATGTGACCCGGGAGTTAGCCAAATTTTGTCATTTTTTGTTGGTATAGTTCGTTTATGGAACTAATCAAACTAGAAGTTGGCAAATGTTGCCCGTGACAACGTCTGAGTAGACGATGCATTTCGGACGGTGTGTTTCTGTTCCTAATCTGGGGTGATAAACTCCAACCACATGATGTTGTCAAATTACCCGCAGTAGATTTTCACCCTAATCAAGGTATCGCCTTCTATTTCACACGAATAACAGTTCCAGATGTATTTCGAATCAACTGATTGCACTCTTACCAGTGCGCTCTTTGGCCAACACTAGCGTTTATAAGCAGTGAACTAACTATTGCTTTAAAAGTGGAAATTTCGCACAAAGGCACAAAGACGCAGGATACAAGTTATTCGATGAGAGTCGTCTGAGGGTCGAGAGTAGTGGGAGCATATAGTGCAGGCTAAAGTTGCTGATTTCCGTGTTCGAATTCTCGACAGAAAAATATCGCTCTATCAACAGTCTGCTCAAATTATACGTTGGCGTAGACCTTGTACTTTACCACACGCGAACCACACACTGTGTGATGATGGACCTTACCTCGATCATTAGGCCTGGGTAGGATGCCAACACATCTGTGGATTTCAATCACCTACGCGGCACAAACGAAGTGGTAATCTTACGAAACGAGATGACAAACACTCCAAGAAGTGCGTAGTACGAGTAATTGAAATTGGGGGAAAAATTTGAAAATCAAAAGAGACTGTATCGTTGGTTCTCGCTGATCGATAGATTGCTTTGTGATTTGTTTATAAGGATAGGAAATACAAACTTGTCGAAACAGATATTCGAACAAAAATATTTGTTTTCAGGCACAAGTGAAACGAAAAAGCCACTGGTGATGCATTCCCGAAGCACAATCATTTCACGGTTGCTGTTGAGGTTGAAAGTAACCTAGCTCTGGCAAACAAGGGCACTAAGACCTGTTTGATAAAATAATTAAAATATATGCGGCCAGAAAAGTTTGTGAAGCGGTTGCATGACAAGAAAAAACATGACGAGTCAATTGATGGCCTGCCAGCATAAAACCACCCAACTGACTACATGTCTTGTCTACGAGGAATGATCAGAGGTTATACTAACCTACCCTTTTTAATTTTCCAGCATGCCGTTAGAATTCCCATACCTGCACAAGATGCCAACGATATTTACTTTAATTCATTCTGAATCAGAATCCTTTCAGTAGAATTTTCTAAAAGTCAAAATTTATACTATGAACATTGATGTGATACGAAACACATATATGATTTCCACTGTCTGAGCAGTGACACTCCAACAACCTTGGCTTTCATTGTCAAATAGATTGAATTGGGAGGAAATCTTTCAAGAATCAGTTCAAAGGATGAACTCTACGGAACTTGGATAGGCGAAACACTGGTCATTTGGGATTGACCAGGCACAACCTCGGTGGAGAATGAATCTTCGTGAAAGTATGTGCATGTGATCAAAGAATTCGATTCCAGGATAAAAGAGCATCGGTTGTACACTAAAAAAGCTATGAAAACCCAATGGTTTCCAGTTCAGATAAATTGAAGGTGTATTCACAAAATCCGGCTAACGTCTGACGATTTTTCGCTAACTTTTGCATACTCGCTGCTTGGTATGAACGTAATCAATTTTACAAAGTCATATAAGCCTTGATCCTGACATGCTCAAGTGCATTAATTGCAACGAATAGAAACTGACTAGTTTCATTTAATTCGAGATTCTTTGAACACAAAACTGGTTTTAGCGGCAAATATAGTTGGAGTTTCCATTCTGATTAAAAATATCATAGTCGCTTCCTTGTGTTATTTCTCGATCTGAATTAGGACAATGTCAAAATGGTTGGAAAGAGTCGGAAGACCGGGAAATGGAAATTTGGTTTTCATAATTTTATAATTGTGCGTGCAAATTTCAGTTCATGCTAGCAAAAGCGAATCACCGTGCGAATCAGAAACACTAAAGAACCACTGAAATCCCCTTGTATCACACGGCCCGCACCTTGGTTCTCTAAAACAGGAAGCAAAATGATGTTCGTTTTCTTAATACGAAGACGGTCAGAAGGAAAATCTGGCAACCACTTCAATTGTACTTTGGAATTGCCATGTTATCCAGTTGAATATTTGCGACATAACGTTCAATTGTAATGATATGATTCTTAAATAACGCAAGAGACGGTATCGTATCTAGTTACCAGATAAATCCATTTTTTACTGTGGCAAGACCATGAAGACAAACTAATAGTACAAGGGCTTACTTCGGGATGCACTTAACCATTTATTTTGCACGCCTATTGCTCTGGAGATTTAGTCACTTCTGAAACTCAGCTACTTCCAACTTTCCCTCTTCCCACGGGTTCTATTTTAGGATAGCCGTACAAACGGAACAGGGCCAACTGATTTGTTGGACTTTTCAGAAGGTGTGCGACCAGAAATACCCCTATCACTCGTTTTTTACGAATTTGGAACACTGTGACCTAACTTGCTCTTTTCTAGACAGGGTTGCTTTGTCGAATTTTTGATGTGGTTCTTCACAAGCAGGAAGTGTTCTACCCACCAATGATCAGAGATGACGTAAAGCACCTCGGGAGAGTCAACACCAAAGAAAAACGCATTTCCGTTTTTACTCCTCTTGTCGTTTTCTTCCGCTGTGAGCTAGATGAAACAGTCGGTCTTGGTTCTCCTTAGCATATATCGGTAATAGTAATTTAGCCGTTAATGCAGTCCCAGTTAATATTGTTAAAAAGGTGACATAGTACCACAACTACTAGTCAATAAACATTTGTTTTCATAACGTATTTTTAGGCCGGTGAATTGCTCTATACCACCAGCGGATTGTCAGCCGTGGTTTTTATAGTTGAAATTATGGTTTGGAACACTGTTTACTCCTGTGATCATCAGCCGAAGTTTCTCTGTGACAAGAAACATTATAACCCAAGCTGCACGAGCTCGTATTATTCATACTGCATTCGGATTAGAATCTACTACTGTTGTGTATGGACAGGAGCGTGTGGAAAGCTGTGTGAGTTTGATCTCGGGCGAGCTTTTCGACATAAACTAATCAATCAACCACGATGCCAATTTGGGCACTTTTCTTTCATCGATAATTAGTTGGCAGAAATGTGTGCGTAGGTGGGTTTGGCTAAATCCAACATTCGGCACCCTGATGAGACTGCCGTATGTTATAGCTTCAAGTACTTCAAAATAAACAGGAAATACACGTGACAGCTGGTGACCAAACGGGAGGTCTTTCAGAAGCGTAAATGAAAAAGTACGACCAAATCAAATAACGGTTTTCGTTTTGCGATGGTTACACTCGCTGATCGAATAACAACAGGCAATCAAGAGGGAAGATAGAACACCTTTAACGTCTCGACTGAACTCCTATTCGGTGACAGGAGAAGGATCGTAGGAGGGTGGTGAACACTGGAGCATGGAATCTTCCTAAACAGCTGTTCACGTACGAAAAAGAAAACCTAAAGCTCAAAAGCTTCGTCGCAAAGAGGTTTGGTTTTGTATTTCATGAACACGGTTTTCTTGACATTCCTTGGTGAATACCTATTTAGTGAAATTTCAGCTGTCGTCCATTCATGGTAGCTCACAGCGGGGAACATGTACAGATCAGTTACAACTGGAAACCATATGATAATCTGTGGTAAGATCTCATCTAAGCGAAATCCCTGATGCTATTTTTGACGCGGTCTGGTGTCTTCATGGACAAATTCTGAAGCTGTCATTCTTTCGGTCGCTTAAAACTGTCTGACTAAATTGTTTTAACGCTGTATTTAGAAGCGAATTGCACTGTGGAGACCGTTACTGTAATTATAAGACAAATCGCACCCAGCAGATCTTTTGAAGCGATTCTCGATATTCCATCTTAGCCGTATTTTAACCAAAGTCCAGATTCATAACTCCTTCAGTTGACGCCAAAACCTTCGCAACCTACATTTGGTGTTGCATTTGGTGTTGCTATATTTTTTAATCAGGTACTTTTTCTTTTGCTCATAGACCTGCTCTAGTAAGGCTTATTTTTCTGACTGCACGAACCCCCTTTACCCTCTTGATCGAAGTCAAATCTTCCACGAAAAGCGGCACTGGTCCAAGTGTTTTGAATGTCTTACGTGACTAGTCCTACAACAGCATTCAATTTACTTCTTTCGGTGAAAAAGTCATCACTCCCTCCATTTAACTCAGGGGATTTTAAAGGGGCCATTCTGTCTCCGGTTTAATTGTCTCTTTATGGCAACAAGCGCCCTGTTTGCTAAAATTTCATTGGTTGAAAACATACCAATGACGTTGATTTTTGCTGTCCTTACAATGTTTACGACAGTCTTATCTGTCTGCAAGAGAATTCGAATGGACTTGGTCAGTGACCTACTCAGTCGCTGTTAGTAAATGTTACAAACTCGTTGGAGTTCTCTTTATTCTTTGATGTGCTTCCAGATGTTCACCTATAATTAGCAATCTACCATCTCTAGCAATGAAGGGCAAACATTCCCGAAGGGATTCTTCCTCCTGCTACTTCGGATAGGGTTTGACGCACAAACTTTTCTAGTCGAAGAATATTAAATAAGTGTTTCGCTTGATGTGCAGACTTTTCTTGTCGTCTTTCCTTCCTTCCTTCCAAGAAAGTTCACAGTAACTTTGTACACTTGCTCTTTAGGGTATTACATCATACATTCTCATGCCTCTGCTTTGCTTCTTCCCAGTATTCTTTTCCGGGCCTAAAAAGTGAAGTTTTATTCTTATTTTTAAATTTGTAGCATAATTCGCATTTTGCAGTGAAACTAACAAAGATACGCTTGCCTATTTCATTGTTAGAAAATATTTTGATGCTGGTGACAGATTTCTAGATACGCTGCTACTCAGTACGAATCGTTGTCCCTAGGGAGAGTTTTCCGTGGGATTTTCTCATTCTTCACCTCTTTTCCATATTTAGACTTCTCCGTTCTGGTGTCTTCATGTATAGAAATTCCAAATGATGAGGCGAAATCCTACTTTTATTTTTGATCCATGGATAAAAATGGATAGTCATAGATGTGGTACAGTAGTAACGGCATGAAAAAGTTGATTATGGAAACAATTGGAGCTTCTAATTTCTGGTCTTATTCACCGCTGTCCGCTTTCGCCATGATTCCATTGCATTAAGTTAGTAGATGTGCTTTATATTTGTGAATACATGTACATATTCATATGTATCCTATGGTATAGGAATGAAAGAGTATTGGCGCAAAGGCATCCGATCAAGATAAAGCTGGCAAGGTAAGGGGGATTAAGCTAATCAGTGTAATTGATAAAACCAATTTCGGATAAATAACTTTGTCTTTTCTTAGGTATGCATGGTTAGACCAATTACGCAGAACTGGATATTTCAGGAAACCTCGCTATCTTTTCGACAAATATCGGTGTTCCTAGATTGTGGTGCAGCCGTAAAACATCTACCAGTCCAACGAAGCAGTTGTACAGGCTGCCCCCACTCCCTCAGTTGAATGTGCAATCATGTGTTTGTTCACAAGTAAGTACTATGCTCCTCTATTCGATTGCACGGAAACGGTAGATCCCGCCTTTAGCAGAAACTGATGGTCTTTGACCTGCTTTGTCCGTCTATTGATCCTCGGTTATCCCCAAAGGATTGTGAATATATCATAAGAAACAACGACATGTCCTAGTGCCTAGTTCTGCAGTGTTCGTCAACGTGAACTATAATGCAACAAGAGGATGTTCTTTCCCAAAGGAATTGATCGCAGTGTCACGTATGTTACCTTGGAAAAAACCACTTTATGAAATCTCAGCGTATCACTATTGACAGTTTCTGAAGCGTTCGAAACTTGCTAAAACTTTGTTTTTGTTATGGGTTTTTGAATGATTTGAAGGATTTCTTATGGTACAATTATGCATGGATATCCATGAAATATTTTATGAAATATTCTTGTCTTGATCTTATGCTCATCCACTAAAAATAACGTTGATATTATAAAACAACTTTTGAGTACAGTATCGATTCAGTAAGCATTAGGTAATTCCACTTATCCCGTTTTGTGTGACTGGACGTAGAAAGACGTAATCTATCCCGAACTTCCTTCTACAAATCCAAGCCAACGCAAACCAACCAGCCACAGCAAAATGAATGAAATTTTCCGTTGATTTGTGTAGCTTAAAATAAATTTCCCGTTAGTTACGCGCCCGGAACGTCGAGCAAACTTAGCACAACGAAATATGCATCACAACGTCAGCTGCACTGTTTGACTCCAAAGGGTAATACAATTGTCTTTGTTGTGTTCAGTAATCATACTTGGAGCATCTTGAGGTCAACTTAGTTTTCTGTCACGTCTGAAGGTCACCTGATCTAATCTCTCCTCGGGACAAGTGATTTTATGAAGCGAAATCTGCAAGCCGAACCTCGTTAGCTGGAAGTTTACCTGCCATATAAATTACGGAACACCTATAATGCTAAAGTGATTGGGACAGTAAAAACATATCCAGCTTTACCGATTTTCTAGACAATTTCAGGATCACGGGAAATTCTTAGCCCATGCGAAGATGACCGTTATTTTTATCGACCTTAATGATTATTACACTTTATAATTCGCTTCTGTCTTCGAGAATTTCGACAAAAAATCAACCCGTGTTTTCTTGCTAACCGTGCTTTTCCATTCGAGTTCGGGTCATGCTGTATGATCGTCTTAACTGTTGGCCTTATGTTCTCCGTCTTCCATCGTATTTGATCATGGTTTACATAGTTTTACCTTTCAGCTGACATTTTCAACAACTTCATTCCATGGGTTACTTTTGTGATACCGTTAGTTCAACATTAGGAAATGAACACATCCTTCCAACCACTCGTTCAGGCACATAAGCATCCAAACAATTCCTCACGTTGCGTGCAAGAATCACCAAAACAAACTGTAGAACCGAAATTATTTATCAGTTCATACTAATAAGAAAGTTCTCTATTTTTTCCTGTTGTGGCAAAAGTGATTCCAGCTGGAAGCTGGTTTATCATATCATCAAGCTTGAAATAGGGCGTGGAACATACACAACCAGAGTTACACATCTCCAAACTGGAAGACGAGAGCTTTTGATGAAGTCGAGAGAGCAGCAACGCTTTTCAGAAAGTTACGATTGCTGAAGCTTGTCCAGTGATCTTAGACTTCTCAAGAACATTGCTACTAACATCGTCAATGGGTCACGCAAACCAAATAAGAACTGACGACCAAAACCATTATCAACAAGATGCTTGAAATTAAGCAGTTACGTTGTACTCAGAAAATCGTTAAAATCAAAGATAAATGGCCAGAAATTCCAGCATATGGGGAAATTGGAGTTGTATTCAGCGACCTGAACGATTAAGTGGCTACGGGCTGTGATGTACTAAAGAATCAAATAATGTTAAGCGTTTCCAACAGATTTCGGAATATTCTTCCTCTCGGATTATTTTGTACATGAGACTGCAGGGCTGGATGGCAGAAGCAGCTTTCTGCATTATAATCAACATGTACATAGTTCCATTTGGTACAGGAACCATGGACTGCAGCTGGCTATTAGACCATGTTTACCGAAGCTGAATCAAACTCAAATGCAGATGATTATTTTAGGATGGATTCGATCGACACGGTTTTGATCGGTGCTGCGTCTGCGAATAAAAGACCGTGCCAAACATAAGACTCCAAAATGGCAAAAAGAAAGGGACAATTTGGCAACAAACCACAAGAATGATTAGGACAATTCATTTGTGATCAAACACAGCAACATACAGATTGGGAGACTGAAGTTCTCGGGGATTATAACGACCAGTAATTAGTAACCAGCACTGTGTACAACCACATGTTTATGTCAGCCTGGTTCTTCTTTGGTAGTTAACGTTGATTTGTTTATTTATCCCTATGTATTACCTGCGAAAAGGAATTCTCTTAAAGGAGACTGGAGTTCAGATGAAGGCGCATGATCCCGAAAGTAGGCTACTAATTCACGTGATTCAGTGTTTCTTTCCCCCAAGAAGAAAACTTTCTTTCAGTTGATTTACGAGAAATGGGATTCGAGAAATCCGAGTGCACTGTTACTTTTTGATTCATGGTCGGCGAATTGGCCCCCCGGTTGTAATGAGTTGCTGGAAAGACAAAGCCACCGATAAACATAAACCACATTATTCGGAAACCTGGTCGAGCTCTCTGAGAAGAAAACTAACGAATACTCCAATTTGACTGGGTCTTGCTAGGTATTAGACCTATTTGGCAATAAGGTGTCCCGGTTATGTGCCGCTACCTATCGGCCGTTGGAAATCAACCTGCAGCCATCAGTACACGTGACTCCGTGGTTTTTCCCAATGTGATACAAAAGCTGTAAATGCTGGTGTTGAGCTTTTTCGAGTCGCCAGTCACATTGCAAAATAATTGAAATGCGTTCTTTGCTGATACAATAAGCAGAAAGCTAATTTTTATCTCGACAAGACCACCGAAAGATTCTCATCGATTTTTCCTACGTGCAGACATGGGGTTGAATAAAAGTTAGGAATGGCTTGGATTTGATAGAATGTAAAAATTTGTTTACCTTGCCGAGAGATATGGAAATTTGTGCGACGATACCTTCAGTCTACCTGAACAAAATGGAATTTGAATGTGGGGTTAGTAGATTTGAGGTGGATTTCCAAAAGGGTGATAATTCCCGACGGGTTACTTTGTCTTTCCAAGAAAGCGTATGGAAAGTAAGTAGTCAAAACTCTTTTTAATAGATTCAGTCGTGCATAAAAAATTCACATCAAAGCTAACAGCGATTTTCCCGTATTTTACTTACAATTTTTCACAGTATGGACAAACTCAATGATGACTTAGCACCATATTCGGATTCCGTGTTAACAGAACAATTTCGGTTGCTACAAGATGCAACAACCAGATAAATGTGCACATCCACCTTGAGGATTTTCAGTAATCTGTAAAATCTCCCAGGTCTACTCATTTTAGTGTTTGTGAGAACCACAAAATTTCTCAAAGTTTCCCATCCGCACTGAGCCAAGCCTTTATCTGTAGGTTCAACGGATTAATCAAAATACTTTTCTCTCTGTTCAGCCCATGTAAAGTGTTAAGCGTAAGGTCTAAGTTTTACTTAGGAGCTGGAAACGAGTCAATAGAAAGTACGCGCTTGTGGCATTTCTCTTCTCATCTTTCATAAGGGGATCTAGTGTTATACACTGGTTCACACCATAGGGGAATGTGCTGAAACTTCCTACAGGCGCCGGAACCAAACACATGTAGGTTGATAGCACTCAAACCTGCCTTCCCATGTCAGGTGGTCTGACTGAGACCGGGGAAGAATTGTCGGTTTGATTTTGTTTCGGATAAAGTAACCAGAAAATTTAGCGACTTCTCAATTTGAAAACTGTCTTTAGCGCTCCTTCATTTATAACTGCCATAAAACGCATGTTAAAGTAGTATGTTGAAAGGCAGATCATAGATTACTTAAATCCTCGGAAGTATTTCAGGGCAATCGCATTTAACTTCTCCTTTTGCCGACTGAAGCAATGAATATCACTGATAGGATTCGGGGCCGTAAATTTAGCGTCCAACGGCCTCGATATGGACCTTAGGAGCATCATCGTCTGTTTTTGGTACCCCACAGCTGGAGTGCCGTAACTCAGCACTGTTCGATTACAGACAGACAAATAAAATCTTTCTATTTTCTTCTAAATTATTTTGACAGTTCTAGTATTAAAACAAAAGAATGGAAGAGGTCATACCGAACTGTGAACTCTTCCGTCACTCTCGGCTAATCAGTCCGGATTTCTGGGACATCAGTACCTCGACAGACAATTTCCGCTACATGGCTTACCTTTGCACTTTGATATCGGATAATCCACCCAGATGAAGCCATCCGGACAAACACAAATGTGACTGCCGTTGGTATTCACACAACGTGCTCGCGGATCCGGACATGAAGCTTGAGAACCAAACACTTGGCATTCATCCACATCTACAGGTAAAAACAAGTACAGAAGAAAATGCAACCGAATGGAAACAGATTAAAAGCGAATAACTGGAAATAAATGAACAGAAAAGAAGAAATACCATTTACACTTTCAGAATGCCACTGCTGAGAAGTTGGACGGGATATGCGTCTGTCATCGAGCACAAAATAATCCGTAAATATTCCGAAGCTGTTTTGAGCAGGTATGGAATAACAGCAATAATATTTCTCAGATGTCACCCACTGGGCATATGCAGACATTCCAAGAGACTGAGATTTCCGTTCAAAATCAAATTACGCTACTTACAGATTACTGTTCGCATGTCAAAATCTGTTCAAAATAGTGTATTGACTGTTTAATGCATGCGTGGAGTCGATATTCTGCATAAGATTCACCACTGCCAAACAGTGTTATATCTCATCATTCATAGAGTTTCAAATACAAAATTCTTATTCCAACTCGGTCTACCTGCAGTTCGTGAAATTTTTCCTTAAGACTAATTTTCTCCTTTAAGTAGTCTCTGATTTGGCAGAGATAGATTCTTCTGAGCCATGTAGTTCATTTTCGACTTTTCATCTATCATTTATGTAGAAGTGTACACATTTTTTCGGAAGGTGATTGCAATCATTGAAAAGCTGGCAAAACAAGAGAAATCGATCGATCTTGCTCGATACTGACGTACATTTCAGCCAACGGGAAATAAGTAATGCGTGATCAAAGTTTTGCAGGCAAACCTTCCCGCACGTCTTCATCTGTATTTTAGCTAGTGCACGATGAGAATCTTATCATTTTTCACACGCTCTTGCTAATGAGGTTATCTTCACACCCCGAATGTTACGCATCGCGTAGGGCAAGGATACAGGTTGAAGATAAAGTCAGGTGGAATGAACCTGCTGTCCTAAATGACTCAACTGGAAGTGTTTTTATCAGTACGACGGCAAAAATGTGAAAACGCCGGTGTACATCCACAACTCAAACTCATGTCATCAGAATGTTTTGTTTTAGTTTGTGCATTCTGACTTGGATTTAGATACCAGAAGATGGAATAGTGGAAGCCTTAATAAAGGATAAAAATCATGTAAATTGAGTTTGAGAGTTCCTGGTCCATTTGTGTTTAGTTCGCTCCAATGTAACTTTTCACATATTTTTAAGACTGGGTTCAAAAATATTATACTGAAATAGGAAATTTTATGACAGAACTGGTAAATTGGATGTTTGATTTGAGAAAAAGACAGTTCAGCTAGTTCATATCGCCTGTGGCGCGCCAGATGTAGCAGCTAACCTTAGAGGTGATTCCGTAGCTAGTTGCTAGGACTTTTGCTCAGACGGATCCCGAGGTGGTGCGCCATATCTAATGTGAAACAATTCAATTGGATCTTTCTGCAAGTAAATTTGACGCCTCTCACTCCATTGTACTGTTTTTTTAGTTCGATCTAGAAGATGTACGGTAAGGTAAAATGTGTGCATCAGGAAAGACTGCGATCGACACACCACTCATACAATGCACGTAGGTTGGGGGAACATATGCTCGTGGGGTGTCGTGCCACTGTACAGCCAATTCACTTCCTGAAAATCTATAAAACTTACTTCAGAATAAAAAGCCAAATTAAACGTTAGAATATACGTGGTGGTGCTTTGTGGGAGCGACCTAATCGGACTCTGCGAAATGGATAAGGCTGGTTGCTCGATTCATGTGATGGATAGCCAAAATATAGGGAATTGTTCTGGTGATCTAAAGTCTTGGAAGATCTTTTCGATGGTATGCACAAACTGGGCTCGTGAACGCAGCTTCCGTGTCTGCTATAAGGTGGATTTCTAGGACTGTAACATCATTAAAGGTGTTACATTTCGAGTTTAACTATTTCATGTGTGCTGACTCCGTTCCTAGTGATCAATAACCCATTAAACTTTCTGTTCTGAAGTTCTACTCAGTACGCTAATTTATAAGAGCTCACCATGAAAATTTCCACGCGGTCTGACGAATAAACTAGAAGTCATTTTGGTTAGTTGGTGACCACTCGCTTAACGGGTAATGAGTAGTCTAAAATTTTGTGGACAGATTTCGTCCACAAGCAGCGTACAAATCACCGAACTCCACTCATTGTTTCCGAGCTAGTTGTTATCGCATCTTCGCTGGTAGGTGACAGAAATTCAATCGTGCTCGGTGAAGTCGCGACCAGACGCACTCCTCTGGGCCAGAAACGAGGACGTTCTCAAGCTCTCATCGCAGTTCTGCTGAGCGTTAGCAATGGCAGGCTTCAGTTTCTCGGCTACTTAAGGTGGCTTGAACAATTAGGTATTTTTACAGATCAGATAAGTGTGAAATATGCATGCAACCCGAGTGGATGACGCGAAGCGCAATTATCACAAATAACGTCAGTCTGCAATAAAAGCCATCTACAGAGAATATGCTTTTTGGTTCTGCCTATGTGATTTCAGCAACAGGCAAACACAAGAATCGGACAATTTCTGCACGGATCTCTCGAGCAGCAAGAAATGGACCGGACTACACTTTCGCCAGTGTTGGACATCGGGCATGACTTCAGTGTGCTTCACGGTATATTGTCATAAGAAATCCACTCACAAACCTTTCTGTGCACAGGGACAGCTATGATTTCGATGGCTAGCTTGTTCTAAGTCCAACTTTATTTCACGAGTCGTATTCGGTATCTGACATCTATAGAATGAACTATCTAAATTATTTCGGCTTCTAGAGCAGATTCGAATTGGTTATCAAATTATTTCACATAAGAAAACCATTTTATGTGAATGACAAAGTAATAATAACACCGCGTTGTTGGTAGATGTAGTGTGCCAACGTTTCCACTACCGTGGGTAGTCTTTATAAAGGAAAGTGTTACAGTCGAATTGGCTCATTACATCTACCAACAACGCTGTGGTATTGACATTATATTGTTTACAATTAAAACCAATACATGGCGCATCGACTTTTCGATCCACTCCTTACGTCATTTGGCCCTGATATTTAGAAAACCTTTTTGTTTATCTTAGCTGTATATATGAAGAGAATTTCTGACACATTGGTATTTTCCAGGTTTACTAAAATTTTGTTGGGTTGTTGAAGCACGACAACTTTAACCTGCGAAAAGACTGGGTCATCTATTCCGTAAACTGTTCCAGAACTCCTTCACTGACCTACGGTGGACACGTGGATAAGTTTGTGAGTTCGTATCTTCCCACCACCGGACGCTTATTCACTCTCCAAAGTTACCCGATATTTTCCGAACAAGAATGGAGTTAAAACGATCTTATTTCACTAGTCACACATAGAAGATGACGTTGAAGCGTTAATAATATCGAAACCAATGCTGCCGTTCTTGATCAATCTTTCCATATGCTGAAATATAGAAGTCAGACCTCACTTACGGATTTATTTTTCATTTTTCGTTTTGCTCGTTGATCAGGAACAAAAATTGATTTTGTAATCACAAGGTCACTTTCGATGACGTTTTTCGCGAAAAGAGTCCCTTACGCCTTATCGACTCTGTCCTGTTGATGCAGTAATTAAGTTTGCTTGTCAGTGTGCAAGCCGAAAGGAATTTGTGTACATGCCCAAGGAATCGCACCAACGCACATGCACTGTCTATCTGTTTGTCTCGGAATTCGATCTCGAGGAACATCACCGACTGCGATCTCGCATGCTGTGCCGCTAATTTAGTCAAAACGCATCACGCGTCCCGAACGTCTGAGGGAACGAAACTAACAAAAGTTTAAAATTAAGAATTACGGTTCTTTTACGGATTTAGCCTTTGACTTTGTTACGCCAGACCAACTGTAAACTGTGTCGGCGTCAGGCCGCCATCTGTCGCAATCGAAATCCACTGCATCCTTTGCGACGCTTGGTTGTCGAATCGGTTTACTGGTTTGGTGAATCTCGAATTCGACGGGATACTGTTGCTTCTTAAAAATTATGCTGCTACCGCGTGGTATAAAATGCTCACCAGTCACTCATGAAGCTAATATTTACCGGCTTTTCGTGAATAAAGAACCAAAAGCAGAAATTCCGGACTGAACTGCACAAAGTGCCCTTCTCTCCCAAATCATTCAAGGTAAATCCCAAGTTTGACTTGACAGACAACAAGTTAAACTACGCATCTCTCTAGCAGTCTGAGTGAACGCTAAAGTTCCGTGAGAAGATAAATGTATGCTCGTTCTAAAAGGCGCATGAGATCGAAAATAATATGGATGATGTGTTTCCACTGTCTTGAAATCTTCAAATTGCAGCAGCGTCACCGGTTGGGAACAAAAGAAGTTTGATATTTAAGTTACTTTTTAGATGTTCGTTCTTTTACCTACTAACCTAACGTTCAACACGGGTTGTTCGGAAAAACGCAGTTCATATCTTCAACCGGGAAACAGTATGCACTGAATATTACTGACACGTTTCTCTTTCTTTAACTACAAGCTGGCTGCCTCAGACCGTGAATTATTTCATCGGTTAGCCCACTAAAATTAGCCGAATACCACTGATTACAAGTGTGACCCACGGATAACCTGTGTTCATAAAAAAGGTAGAAAAGGATGGAGATGAAAATGCCCAATTTTTATGGTATTTTGAACTGAGTCCCGATCGCAATAGAAACAACCATTCAAGGTAATGATCAGAAACTGTAATTTGTAAGTACACTTTTGGTGATTTCACTATTCGCGTTCTTCACATAGAAACAAACAGTGCGAACTAAAAAAGACTCCTGATGGGAAAACCAGGAAACTACCACAACGGATCAGTCCACGAGCAACATTAAATACCCTCCTCATAATTCAGTTGCATTCAAATGAGAAATGCCACCGTCTAGGGTATAAAACGCCCTACCATTAGAAAAGATGTTTGGAAAAGTGAATCAGGAACAGGTGCACTCACCAACACAAGTCTCATGATCCAGGTTTTTGTACCCCCGTTCACACAGGCACTGGAATGAACCGATTGTATTCAGACAGTACATATTTGGACCGCATTTGGCAGCCCCATTGCGGCATTCATCAATGTCTAGATTGTCGATAGCCACGAACAGACAGATTTGTGGTCGACCGATTTGTGTATTGGGGGACAGATGGGATAATTGTAATAGAACGACAAACCAAAAGCTCAAATTAGTATTGTACAGTGATGCATCAGTCGATAGCAAGATGTATGGGGCTGGCAAAATCTGAGCAAAACAATTTTGATTAAATCACACTGCTCTCTAGGGACGCTCAAAACACAACCCTTCTGTTCTGAGGAAAAGTAGAATGAAATTACTCGGCATTATATTCCCAAGTGAAGAAAAACAAGCACCATCTCGATTGTTCCCACGCGCACGATTCGCGGGGCAGCTTGGATTTTAGTGTGCAAGGGAGGGTGTGAGGAGGCTGTTATTGTGCGAAGGAGTCAGATAACATCTCTATCATTTGAATGGCATTAAGCTCAAAATGATTGATACAGTGTCTAATTGGACATCAATGCGTATTTGCTTCTTAGATTTTTGGTCACAATAGTGAAGCACTGGTCCCAAATATTCGTTAAATTATTTGACCGTCACAAGCAGTCACAAAAGACAGGCTAATTACGGCACCGCCAGAAATTTTGCAATCTCCCTTTGCTACTGCAGCATTACCAGTAGTTAGCCGGAAACACAGGATTAAATCCACCAATTGGAACTCATCTTCGGTGCACGCGCAAACACGAACCTGGTAATCACGACCTACCATCGTTGGACAGCAAGTTCTACCCACTGAATACAAATGACCGGAGTGGTTTTCCTGTATCAAATGCAATACTAGCAAGTGCAAAGAAAAAGGTCAATGATTAACACCTGCGCTGGCATCAGATCAATTACGTCACTAGATAAAGTGAATGGAAACCACATGAAAAAGCGATGAATAACGGTAGATCAGATCGCCCAACAGAAGAATCTGCCAGTGATCACTGATCACTGGAGTGCAGCATAGGCAATTATATTTTGATTAATGAAGGAATTATTTTATCTGCTCGACTTGATTTTTCTGACCACAGTCAGTGTGAAATGGACATCAAAACCACGAGGTAGAATCAGCCGAGAATTCAGAGAAGACGAAGAGCAGATGTCTTCCTTGTTTGCGCTACAAAACAGCAACCATAGACATAGCCATGGTTAATCGGTTATTGTAGACTTGTTGTTTTGCACTCTACGGTACGGTGACCTATCAGTAAGCGAGATACCCATTAAATGAAGCTTTGATTGGTGGTGTAACAGTTTTTTACATTTCGATGACCCGCTGACGATAAGGCAATCACAAACAAATTGTTTACGAATTCCCTGAGGGAAATCAACATAGATGCAATGGGATAGCACGTACTACATAGTGCCTAAAATGCCAAAATTAACAACAGAAATATGTATAAAACTGCCTGCTAGGACCAAATTAATGAGTATAAATGAAGTGTTGGAAAATCCATTTGAAATGCATGCACCCAAGTGTCGAGTACCGGAACTTAAGATGAGAGAACTGAAATATCCATCGACTAGTTCTTCCGCTTCTTGGTATCATATCAAACTGCAGAACTTTTGAGTTGCGGCCACGTTAGTTGCAGCTTTTGATTCCCCTATTATCTGCAGAAATACGCACAACTGTCCAAAAAGGTTCTAAAATATCGCTAGACGTTTTCATCACAGCTGGGACCGAAGAGTTTCGTGGAAGTAGAAGTGACAATCGTTGTGCAATAGAAGAAGGGAACAAAAAATAATAAAACAATATATCTTTTTCCGTTACTGGCTTTTTTGTTGGTCGACAGCTTCATTAAGAAGTTCGAACTAAACATTGGACTGGGGTAGATCGTTGTTTGCTATAGAATTTTTGCCAGGCTGCCCCCGTTTGTCTCTGGTTAATGAAATCTAACTAGAATGGACAAAGTAGGTCATATTCGTTTCAAAATTACACGAACAGGCCGGATGCTAGCAATTAGCTGCACTTTTTAACGTTGATGGAAATAATATCTTCATACGAAAAGAAGAATGTAAAATTAAAAAAATAGAACAGCCCCTAATTACCGTTTCACAAAGTTCATTTTCCAAATAGGACAGTTTGCAAACACAGTGGACATAATCCGCATGTTCCAGAGTGGTGGGTTGCTGAATTGTAGTGAAAATGCTACACGAACAGGGCTGCACTATATGCCAAAAATGTGAGTTGTGTCCATGCAGTCCCGCTTCACCACGTCGTAACATATTTCCTGACTCCCTCGGCTATGTAATGCACAATTTTCGTTCGATCTATAAATACATGAATCACGTGAGAAACTTATTTCTTTCCAAGCCTTATGCAATCTTACGTGGATTTACATTTCGCCGTCAAGGTTACTGATTTACTGTTGTAATGCGAATATCACGAACCCAAAGTAAAGTTACGTGTGGACAATTCAAGGTCACGTTAATTGGGTGGCGTGTCGAAACACGAGAGCGCAAGATGTTTCTGTTGTTTGTACATGCTTGTGCGTGTAAGCGGTTCAGTTAGCGGTCCACGGAATAGTTCAGACATGCGCTGGGTGAACTCATGATACAATCATGGTTGTTTTGCATCACTAATCCACATCAGGATTGTGATAATGAGTGAAGCAAAAACCAGAGAGATAACACCCAATCCTCAGTGCGAATGTGTCCATGCGCTACGCAACATGCCCTGTACAATAGAGCAACATATGCATATCAAATCAATCACTCTTTTTCGTCGGAAAATGCTTCTTTTTCTGGTAAAACTAATTGTATGAGGTCTACTGTCAACCAGATCTTACAGCTGAAAGTCCTTTTAGCATTGTTTTAGTTGAAAATTTTGACTACTTAAAATGGAACACGGTTAAGCGTGCATAATCAAACGGAAGCTGAACTAAAGTGCCAACTAAATGTACTTGAATAAATCACAGATTTTACATCTGGATTTCTGAAGATCTCATTGTAAGACAATGAGTCATTCAATTTCTGTGTAAACGCTCGCTTTCGGTGCCAAAGTCGCATGGATTTAAATGACGGGTTAAGTCAGGAAATCAAATCAGAAAATCCTCCAGCTTTTTACTTCAAATTATAGAGTTGCAGACAAGATTTATCCATTCAGTGGATATTCACAGTTTAATAAGTTTTGTAAACGCAATTTCTAATGTTAAAAACATCATGATAAAGTCCATTTTTGAGAGCGTTTTAAATGCAGGTCAACTACCAAATCTACCAGTTCTCAGTGTTTCCAAATGCTTGCGCTTGGTCGGCGGGTGGAGTCGGCTATTCACTCTGAACATCTGGCAAAAAGCTCCTAAATGATTGACTTATCACATAGTCTTTGCTGCGAAAGTCCTATCCTTCTCGCCCCGGGAGATGTTCTCACTTAAATGCCAGAAAGAAAACTAATGTCCGGTGATCTCCACCAGGTTGACTGGAAATTGATGGTCACCAAAGAGAAGACAAGCAAACCCTGATTTCAAACCAACAACAGGAAGCGTGAAAAGAATACGGCCGTATGCTCATCGAAGTCTGTGCTGAAAGGAGGTAATTGGCATTCAGGATGTGATGCCTCATTCAAAGGGTGTATGAAATTACCAGTCCCCAGCGAGTTGCATGACTCCCAGATGTTACTGCTGCTTTGTAGGTACAACTTCGACTTGGGTAACCGGAGAGTATCAAGTCCACGGAAACACCAGAGATTCCGATGGATGGCCGGCCATGTGAAGATGAAAAGTGGACTTGGCGTACTGTTTCTTTTCTTTCCTCTTCCTTACTTATTGCGTTCGCGTAAAGCTAACCGAACAAAAGCAATATCTTAGTAATGCATAAGGTATATCAATCGCAAATACATAGTATTTTTAATTTGTTGATAACTTGGCCTGATTATTGCAGTTCCAAGTACCACCTGAACCGTAAGGATTGATGAATATCTGACCATAATTAAACACATTCATAACAACTAAACCTCTTGAATTTTGTATCCAACACTGTGAGAAAACTAACCGGATCAGAGTAGATCACTTGCATCAGGATGAAAGCTGGTTTATACGCATAATTCACTTAGAGGTGGCTGTGATTTCTTGTCATAGAACGTTGGACTGAAAATTGTGCGGAAACTCCAATCACCTTGCTAAGCTGTATCTTAATTAGGCCCTTAAACCAAGTTTATACTTGTCGATCTAAGATAAGCTTCTAGGTCAACATGACCTCGTACACACCTTACCGATTAATTTGGAGCTTCATCGAAAATGGTGCCAGTTTTACCACAAAGCACAAATCACACTCGGAAAAACCGTCTTGTCTAGTTTGATTTTGAACTCACAAAAGACAATGTGACGAAGATTAGCACTTGTTTGGTCAACACAAATCATATCAGCCAATTAACTTGTTAAAAGATTGTTGGATTAAAGTTGAGGGTGGGGGGAAGTTTTTATCACAAAATTTTTACTGACGAGTTATTAACGGTTTATTTGAAAATCCCTCACTCTATGTTCAAAAATAGTTTCGAGGTGGAAACAGTGAAGTGATATGATGCGCGCGGCATTCTTACTTTGAGTTAGTTAATTATTCCTCATCAAATGCAAATGCATTCGTGTTATTGCCTCACCTTAGTCCATTCTTGCTGCAAACTAATGTCAAACGTGCGCACTGCATGATGGGCGTAAACTTTGCTGTACTTGACAAGTTTGTGAAATATTACAAACGATCCTCCGCTCAGTACAATCACTGAAAGCGCTTCAGTGTTTTTAAAAATTCGAGAGACCATTCCTAGAGAAACGATATGCTATACGCATCTAAATTATGTTCGGATGGACAAGGGGCAGTAGGACGATTTAGTCTTCTTGTCGTCCTCCTCAAACTAGTTCCAAATATTTATCGAGGAACTGAACATAGTTTTGTTCACTTGAGTGATACCCAAACAGATGACTGCAAGTAATTAGTAAACACTATTTTGGTCCGGTTCGGTTGATTAAATTATATTACCGGACTACCAGTGAACGAAATATAAGAAGACTGCTGGGTAAGCTGATAAAATGTGTTAATAATCCACTCACCACGACAAACTCCAAATGGACCGTCACGTTGGAATCCGGGTTGACACTCATTCATTCGAACGCACCGATATCCACCAATGTGATTCACACATTTCTCACCGGCAGCACAAACAAAGGGAGTTTCCTCGCATTCATTGATATCTACCGTTCAGAATAGAAGAATAAACATGTGAACTAGCGGGGGGGGAAATCCGTCTCAAATTCAAAGGAGTGGAACGTTCGCAGCGAGATTTTTATCCACTAGAAGTTTTTATAATGAAAAAAAGACGAATATTGAATAATTGGCAGGGAAAATTGGCACATCGAAGCTTGTTAGAGCGGTATACTGTCAGTTTATTCGGGGCTCAAAATATCTCATTCTTCATCTCTCTGCTTCGCTGATGCTTTATTCATTGACAAGTTATCCACTAGTTACTCGAAGCTACGGAAGCACTGGACAGCTGTTTGACTTTGTCAAACTTTTACTTAGCAAGTATGTCGACTGGAACTCGAACCAATAAGGGACGTTTGTGGAGTATATTGTTCATTACTGGATACCACTAAAGAAAACACAAGTTGGCGAACAAGCTAGGTTGAACAACTTTCGGTCTACGCTGATACAACAGCAAGTGCTTGGGAGTTGCTATTGTTCCTTACTGGATCACTTAGCCGCACTGTCTAACTTTGTCCTCAATGCAAACGGCGTGACAATTTGGTCAGTGAACGTAGCAGATTTACTGTAGACTTCGCCTATCTCAATATCCAAGCTCTTTTGTATGAAACGTATGCTGTTTTTGGATATCCTGGAACATATACCTTGAATACATCATTCTCTATGACGATGAACCTTTACACTTGGCACAGTCCATCCCATTTTTCGATATTTTTTGGTTTTCCTGCACATTCCCAATAGTTTCGGATTTAGGCTGAAAAGTTGAATTGAAAAGATCAAAACTACCGGTGCATCGCGCATCATTCTTTTTTCTGGTTGTGTTGACAAGTCACACTTTAGTTCATGTTATCAGGCTTACAACTTGAATCATATTCATGAGCCAATTATCCGTGGCACCTGGTTCAGGTGGCAAACGGGAGCGTGACTAATAACTGTTTTATACCACTGAACGCGTTCTGACTGATGTCCATTTAACAAATCAAACTATTTGTCTAGTGACCTAACAAGAAAAAAAACTAAAAACCAACAGCACTAATAGTATTCTTTTCCATGCTACATCCAGACGGGGTTATGTCAGTCTTATGACCAATGTTCCTGGCAACGGTGCTGTTCCGTGTCGAGTATTTGTTCTTTTAATAATACACAGAAGCTATTCGTAGGGAATTGGACGCATCCATTGCGTCCCTGAACTCCCTCGCTCTTTCTCTCGCAAAAAGGAAGCAGCATTATAAAATGCGTGGAAAATTTTTTCGTTCGGTCAGACTCAGAGCAAACCGGTCCGAAAACACTGAGTTAAAAGACAATTCGAGATGACCTGAGGACCTCAGCGTTTGACCATCAGGTATAAGTGAGTATTATCGATGAATTTGATTAGTATTTTGTTTTGAGTTTTTTTGTCATTACCTTCCGGATCGTGTATAGCTGAATTACAGTACATATTCAAAGTCTCCGCGCCTTTCTACTTTATGGATGCATTCAAAAGCCACCGAATAAAAGTTAGGACTCCTGCTGCGTGTGACAAATGGCTGAAGATATCAATACAATACAGTGTTTTTTCATATTACACTTCGAGATGACGACACATTCCGACATTCCCAAACACCACAACTCACCGAGGCCTTGCTAAACCCCGATCAGAATTCGGTTGCGGAGTTTGGAAACATTGAATAGACAACATAAATGTGAGAAGTGCTATTTGATTTTCCCATGTCACCTGTCTTTGGATGTGTTAATATGCTTAACCTTATTGTGAAAGAAAAAAATGCCCGGTCATTCCGGCAGTTAGATTGGTTTTTCGACTTTTTTTCTTCGTGGTCAACTTCGTATTGCTCAACTGGCATTACATGACCAGGATGTAGTATTTCTAAGCAGCCGACCGCCAACTTCAAAATGCTTTAGTTTTACAAGGAGATTGAAGGAATTTCTTTTCAGATACCTCTACCAATCCAAATGTTAATCAAACGGATGCCTCCGCAATGCGTTAGCTCATTGGCAAATGCTTCACCAAATGTGAACAGTTTGCAGTTCGGAAGGAGGGATTTCCACAAAAACATCTACTTATTACGTGGAGAACACAAAAATTACCGTTTAACACCACTGGGTAGTATAAAAAACACTTGGTAGAATATTTATTAAAAAATGAGAAAGCTGGCATAAAAATCACTCCAAAATCGTCGTCGTTTCTTTCAGTTTTCTCGGTTTGTAGTTACATGCTCCTTTGCTTTTTATTATCTCGCCTTCAGCTTTTGTGATGAAATCAGAAGTTTACGGCGGCACTCACCACTGGGACGTCCACAATGAGAATGCCGAAACCTTGGCCAACTTTCCCACGGAGAAATGAAAATGCCGTGAGAAATTGTCGCTTTAATCAACGTGTTACATGCTAGTGCTAGTGGCAATCTCATACCCTTAACATACAGGAAAGACGCTTATCGTAGAAAAACTACTTTCCATGGGTTGCCAGTGTTAGGCTAAATGCGTAAGTCCTTGAGTTAGAGCACAAAAATAGATCTGTTTGAAATAACAACGTGATAGCATATTTAGTTAGTCACTCGCTTTCCTCTCCAATCCGATCTTGTCAAGGTAGCTTCTATAGTGAACTATTAGTTTCACGAAATGCCGCGCGTAATCCCTAAATGAAAGTACAGCAAACCACTGCAGGGATGTCTGGATAACATGAAGAATATTTCCAAAATTGTTCGAAATGTAGGTTTGCTTTCACAAAATCATCTTGTACTTTTGACAAATAAATCTCTTTGGCAAACTTCGTGAAAAGATGAACTACCATAATAAACGGTTCTAAAGGTGTAGAAACCGTTTGAAACAAGCAGATTTAGTATGGGCTCTTTCGATGATCGGCCAACTAAACAAGTTACATTGCTCGACCCATCAAAACTACTACCTAGCCCTTCAGTCACCTATGACTGTTCCACAGAAGAATTCGTAACGTGTCTTTTCAAATGACTACTTCACTGAGGAAAACGCCGGGCGAACCACTATACCACCCCTCTGAAACGAATTAGTTTATGGCACTTAGGCAGACATATTTAGCAACCTGCTGGTGTTTGAGCTATACAGAAGAATAGCCTCCTTCGAAATGCATGTTCCGATCCTTTCATATTTTAAAGGGTTGTGGAAACTGAGGCGATCAGAAACGGCATTTCGAAGTAATCATTGGAGATAGTATCGAATTAATACTAGCGGTGCCTTCAAATGCCCAAGCATGGTTGGAAGTGGGTGCCTCAGACTCCGAGTTGGCTGTCGTCCTGAAAGCCTCTCACAATTCTTCCACGTGACCAGCTTCTCAAACAACCTCTGCTGTGGAAGTCCTACGCAATGCCTTCTCGTGACACAAGTGTTCCGAACATTACCCACCCTCTACCGGATTGACTGACCATTGATGGTCAATCTAGTGGAATTGGTTAAACGCTGATTCCAAACCAACCACAGATGACACGACGCACACAGTTGCGTGCTCACCAGGGTCCATAAAGGTCCATGAAAGAGGCCAAGCCCAATAAGAAAAGCGTATGAACTAAAGAATCAGTCACCAGGCCCCAGTGGGTTGCATGACCCCCAGAACTTCCTGCCACTGTGTGGGTTAGACCATTTGATCCGAAACTCGGGGTATTGTCTCCTAAGTCAACTGTCACTTCGGTTTGGACAATCGGATAGTAGCAAGCCCGCAGAGAACTCATGGCTCCCGGTGGACGGTCATTGATGTGGAGACGGGGAAAGGGAAGAACGAGCATATGTTGTGAACTCTGCACACCTTTACTTTCCTTTCCTCTTTTTTGATCATTGTTTTTATCCTTTACTAAGATTCCGATGGCGCGCTATCTCTAGTCAGATTTGTGTAAAACAAATACATGAAACTACCAGCAGTTATTCTTTGCCAATGTTCTGTCTGCGAACGTTTGACGTCAGACACCATTTTAGTTTCCATTGGGTCGTTTTGCTTGGTTTAACTGTCCATGTAAATGCAAGAATAATTCGAGAAACCCTCAATTTTAAATGTGGAGGTATCAAAACATTTTGGAAAGTTGTCACTTAAACTTTGCAACCCATTGGTTCGTTTGATTTTAGACAGGATCACAAACTAATGGCGGTATCACTGGTTACCCAAGGTCAAGCATATTTTCGAAGACGATACACGAATGAAGAGCACTCACATAAACGCAAAATTTGAGTGAACCTCCGACATATATCTTTTCACTTTGAGCGGTGGCGCAGCATTAGCTAGTAACTGAGATTATTTGTTGATTTTTTCAAGTTCCGCTAACATCGGGAAAAATAACCCTTAAGTCATGCTTAGAGCAACAGCTTCTTGGCAGTTTACTGAAGCCATTCTAAATAAGCGGTGCAGTTCACCAAATAATTAAGAATTTGATTTATCAAACCTAATCGTTTCTGTCGCCTACCATACAAATTTCCCTTTTTCAACAGACCTTGTGACATGCTAAGACCGATTAAACTTTGCGGAAGTCCATTCACTACATGTGATTTCGACAATGTGGAATTGTGATTTTTTTTCCCAGACTTCTATAACAGTCTAATCCTAGCTCATTCGGTAGACTTTAGAGACCAACTTACTCAGGTGGGTCCAAACTGATTTTGGGTAGGAGAATCATTAATGTAACTGACAACCACTGTGTATGTAAAGCTGTGACGGGAGTTTTTCTTGTAATCTTGACCGTTTACTCAATTTATACATTTATTTATTTGGTAAAACAAATGTGACAGCGATCCAGCATTTCGGATATCACAAGTGACTATTTGCAAGAGAGTTATCCGGTCGAATGAAAGATCAGCAGCAACTCTATCTTGAATACTACATATACCCGTGGGGAGCTTTTTTAGCCGCATCGATTCTCTTGTCCCCTTCCGAGCTCGTTCGGATCTGATGCTACTGGTTTGTCCTTTAACATGTCCACACTGTTTTCAAATGCCTTGGCAAGCTCTTCTAGCATCAAAATGCCATTCATTTTGGTTAGTACAACTGTTTGCCGTCAAACTGATAAGCATCAAAACAAACTGAACGAAGAAAACGAAAACAGAATTTCCCATCCCACTCGGATTTAACTCGAAAAACATTTTGTGAGGGATGTATTACTTATCGTAACCGAATGGAATTCGGAGTTTAAAGAAAGATCTGTATGAAAATTTTGGCATCAGGGCCCGGCGATCACCCCGTTACGCTGTCGCAAATTTTACTTTTGTATACTACTCCATTCGGAACATAAATTGACCTAGATAAGAAATTTTAATTGGCTAACATTTAATAAAATAGAGTAATCTCAGAAAATAAAAAAAGCACGAAGGGTTAACATATCTCCCGGGTGTAAGTGGAAGTAATGCGTATAACGGCGAATGGTAGACCTATTCATATTTGAACAGTGACACAGCTTCTTGGGTTAACAATTACGGAATTTTGGGATTCCCAGTTGTCAACCAAGAGCGGCTTCCAGTTGAGCACGGTCTATTGCTTATCCACTAATATATTGATTGCCAGCACTTTTAAACGCATTCGACTCATAGCAGTTCGGATGGTTTGCTCTAGGGTGAACTCCGGTTTACTGCACAACACTTAGCTGCTTGTTCGGTTTGAACTGAGAATTCTAACGGTATTCTGACGAAATCAGCCTCCGATTGAATATTCAACATCAGCACCAATGGTGGAAAGCGTTTGGACATAACTCAGGTAAGTACAGAATAAATTTGCCAAAATATGCCTACAGGCTTTATATAAAATTTATGGCCCTATTTCTCGGAACACCTAACAAAAAGAATACAATAGAACTCCAACTGATAAACAGGTTCTAACACATTACGATAAATTGTGCAGAGTTCTGTTATTTGATAGTTTACATTAGTGGAATATTCAGTGTGATCCTTAGACAGTTCACAGCATAAATGCCCTATCATGTGATGCCGATGTTCGATAAACTTTCAAGAACCAAAATCAGTTGGCCCAAAAGCCAAAACTTCAGACTCACAACCGTTCGTCCTGAACTTAGTTCCCAATTCCGGCTTGATATATATATATATATATATATACACGCTGCTAACGGTCCTTATCAAGGATGAAAAAGATGGCCCGGTTTCGATGCTTTCTTAGCTGCAAGTTGGACATTAACAATGGGTTGTGAAATCTGTGAAAATCACAGTAAAGTTTGGTCGGTTACAATTTGCGCTGTCGAGCATATTTGACCCAGTGCTTGACAGATTACCTCGAAAGAACCTCTGTGAATTTCACGCGGCTTGTACAAGCGAGCCGTGACGACTGTTAGCATGACATTTGGATATCTCTAAATTTTTTGCGTCACTTTGATCACACGAATGGACTCGGCCAAACAGACTGGGGCAATGGGCGAGCAACCATGGTTATTAGTGCCAATGGTGACTCAAAGGGTATATATCATTGTGAAACGTTTAGCGGATAACAGGATATAATCGATAAACTACGATTGTTACAGTGATATCGTTTAATTATTTTACCAAACTTGTCGTTACTGATAGTTTTGTCAATCCCTGAATCAAAAGAACAAAATTACGGACCAAAATTTCAAATATCCCTTATGGGGATGCCATTAGTTGTACTGAATTTTATTGCCAACGTGGTTGGCGTCTTCAGAGGTGATAATGAAGTCGTACCAACTTTTCTGCTCTCCGGGTAGTTGGAATCGTGCGAACGAACTGTTCATGAGCGACAACAGATAAAGATTAGTCATAGTTTCCAAATTTGGCCTTCATACTCTGAGTCGGACGCAGTGAGGCCGTTTTGCAAATCACCCTATTGATAACAGAACATGTCCACTCCTCGGAAGTGATATGCACAGAAAATGCACCAAGTCTTTTAAATCGATAGGCATCTGCGTGTACATCTTTAATGTATTATTTGCATATACACTTGGAGATGAATTTCGGTGTTATGCTTTTTTACACCATTTTTCCTAATCGGGTGTGACTGAACACCGATTTGTGTGAATTTCGTTCTCGGGTTTTTCGCACAATTGTTGCAATAATGTCAAACTAGCTTCTCGAATTCACCTCCGAAGTGGACATGCTGCCAAATCCAAAGGAGGAACGAAGTGTTGATTGTGACGGTGGGTTCTTCTAGGAAAATCAAGTAGAACAGTGCAGTCTAAGAGCCCACAAATAATCTTAACTTTCCTGGAGGAATCTCGTCAGCTATAAACAAGAAGTGCAATCCATTACACGTAACTTAAACCATGAGTTAAGAGTTCCCTTAATTCCAACCACGTGACGAATTGAGAAACAGCACTGGTGACTCGTGATTGGAAACTAACTGACTTCGGATCATTCACACGGCGAAGTGAGAACCAAGATAATTTGGTGATATTCGTCATTTTTCTGGTGCTCCAAATTAACCTGTAAGCGAGCCAACGCATTCTATTCAACGATTTCAGTCTTTTATGTCAAGACTGGGAAAATTCACATGTAATCATTCTAGTCGATGTGAATATTGGAAACTGGTGAGGGGCAGTGTTTTGGTTGGACAAAACAGTCCCTGTCAAAATTGTTTACAAATGTTTTGCGAGCTGTCTAATCCAAGCTATCTCGACAAACTGTGGCTTGGTTGGTGACATTCTTCCAGATTTAATATTTCAATTAATATGGTGCGAAATGTGGACAGTATAATCAAGAAGAAGCCACAGTCTGTCGTGGATTCGTTTTTTAATATGTCAAATGAATTCAGGAAACGGTTCAACAAATACACTTTTAGCACTCGAATAATGAATGATATGCTACCTGATTTGAACGTTTCATATCTAGGTTTGCAGAAAAACTGTGATGTCTTTCTCTGGCCAAACTTAGAATACATGGGAAACGAAAAATTGTGCAACCCGTCAGTTATGGGATGTTGTGAATGTCTCAAGTTTATGATCCCAGATTTCAACGTGCATCAATTCTGGTTCTTGTTGTTTCTGTTGGTACCGCTGCCATAAATCTCGAAATGTTTGTTTTAAACTCTCGCTTTGCGCCACACACGCGTGTACACAAGCAAACTCCTGTATAAACCAAAACACACATACACGCGTTTACATTTAGTAACAAGTCCAGGAGATGAACGAGCAAACTTGGTTAGATGGGAGGAGGTAGGACAGTTGACTTACCGACGCAATTTCCGTCCACATTTCGTAAACCGGCCTCACACGTGCATGTCTTATTCACATAGTCGTAACTGGACGGGTGAAATAAGAAAGAAATGGAACTGGTCATTTTGTGACAAACGAGCACAAATGTGCGTGCCATTTTTACCATGAAAATGACTGCATACGTGCACCTAGAACTCACTCACATTTGTGTGATAGAACACGGAGACGGAACACAATCGTACGAGCCCGGTTTATTCTTGCAAATCTCGTCATGACGGCAATTAAAGCTTTTCTCACTGCATTCGTCAATGTCTGCCAGCCCATTCATGAAGGACAGTTGAGGTTAAGTGACCGATACAGGCAACACCAGGCACGTGGCGTAAATCGCGAGGAGAGAGGCGTCGGGTGCGTGTGTGTGTTTTGGGTGAAGTTGGGATGAACAATGAAAAGATCAAGACCCGGATGAAAACTGGTTGCCATTTCATGCTCGTCAACTTAGTCCAGTCATCAGTGAGACTAAGTTAGAGGAAAAAATTGGACCACGGTTGCATAGTGAAGAAATCAAACATACCATCACAACTGGTCCCGTTCCCGTTAATTCGAGTTCCATGCTCACAATTCAGTTTTTGTTGACAAACAAAATAGCCCATTTGGTTTACACAACGCTCCCAGGGTTTGCATTGGTCCGCGCTCGAGCATTCGTCCACATCTATAAACAAGGTGAAGAATGTTTTGACATGGATTTCATCTATTCAACAGGAACAGTTTGTCAGTCCTTTCTAGAAAGAAACAATTGAAGTGCACTGAGAAGAGAAAATTACATACTTTTGAAGGGCAGAAATTCTAAATAATTATGGGTCAGTTTATCAAACGAGACAGACTTTGATTTACAGTTGAAACAGTTTAAAACATACAGGAGACATATTTAATCTAATGTGGAAGTATTTGTTGTAAGTGGTCTGTAGCTGTTGAAGTTCAACTAACAAGGAGTAAGATATTTGTAAATGCCATTCAGCATTTTTAGGATGCATTAAATTCGAATAGGTCAGGACGATGGGTTTGACCAAAATTCGGCTCCCCGACGCATGCAATTTCACGAGTTGCGTATAAGTTGGAAGACGAGCTGAAGTGCCAGGTCTGTGATGACATAGCTGTAAACCAATTGATATCGCACAGCTTGGATGTGGATCCCTGTTGTTTCATCAATTTCGATACCGTGTTCGCAGACAAATGAGTACTCATGACGCTAACCTCCAGGAAACTGAGTGAAGGTGTTGGCCAGTTAATCGACAAACAACAATTCGTTCTGGTCAAGGCAACGCAGTATTTTGTTTCAATTAACTCTACAGACTAACTAAACTAAAGCAACTAAACTAACTAAGTAACTAAACTTTTGTTTCTTGCCGAAATTTTCAAATGTGGTCAGAGTGATGCTCACAGTTATGGATTCAAAGCCAAGTCCATTCTGCCACCGACTTTCAATAAATTTTTCCTGTCACAATTTTTAAAGAATGCGTTTCTCAGTAGATCTACTTTGTTTGATTGTGCACTGCAAATCGTAAATTATAACTGAACTCCTGGAGTACCGTGTTTACCGGTGTTGGATAGGATGAACTAAGCAGCTAGTTGTCATTTCGTCCAGACTTTGCGCTAAACATTCCAGAACTAACCCAGAGCCATGCAGCTATTTTGAAGCACGCAAGCTTGCAATCATTTTAACAGCTTCAACTAACCAGGGTAAACCAACCAAGTCGATATCGAACTGCGACTGATCAACGTAGCTCCTTCGCGAATATCCCCATAGTACCGGGTTTTCGCTACTTGCATTTCGTTCGCTGATATATGATGGATGGTATCGGATTTGAATAGAAGGTTAGAAGTGTCCTGGCTTTGTTAATATCAAAGCTTTTCAAAAACATTCAGAAACACCCCGTTTGCCCTGAACGAATTATGCCTGATAAAAGGAAACAGATTATGCAAGCGTTCGGAGTCCGCGGTGTCAGAGCTACAAATCCTGCAGCAGAAAGCATTTTCACCGAAATGACCGAATCATGATAATTATCCGTATCACTCAAAGTGGCCTATTCAATTTGCCTAATGTCTTTCGATAACGACTAAAGTAATTACAACCTAAAATTTTATCACAAATGGGCGTTCAACAGCCATGCTGTGAGTAGATACGATGGTTAATGCAAATATCTCGAACTGGAAGGAAAAGTTTCAAACAGTGTCATGTTTAACCTTTAAACTAAACAAACACGGTATTAAGATTTGATATCTGATTCCGGTGAAAGTCCTCGTGACCATCTTTCCATCATGTATCCCAATTTCTCCCGTAAATTAAGCGTAAAATATTCTTCCCGATGACACTTTTATATGCATAAGTAGTTGCAAGCAGTATTCCTTTCTCGTTACCGAGTGATAATCCCTTAATTGAACCGTGAGTTCGATTTATACTCCCTGATGATTGGTTTACATTCACACGGTGCACTTCCTTCCGCATGTGGTAAGCGGGGACAAAATGAAAACTCACTCTTATCTAGTCTAAAAAAACGATAACCATTTTTGTCTTGCATTTGCAACCGGGACCATGAGTCACGAACACAACCGACGGGTTCAGATATCCAACTGATGTGAATAATAGATTCCCCTAGTCTCAAAACAACTCATCTGGGTGCTTCAAGGCTGAGCAAAGTAACTAATCAATCCTTGCTAAAAGTCATCAGTGATTCTTGTCCATTGTGCCTTGCCAAGCTTTGGAATTCATGGCTGTTATTCTTTAGTCTCGTTGTTCCACGGGCTGTTCTATTTGGACATCGAATTTGAACTAACCATCTTTGTAGTGTATTTGAAGAGGCTCAGTAAAACAAAAATTAAAAATACCCGTTTATTTATTTGAATTCAAAGTAGCTGCAAAATGACTCGGCTGAAAACGCTGTCTCGGAAAGCGTCGTTTATGATGACCATGAATGGTCTAAGTCCTCGTAGTGAACACTGAATTGATTGTTTGTACTTTAAAGATACTGTTTGTACGCTTAGGTCTCAGAATTATTTATTATTAGTTTATGGAGATCGGTATCACTCCGCGGGACAGAATGTGCTTCAGGTTACACTTTTGACAAGTAAATATTAGGTCATTCGGACGAAATTGCACTCGGAAAGCACCAGATTCAACTTGTACTCTTATGATGGCCCAGCAATGGCCCCTGAGAGCTCCAATGACAGCAAACGCGCAGTGCAAATTGGACTTCGAAGTTTACACGTGAGATTTGTCCGAAAGACAATCAGTCTAAAACAGAATTTTACTTACCGTACATTTTTTTGATTCTCACTCTGTCAACCGAGATTTACGGAGGCGCAAGAAACACAAGTGCACCATAAAATTTCGTCTGAGAACCTGTGCAATCGACGTTAACAAACGGAAGTCAAAAAAATTATTTTGTTTCATACGTTGATTCTGTCTTCCTCCTCTTCGAACAGTTCAAGTTTAGCGATAAATGCACTTAGGGTGAGAACACTTATGCAATTCACAGACGCATGACTGCACGCAAACACATGCGTGGGCACTGGCACAGTTATCGCATCAGCATCAAAATTAGTACCGCACGTACCTTCGCATGAATTGCTTGTCGCGTTGAATAGATACCCGGTCGGACACGGAACACAATTACCAAACTTATCGCGTCTGTTTAGGGACAGAATAAAAACCAAGATTGGATAAAGTGCAAATTTGCTGGGAAATGGTTTTAAGATGCGGTTTCGAACTGTCTGTAACTAACAAATTGACTATACAGGTGAACTCCTGATTAAGGACAGGATTAAAAGAGATATTGTTTGACGTTTTTGAAAGCAGATTCGTTTCCATACCACGGAAAGAAATTAAGGAACAAGTAGGTCGGTATCAATGAGGAAAGAGTTTAGTGGTTGTTCCACATTAATTAGGGTTCGTTACTTTCAAGCCTTTTACGTGCAACGAAGCTTAACGCAACCCGAAGTAGAAATCATGCATTTTGTACACCATATTAAAGTGTATTAGGAGAATACAAATCCTCCAAGATATGTGATATGTCAAGATTTTCTTGTGTATTTTCATAGAGTTGGTACTGGTTCTGGATATGCTAGCCTGAATGGAACTTTTCTGTCTTACAAAATAGCCGGTTTATCTCTCGAAATAGTCACTTCAACCGCAGTCAACCGAACCAAAATGATTCCTCGTGCAAAGTTGATATGCAGCCCGCTACTGACAAACATGAAGATATTGCCATTTTGCATTGTCCTTTAGGAAACACCAGTAATGATCATACACCGAGTTTCAGCCAGTAAGTCAGATATTTGAGCTAATAAGTTGTTCAGGCTGGCTTCGGGTTATTTGGTTTTCATAGGCACAATTCTACTGAAGCCAAATGTTCCCCAGTTCTCTTAGCTTTTCGATTAGGAATCCTAAAGCATTCATTAATTGCTGTACTAAAGTGGTGGCTTGTGATAAACAAAAACCAAATAAGGATATTCCAATGACAGCCAAAATTCTGCCCGAATGATCTACGGGCAAACAAATCTTGATTAACAATCTTTCAGGCCAGTGTCGAAATACTCCTCAGGATTCAGCGAACTTGTATGGTTGACGAGAACTGTTAAAAATCTTTCACTTATCGCCGAGCAGCACAGTATCAGATTTGCAAAGTAAATAGCTTCCCAGCTTAAGAAATCACAAGACAGTCATATAAACAATTTGCAATTTCTTGACTTGTTAAGGAGCTGGGACCACTCAGCTCTTTGGGAGTGGAGTTCATCCACCTGAGCTCGAGCGAGTATAAGAAGGTTGATTCGGTAAAAATTTTACTTAATTTTGTAAAATACGTGATATATATGTATGTGGGATGCATGCATATCCGAAGATGAACATCCTTTGTCAGTTTCAGTGATTTTCTCAAATTAACTCTTCCAACTGGTTAGAAACGTACGGCAAAGTCTTGGCTTTCGTGGCTGAGATTGCCTCGGTGCAAAACTAGACAGGTAATGCCAGTGAGCTAGTTCATTTAGGATCACACATTCCGCTCGTTTTCGGCTATTGCCCTTGTCGAATCACCGTTTTTATTCGTAACAAAGTTCACAGTTAACGAGCTTTTGTGAACTCATTCAGGGTTCTCCGTTGAGTGTTTGGTTGTGCTTTGCCGAGTCCAGCATGTATACTTGTGCAGTTTTTGTTGCATTACGATTGAACATACAGGTAAGCCACCGGTACAGTTAAGATTTAATAGCATAAATAGTGTACTTCAACTTCCACCACACAATAAGTGCACAGCCGGCATTTCACACGTTATCCAGTAGATAACCATTTTCCTGTACATTCAGGCATCCACCAAAAGGTTCATATAGGTGCGGGACTAATTGAGTTTGGTAGTCATCAGGTTTCTGGAGGAAGGCAATTATTATTAGCACCATAATCACGTTGCTATGGTAACAGTGACCTAACTACAATTAATTTTGAGACCAAATTCAAGGAAAAAACTCAAGCCCGATGTTTGAATCTCATCAAAAACTGCAAATATTGTCTTTGCGTAACTTAAAAGTTCTTGCTAAAGGCCAGCCATAGAGCTGAAGACTAAGCTATTAGTCTCCGAACATCACCGAAAAAGGCTAATTAACAGAACATGCCAGCAAAATTAATCGGAAACAAAAGAGTTGCATTTTATTCAACTCTATTTCAGTGCACTTTATTAGTGAAAGTGAACCAAATGCAATTTCTTAAGGAATAACCGACAAAAACGGCAGACACCGGAAATAAGTCCAGATGAAATAGTCGAAACCAAGTAAACCCTAGCCACTGTCTACAATAGCGTCAGAAAGGAGAACTAAAAAACATCGGAATGAATGATTTCCTTTACCCGTCGTCAGATGGTTCATCGCGGTTGGTCGTTAATCACGAATATCATGAAAACCAGGCTCATTATCTCCGATCGAATTGTCAACCTATGCTGATTGTTATATTTTGATACTGTTTCATCCACAGCCGTTGTTTCCAGCTCCCAGCAATTTGAGGTACTCAAAGATGTCGGTTTAACTCCCAGACGCTAATACCATATCATTTCTAACGAAATACTATCACAAGACCGATATGTAGTAGGCTGATTAAGCGGAAGAAATGTCGTTGTATATCATGTAAGTGACCAGGCAACATTGTCGCTAACATCACTGCCGTGGTTATGTTTCTTGTCTGAAACGGTGACAGTGGAAACATTTTAGGAACCAACCCTTCAAAATAAGTTCACAATTCTGACTATAAAATTGTCAACTGAATTCCGAAATAAAGTTCTAGACAATCCTTTTCTATTTAGCAAAACTCATAAGCTGATGAGGACTACCAATAATGGACCAACTCTCCAAAGCTCCTGATAGAGAAATGAAGCAAAAAGGAGGTTTGCCCTCATGTGGGCGATCGGCACAAATTCATTGATGCTTTGCGTCAAGCGTGAATAACTGGGAGCTTTGGTCCTTAACTGACCAAGCCTGCTTAGGTGCGAAACCAAATTTAGCGAACTGGCTATGGACTGGAAAATCTATTTAACCGCTTTCCTAATTACACTTATTCATTTTTGTGGTGCCGTATCAGAAAACCCGTAAAATTATCTAAATTGATATTAGTAACCGGAGAATGTCTGATTCGTTTCCTCTGGGAAACATGCACTTCGTCCCAGATTGTCATGTCCGGAATCAAGGTTAGGATGAATGAACAAAAAGTGGCATTTTTCAATAGATCTCCAAATAAGGTCCCACAAACAGTGACTATCCGGATTTTTAATCATTCGAAGTAAATGAACCTTGAAAAATGGTATCAGCAGGGTCTGAGAAATTCTTACCCATTCAGCCAAATTGGTGTATGGACAGTTTACTTTTTTCCTGGAAATCTGACAACACATCCGAGTTTCACCGTCAGATTTATCTGAACAGATTAGAACAAATGATATTTTATTTCGAGACTGGAAAATCAGTCAGACACACACCTAGAAACAAAAGGAATAGGAACCGTTTAGTTTGCTGAAAAAGTTTCTACGTGTTTTCCTTTTGACTCGGTAAGTGTTTAAGGAGTTAACGCAGCATGCTGCGATATTTGATCTAAGAAATACACACTGACACTAGAACAGATCTTCCATACATGTTTCCATTAGATATCTTCAGCTTCGATCTGATGCAGGGGTACAGTGACACTTGTCTTACCGTGCTTTACCGGGACACTTCTGATCGACGCATTTGTGCCCCCCGCGTACATTGATACACATCATACCACGACCACAAATATTCGGATCCGCTTTGCATTCGTTTACATCTGGGAAAAGGCAGAAATGTGGTCAAATAAAGAGTTACTTAGTGTACTGCGGTCAGGTATATTCATAAATGATTCAAATTTTTATATTCATCAAAATTACCTGGTAGTAATCCAATTACACAACAACGTTTTGCTCACCTAATCGTTATTCATTCAGTTATTCAGTGAAATAGTTGTCTGATTGGTCGGTCACTTAGCAAGTACGTTTATAATGTTGTCTATAAAATCGTCAATAAAAAAGTCAGCCACTGAGTCATTTGGATTTTGGAATGTTACTACTTGTGCCACTTTTGAAACTTGTGAACTAGCTCCGTTTATACTGATGGGCAGCTTTACATGAGCAAACGTGCACCAGACAGAAAGAGGCGCTATTTGATGGGCGAGCCATCGGCTGAACGGAGACGGTGGGGTCGGTTTGTGAAACCGCAACTACCCAAGTGTGAATGCGCCTACATCAGTAAGTTCCGTAGGTCTTAGAGTGAAACTGAAGTAGAGAAAAATTGGGCTAATGGTTAGTTTGTCAATTTATCAGCTAATCGGACTAAAAATCTACACTTTATGGTATATCGTCTGTGATTTTTCACTGTAATTCTATGGTTATTTGCTTGCCACGCTGCAAGCTAGCGTCTGAGTCGGTCCGGATTTAACTTCGGCTGATTTGTCCCAACAAGCTAAACTGTGTGACAAACTGAGCATTGTTTACATTTGAAGTATTTGTGCCATGTTACACTTACTTACATTCACGTACCATTGTTTACTTAGGATATTCTAAGCGACTAGGAAGGAACAGGTTTGAATGAGTTACTAGGCCAAATAGACCGACTGTGGTTTTGTAGTAGCTTGGCTTTCGTTCTACAAATGCTACATTAACGAATGGATTAGGGCTCTTATACCGGGCTTTCAGTGGCCTAGGATTCCTTTTTGGACGAGAGATGAAAATACATGTCAGGGCAGGGATTATCAGTTCAGCTAGCCATAGACCTGAAGGTTATGTCATGCCTAAGTTTATGGATGCAAGTAGATGATTATAGACAGACTGGAAAATAGTGTCTCCAAGGGGTTACCCGTGGAAAATTGCCAATGTTTTACGTGTTAAACGGAAATACTACGTGTTTTTGCAGATAGATTTATGCAACGGTTCTTTAGTCATCTCGTCTTATAACAAATGTTTATACACACGAGGAACACAAGATCAAGTGAACAACTGTCCTCGAGTAATCCAAACCAGTTCATGCATTTTATGAAGGCACAAGCTCCAGGGTTATAGGAGCAGTGCACAAGACAACGATTGGTTTGTATGACTACCCGTGCGTGGATGGTAGAATCGGAAGTGATCTTATCCCAAGATAAATATGGTAACTTGATTAAACCACGGATTTTATTTGACACTTGTCACGAACGCTAATGCATTGGTTCTGCATGCATGTGCTTTCCTAGATGCGGGCTAGAGAGATGAAAGAAGGATACACACAGGTCATGGCTTCCATATTTAAGGAGCGCAGGCTATTTAAAGTCTCCGCACTCGGGCTTGATCGAATGGGTTTTAAAAGATTTTTTAGACAAGCTTGAATCTGTCTACTCGCTGACCCTGAGTTTGCTAGATGTGCGGTACATGTAACCAAGCTCGAACCTCGAACTAATGCAGCCGGTTTTCTTTCAACAGAAGGAAAACGTACCGAGTCGTTTGGCCAACACGGAAAGTGTGAAATGCCTATATATTTTTATTTTAAGGTCAATAACCTCGCTGTGTTTTAGTGTGACTACTCAACGAATTGCTGGAAACCACGAAATTCTTCACTTTAGAGCTGCAAAGAGGTGGAAGACTTTGTACGCTTTTATCCACTGCATTTGTTAATGGCTTGTTTTGCTATATAAAGCTTTTGTCATAAATCCCCCTCCTTTTGGATTCTCCGACGAGAAGAGCCCAGAAAATCCTGGCACAATAAAAGGTACATCATCCATTTCACTTTTATTCACAAAATATTAGCATTAGAAGGTTCGGATCCAAATATCGGGTGACTTGGAGGGTTTTTGAACACAAGCCCAGGCGAAAGACGTGAACGCATTTCGAACGTGCTCTACCAGACGGGCTAGAGACCTGGTTAAAAAGGATGGGGATTTGGCGGTGGAAAGTTTAGTTGTTTTATCAATTTATTGCCACGATACTAATTGAAATTTGAGAATTGCATTAATTTTTCCAAGTTTTTTGCATTTTGACATGAATCGTCTTTTATTGCGCCTTTCTAGTCCGCCAAAATCCCAAGGATTGGCAAATATTTCCTGTGGGGTGTTTTGTGCCCAATGGAAATACCAGCTTGTAGCAACGTATCTTGTTGGTGTTGTGATGATGCGAGCAGTTTCGCGAATCATTCCTTGTTGATCAGTTGATCTGCAATTGCTTGACACTTCTACTCGGACTCTAGTCTTGGCTGGAACCTCATCTTGAATACTGTGCGTCGGGACTGACGTTCACCAATAAGCAGTCAAATTTTATGATGTTGTACTTTATTGTTAGTTTCTCCGTTATCTATTGCTCATATAAGCGTTGATTAACATAGCCAATCACGAATAAATGACCCATTCCCGTTAGGCTGGATTTGACGGAAAGTGACCACAGAAAACGGAACATCCATGTATTTATTAAGAGTTCAGTTTGATGTTCTCGTTTTCGGGTATTGCCATCATTAATCACTTATTCATTTGTAAACCTTTTGGTGACCACGAGATCCCACCCAAAAATTCTATATACCTATCAACCAATACATGAACAGATACAAGTACTATTAAAAATGGCCACAAAAACCATGACAATTCTTTCTGATTTTTCTTGTAATGTAATTATTATCACACCTAAACCTGTGATGCTTGTTTGCGCAAAAAACGCAATACATTTGTCACAGTAACTAGGGACTCCGGTAACAACAATATATATCACTAGAGACAAGACACCACTTTTCAGAAATTTGCTAAAAGCTTTCCTTGGCTAAGTATGGATATACAAAATGTCCTAAGGGGTAGAAATTTGCTCTTGAGTGAAAAATTTGTAATGTCACATGTGTCTTCCAAGACGCAAATAAGTTTATGTCCCTCTCAAAAGCACTAGTTTATTTCTAGTAGGTACAACAACTTACAAGGCTAATCTGTATGTGACTCTCTTCCGAAAAGTAGGGTAAGATGAGGTTTGTAGGACTAAACATTCGTTAACTTCAGTTTGTCGGTTAAATGGATCTTCTACTTTTCAACGAAATACTCCTTGTGTGAAGGCGTGAGTGACCAGTAAACACCACCGCCCGTTAGTATGCCCGCGACAAAAAGATTAAGTAAGACTTCAAAATTCGCTTATTTATGGCCGCTTTTCATCCACCCACTTGGTTCCGAAGGACAGACCGGTAGATCTCTTTGTATTCCTCCAAAACACTTTCGTTTGTCTAAATTTATGAATTTTTAGACTCGAATTTCCCCAAATTGTTTAGAGGACGACCAGTGTAAATAATTCTGTTTACCATTCTTTCTACCAATGGAAATACTATTGATATTTACCAAATTTCACTGGAAAATGCTATATAAGTTACATGAAATTGTTTGACCTTTGCTGTGGCCATTTCAGTATGTGGCTGAGGGAAGTGACTTTATTTTGGTGTCATATACCAATAAAGTTTTTCAGAGAAATAATGTATGCCAAGAGGTGAATAAAATATAACAAATCCGATTTCTTTTCGCAAACCTAGCGCTTCAGGAGATGTGCGTAACACGAATACAACATAAAATCCAAAGGAGCCTTACTAATTTAGTCGAAAAAATTATGGTTGGATTATGAGATCAAATTACGTAAGGCATAGTTCTGACAAGTGCACACAAATTCATCAAAGTTTGCGATTGAAATGCTGTTCCAGATTGGCATTTGTTTGCGCCACTGGTGCACGTTTCCATCTCGGTGAGGCTAAATATAGTCAGAGATTTTATTTGATGTTCGCACTGCATTTTGAAGACACTTGACTCGAATCTGTCGGTTATTAAACCATTCAACTACCGTACAAGATTGAAAGATACTCGAATGACCTCTAGACAGCCTGGTCTTACAAGTTCAAGTTTCCGTAACGATCACAAATAATAGTAAAACATACCTGACAAACAAATTACGCATCTTTTTGTTTGTGGTCGATTAAACCAACTGCCACTATCAACAGTAACGGTCGAGGTGATCACCCCGGTCGTTACAACCAATGCACACATTTCCCCAAAGCTGTACAAATGCATACATGATAATCATACACATAATAAATGATCACAAATCTAGCCCAATTTTGAATCTATTGACATTTTTTTAAAAGAAAATGTTCTGCACTTGTTAGGTCCTCCGATGTCTTTGCGTGCTCCTAATTTCAAAGTGTGAATTTGGGCCTATGCCAAAACATCAATTTTGCATCTCATAACGCAAACCTACCGTTTGAATTTATGTAACGATTTTATGATCATACATTTCGATAAGACCTTTTCATGAATTTAACTACAAACAGTTCACTTCACTTTGTCGACACGTGGTAGCATGGCGCCAGTCTCAAATACACTATTGGTGAAGCGAATCGTGACATTCCGACTGTACTGCACGACGTTATCATTAATCAAATCCGTGGAATACACGTCCCCGTTGGCTAATTACCTTCACATTGTTGTGTTTTCGGATTCAAAACGTAACCGAAACCGCAGGGAACTTGACGTATACATTGATACGACCCGATTATGTTTCGACATTGTTGTCCACTTCGACACGGATTCTTTGGAAGATTGCACTCATTTATATCTGGAAAGAATAGGAGAGCAGATTTTTGTACTCGAAAACTGCATTACTTTCGTACGGACGAAAGACATCGAGGAACATCATTTCACACATACTGGCTGACAACTTTGTCTAGAACACTAGTTAGAGAGACAGCGTTCTCATTTATTTGTCGTTCAATGTTTGTCCAAATGGGTTTTTGTATGACAGGCAAAAGAGGGTTTTTGTCTCACACTCGATCGTCACATATTCAGAAAATCACCGTTCTTGTGTAGACAAGAAGTTCTTGACTAGCATAATAGTGATCCACTCTGACTGTTCCCCACAGTTCGTCTATCTCTGGTGATTGTTTGCCCTTAAGGATCAGAATAGCTTGAAAGCAAATTCAATAATTCACCACAGTTAAACCTGGTTTGGTATTTTACCAATCTGTACCAAAACCTTTGACTCCTGTGAAAGAATAAGCAGGTGATCAACCGGTTCCCGGAATTCATTTTCATCGATCGCTTTGACTATTTAATCTTTAATGAATCGGTTGATGACAAATATTCACAAATATGAAACCAAAGCGGAAACATTTCTGTCTCGAAACGGTGAATGTTTTTGGAAATTTGAGGGAAAGTGTGTTTCAGGTTACCAGTCTTGGAGACTAACAAGCCACCAACTGCGCCCGACCCAGGCTGCATTTGGATCATTAGTGTATTTGAATAAAGCATTGGTTAGTGGGATTCAGACAGACGCCTTCATGTTCCATTATGCAGTGTACGAAAAGTTGTTTGCCACAACACTAAAACCCATTCACTTGGGATACGCTTACGGCTACATCACAAGCAAAAACTCTTAAATGTGACGCTTTTAGGAAAAAAATGATGACTAACAAGTAACAAATCCTCTCTGCGACACATGAGAAACCGGGTCGCGGGCTTCGATTTAGAAGGATAATCAATAGCGCAGCTGAGCATTTTTTTTCGCTGAATGGGGATCATGAGTAGGTTCTACCTTTTCCTGAGTCACAATAAAAATGGAAGCAAAATATTTCCGGGAATGAAACATGCACCTACACAACACGGAGTTTTGCTTTCAAGACCACATCAGACAACAAATGTTTTAAATTTTTGATGTTACCAGAAAGAAGGAGCAGATCCGTTGTTTGAGCGGCACATCGGACAACGAGGACGCTAACAAGGGGCGCACTTGCATCAAAGATCAAATAAATAACAATTTCATTCGAACTTTCAAAACCGCCACACTAACTCACCGACACAGGTGCCGTCTTCAGCCATTTGGAAGCCCTCGCTACAGGAACAATTGTAAAAGCCTGGATGATTGATGCAAATCATTCCTTCTCCGGTGCATGGTTTATCACCACCCGGTAAACCGTCGCGGCACTCATCAATATCTGAATAGGTCGGGAGGCAACAGCTTAGCGGAGTTCGATCAAAGCATGCGGAATTCGGATCACAAAACAGACCAGAGTTGAAAGTTCTGTTTATCAATATCCCTGCACGCAGTATTCAGTCTTATTTAAAGCAATATACAAAAGTTGGCATTTTTGCCACGAAGTTACTTTCGTTTTTTCTATTAGGCAAGACCTCATCTAGAAACAAAAGAACCTGAAAAGAATGTTGAATTCGGAAAAATGCACAATGGTTATCTAATCAACAAACTCAAAAGACAGTTCTATTGAAATTAGAAATGATCATGCCAAAATCGTCATTAAAAAGCGTTTATTTGCAAACACTCTTTCAATTTTTCTAAATAATATCAGATCTTAAAAACTCAGACGTTCAGGCATCAACGGTGAAAATACCTGTGCACGTGTCCGTAGTCTCGTTGAAAACGAAACCAGGCTTGCATGAGATTGCTTCAGATCCGCGTTTTACACACTTTTTTGTCTTTTTGTTCAAATACATTCCGATCGGGCAGGCTGTAATCACCCGGACACACAATTCCTGGTCAGCATCCCAGGCGAAATTTTCCGCACATTCCACTCGAGCTGCATTGTTCTGAACTGGAGCGGTCGTCCGTAGCGCTTCAGTGCTGACTTTCGTGACCTCGCTGCTAAGGGGAAACATTGAAGGCATATTTAATCCGCCACCCATGGAAAATTCGAAATCATCCGGTACATCATCAGATTCCGTGGGCAACGGGACCGGAGGGGTTGTTTTGCCAAACAATGCATCCGGATCGTCCGACATTGTGGCTCTATCCTTGGACTTAATGTTTTGGGAATTCCTTACTGCCAGAAGGAAATCGTTTAAAACGGAATACACGAATTCGATGTTATTTTACACATTGACTCCCTCGGATGAACAGTGACCGAACAAAACTTGCTTTAGATTTCAGACTATGCAAAAACTTGGTAAGTGTTAAAGAATCTGAAAGGGAAAATTTACCTTGTTTTTCTTCATTCCTTTAGTGCTACTTTGAGTAAACTATATCATTTGAACCGGCAGATGTTATGCACTAAAAGGGTATTTATCAAAACAAAGTAGGTGCCTAAAGAACTCCAAGGCCAAGCGTCCGATTTTAAGTTCGTTATCTGCACAGAAGTCCGGAATTTGAGGAAATTAAGACAACTAGACCATTGCAAAATTGAGAAAAGGTCTACTGATGTGACTGTATTGGAGTCAAAAAGTCAAAAAAAACAAACCATTAGTGAGAAAGATTCAATACAGCCGAAGACAGATAATCAAGCCTCTCCCACAAACGACGCGGCATTTTTTACGAAAATAAATTCATCGCTGGACCAGCCATACTGATCATTGACGCACTAGGAGTGGTACTGTGCAGTCCAGAAGGAATGCTTTGAGGTAGCAAAAGATAGGGCGGACGTTGTACACGCAGTATGGGTAAACTTGGTCAGCAATTCCTAGCAGTTTGATAAGGCTATGTTTAGTTCTGATGTTTTACAGACCAGGTCGTCTGACGAAACACTCGGGGTGTGGTGTTCTTAGACAACTCCCTTGCTTCCGCTCGGGGATTCTTGTAGTAAAGGATGCTCAGAGATTCGTTGGATTCGAGGATTATTTGAGGACCTGCGATTGGATCCTGGTAATGCTGAAAGATATGTTAAATACTAAAAAATCCCTTTCATATTTTTTCATTCGCAGTCACCATGGATCACGTGAAACTTGGTGCGCATAACAGAAGTTGCACTAATTATACACGCACACATGTTTGCCCTTGGCACAATTTCGTACACAATGTCTCATCTTGACTAATTAACGAAGAAAGCTTTGACTAGCATGAGATTATTGCACTTGCCGCCGCTTGACCGAACAGGACGCGATTCGGGCCCGGTCGCAGAAAACCGACTGTAGGCCAATTTTTCACCCATGCGACACATTTCTTTTACAAGCATTTGTTTTGTCAAAAACAGCAATGAACCAAATAACAGTTCACAAAAGTTTATTGTTTATTATATTTTGCAATGGCCTATTTAAAGTGGTCCGGATTTGACTGGGTGCGCCGGTGGCATGCCACATTAAATTCACTCTCTGTTCTTCTGTGATGCCAACCTTAATGCTGGGAACAAGTACATCTGCAAACAGAATTTCCCTTTCGGAATAAGTGTGACCTGGTGTATCACTTCAAAAATGTGCCAAATAGGGAAAAAAATATTTGCTATGGAACGGCAACTTTTGTCGCTGACTGTTAAACCCAGTTTGCTCGTATCAAAGCTGTAGATTGTTGTTCTATGAAAATTTAAATATTATCTTTGAATAGCTCACATATTCAACATGTCAGTTAGTCCTTCGCTTTCTGTAACTCGGACTAAAAGTGGTTCATTTAAACCCCGGTATTTAGTGCACATGGTTGTCCAACTGTAGATAATTTCAGGATGCTGGTGCAGACTACTTAATTCAAACTCGCTTGTAATACGTGCTAAGCAACGACACCTATCTAACGGTCCTCATTTCTGAACTGCACTTCTTCTGACTCCCTCTCATCATCTGCATCGTCTCAGAACGTCGATTTTCAAGTTTCATGCAACGCCAGAAGCAAGCTAGTCAAAGCTATCTTATCATGAAATCTAATCAAACTGCGCTATTTTGGTACTCGTAACTACGAACTGAATATCTGTAGACATGTAACGTCCGTCGGTACTTTATGTACGTGTGAAAGGTTTTATTTTCTCCATAAAGTTTCATATATCCGGTGCAATCTTATTGCTGTTGAGAGCCTAGTGCATGGCTGTTGGTAACTCGCAACATTATACTGCAGTTTTTAGGGAAACTGGTCTTTTAATTTTCTCAGATGCTTCTGTCACGTGATATAATTCAAGCTTTAGCAGACGGATATAGAAGGAAAATCTGTCTTATCTGGTTAAGGATTAGTGATGAACGAAACGTCCCCAAACATATGCTAAAGGTTCTTGTTTTATGGGACTGCAGAGGAGTCTTTTCAGAGTGGAGTTCATGCATCGAACATGCCTTCATGAATTTTGTGCGTGGTCCCACTTCTATAAAGTGGCACTCAGTATTAAACCCCCCGGCATGCGGCAGGCACAGGACTTATAATCGTTGCAAAATTAAATAGAATTTTTGATCACTTTTTGAGAGTTGTTGATATTGGATGAATATCGGGTAATCTGTTACATTTTGAACGAATGTGAACTGATAAACTCCATGTTCCGGGAGAATATCCGCATTTTTTTAAACCCAGGAATTTTGCTGTATGTGCATCCAACCCTGCTGACACACCAAGAAGTTTAGATAAATGCAATTGCGTACTGCTAGCTCATGCGACGAACGGTGATGAGAGTAGCGTCAGAAATGACTTTTAGCTAAGTAGTTTACGCTTCGTTAGTGTTCATCATAAATAATAAACAAAATAGCTATTGGCCTACTGATATATGATAGCAGCTCATTTCAAAACTATCGACCTTCGTCCACGTTTGATCTTGATGATCAATATTCCAATTTTTTGCTTGCCTTTCTTTGAATTTTATCCAAATAGGATGACCTCCGAGCAGTTGATCATACGTACTGAACATGAGAAATTGGTTTCCATTCAAACTTCAGACGGAGTTGTTCCTGTCCGGAAATGTACGAGTTGGCGTATGAAAACATCACTTTGGGCGAATAACTGCTAATCTTCTAGGCCGATGAGGCATGCAAATGTGTGAACAGACTTCGTCGTAATAACAGATCAGTTTCAGTTAATTCAAAACAGAATCAAATAGTTTAAGAATCAGACTTCATTGGTGATCAATGATCGACTGATTTGCAGGGCAAACTGATATCATACTAACTTTATCTTACTTTCCCGAACCATATCCGGATACCCGTTTGGTTTCGTTGATTTTCATTCAAATTCCACTGGGCTACAATCTCGTATAATTTATTCGCACACAAAACAAGCATAGTTGATATTATCTGACTGGGAGATGTGACCTACTGCAAATATCACCTATATTTTGTGTGTATGCATTTCCCGACATATGGTGATAGGTGATTATCATTCATTTTTCTACTGTGTTATTGGCAATGAGCTCGATAATTTTGCCCGTCCAGTTTTTGCCTGTGTATGTAATGTCTGGCCAGATTTCCCTATCATATTTTGCACAAAAATACTTCGTCCATTCCACCATATAGTGGGTTTCACCCGCCTTTCTATTCAAAGTGTTCGGCTAATATCGCCGCGCCGACAGATTTCTTTATAGTATGTTATATGTATTCGAAAAGTCTGTAGAAACATTCAAAGGCCACATCATCATTCACATTCGTGCCAGTTCTCCAGCAAGTTGCGCAATTTGGAGAATTTACCGTCACCCAAAAAACACGTCTGATCATCCGATCAAACTTGACACAAAACCCATCTTCTTTTAAACAGTGTTTGTGTTTAAAAAATAGACCCATCCAGTCTTAAAAGGGTAAACCAGTTTTGGACTTAATACCAGCATTAGATCAACCTTTGGGAGTACCAATGAATGCCTATTGCCTAAATCTCCAGCGAACCCACCTTGAAATGCTGTCAGTGACCAGGAAAATCATGTGCATCTCCTAGACATCAATTAGATTTGTTTAGCTGATTTCAGGTCTTGTCAATTGCTTTCACGCGTCGACGAAGGCGCATACAAAAGTCCAAGAAAGTGACATTTGCGGGCAGAAGATTTGCGAAGATTATCTGTGCTTGAACATCAAGATCCTCATAGTGCTGGCATAATATGGTGGGATAATTTTTTAAATAATAAATGCGGTTGGGACGCGTGTTGTGCATGCTGACAGATCGCTGTTCGCTACTCTCCGAAGCAGGAAATGGTATGGGAACGAGTCATGTTCGTCACTTTCTGGGGTGGCGAAAAGATATGAAAAGCTCCAGGGGGTTGCTCTGAGTGAGTCTTGTCAGTTTACGAAATCCTCTTTCGACGCCCTAGGCGAAACTTGCAATCGTATGCCTTCAATTATTCGAAACACTATTTTTTCCACTGGTTTTCTAAATTATGGTCTGGGAATTTTTCTCCCCCCATTATTCGGTGATGTGAGGTAGCAAACGAAACCGGGCAAGTTCAGCGGTTTTAAAAACAGCTGAATTTTGGCTATTTGTGATTAATTTCAGTACTGAAAGGCAAACATTATTTGACTCTATACGAAAATGCGATGGGCTAAAACTACTATACCACAGATGTCCAATTTTTACGACTAAAGCGCCTGCCCTGGTAATGTTTGTTTTCATTTTCTACAGAAATATGCAGTTTGCTTAGGAAAGAATTGGAAAGAAGGTGGCAAAAAAAATGTGTAAAATTTGTCAAAGAATTTCGAATGAAGAACGTCAATCGCCGGGCATGTAGTCAACGCTAATTTCTGCAAGGAATCACGTAGCGTGTCTTGTGGACCACAAAGTGATGAAGATGTTTGCACCGAAATCAAGAACATAACATCTTTCCAAATTATTCCGTACACTATTCTCAGATGGATAGCTCGAAATCAACCGAATTTACTGTCGCAAATTACCTCAGTCGCAATGTAAAAGTTATTCAAGGTGCCTCATTATCGGCGACTTCCGTGCAGTAGTTTGGTCAACAAGGCGTCTCCATCAAGTCAAACTAGTGTCTGAGGTAAAAAAAAAAACGAAAGAGTGCAACAACAAATGCATGTCCCAAGAGCTGCATATTGGACCATCGAAAGGCCTAACTAAATGTATACGTACCATTATGTAACAGGCTGCAGCACCCGGCACCGGGACAAGCCGTGACTTTAGCTTGTGCACGCAACTCTTCCCATGCTTTATGATTCGTACGATTGGCTGTCCAAACGAACTGACATAGGCAACATTCCTGTAAAAGACAATAAAAATAAGTCAGAAAGGATTGCATGTTTCCAGGATCTATAATCCTTACCCTTGTAAGATTCTAGATGCGTCAGTTTATTATTTTCCCAAATGAAATTCCTTCTTTCCGATTTATATCAAGCGCCATAGTGAATAATTCAAATTTATATTAGCTACAGTATTTGTTCCAATTACCTCATCCGGATAATAACTCGATTTTCTAAGAGCATAGAGCCTATAGTTACCACACACCTATAGATTCCACAGTAAAAAAGGCATAACAATACGTCTTTTGGCAAAAATTAAAAAACACTCGAACAAACCACCCAACACAACACGACAACCATCAAAATAATCAAAGCAACTCAGTTCCACACCTTGTCCATAAGATCTTGCGCCAACTGTACACTCAACTAGATTGAGTTGAATCACATTATAATTTGAACCCAACAAAAGATATTGCTGATTAAATGATGCCGCTATGATGGAAACAGAAGGCACCTTTTTGAAAGCCTCCAACGCAGCTATGCAAGAATATCCATTATCCATCCAGAAACGTTACTGCTGCAGCACTAGACTCGAAGCACACGAAACTTTGTAGAAGTCGGATCACAATATCTGTCAGAATCTTCATTACTAAGTCAAACGATGCAGAGTCTATGTCAAAACTCATGCACGGCACGCGTGCCGATGAGACCATTTGCTTCCCAGAATGCGAACAGCTTGGGAAGTAAATTAACTTCAAATCGTTTAATAGTTCACCTATTTCCTGAGAAGCTTATTCAGTGACAAGCGGCAGAAAATTTATCGATGGCATCTTAGTTAGGACCACCTAATGTCACTGGTCGTAACCCAGGACATCATCCGAAGCCCACTAGAAGACATTTAGATTTTCATATGTATTGTAGATACACGAATAAACCTGTCAATCGACTGGCGGCGAGTAGTCTTCAGTATGTTTGTCTCCATCCATGTGCATCAACAACCTCCAAACCGAAATCGCCTCTACTTCGCACTGCAAGCAGCTTTAGAATTCTATTTCAGTATCCATTGGTTCGTGAAACTCCATTAATTATCACTCAAAGATACGAAACATGCTTTGAAAGAACAAGATTTGCATCAGCGTATATCTTTATATGAACGCTTACATCCACTGACTTCCCTAGCTCTTATCCATTATACGCAAACTGAAGAGCATAAACCACCTTACTCCGGAATAAACTTCTAATAATTTTAGTAGAATGGAACACTGAACTGCTTTCGAACATTGCCCCGTTCTATACATTGAATGCTCTACTTCGAATGGAGATATCTCTGTGACTAATGCGCAAAACCTACATACGATCGCTTCTTTTTGATCCGTTGCGTCTCT
>LUCM01002286.1:133113-159923 GCA_008360955.1 Fasciolopsis buskii | reverse complement strand
ATTTCGGTTCACCATATGCGATGCATTTAACAAAATTAACGGGCCCTTTGACTAAGGCAATCCGAATTTTCTAATATTGCGCAGAATGGTTATGATGCTCGCTTTACTGTGCTATGAATTTACTCCTTATATGTTATGAAACTTGGAGCGTCCAAGCACTAATCAAGTCTATCTGGACGATGGTGCATGAAATATCGATGACCATCTGCTACAGGATTGGAGGAAGGAACTTCTATCGGGCGCCTAATTGACCTTGACGCAAGGTCAACTCTGATGTAAACGAAAATCCTCCCTAGCAAAAATCTTTCTGTTCCTGATCAACCATGATTATTAGACCTTACTTAACGCAACATACTCCCGTATACATATAATTATCTTCAGCCTATAATTACTTGAGTAACTGTCGGCAGAACACTCGATAAAATAAATGAGTTTTTGGACAGGCGCGTTTGTTACCAGTTGTGAATTTAAACAAGGGTATATCCCAAGACCCATTTAAAAACCTCAATGAGGTTTGCCTGCTTCACTTGTATTTCATTTTTCATGTTCGTGCGAGCTTAACCAGATACTCAAGTTCACCCAAATTTGGCTGGCTTAGTTCTAGTCAACAAACAAACTTAACAAAGGAAACACGTAAATAACTTCAAGGTATTTGCTGATTGTTCTTTTCACCTAGCCATTACCAGGGTTCTTAATATATTAACAGTGAAAATTTCTGAACGCTTCACAATCGGAAGGACCTCTGTATAAATATAGAAAGGAAAGGAGTAAATACAGGCATTTTTAGAAAGTATTTGCCAGACACTGCATGATTTTTGGTAGAAAAACAGCCGGTAGCAGGCAGTGATCGTAAAACGGACCCTGTCGCGTGATGGCGTGAACGTGACTAAAGCAGTTCTTCTGCTAACGGGATGAAATAAGTCATCTTAATTCAGTTTCCCATTTTTATTTACGCCGCCTTGTCGTGGGTAAATTTGTTTGTGAGCAAATGACAGTGGTTACCGAAGGAAATTCAGAACTTTCTTTTGGAAGTACGGCGATGGGTCGTGAAATCCACATATGACCATCATTTTGGTTTGACCAATTTCAACCTGGTTGTTGGGAGCTTGTAAATCATTTTTTTTTTCTCAGTACGTACAGTATCTTTAAGATTTACAATAATACTGCTTCTGATAGTCCTTTAGTTCCCAGTACTCTTTCGATCTAATTTGAACTCTTTAATTTTGCTGCATAACAGCACTGTTTTGATCTGAGTAACTTGCAAAAACATGAACATGAGAAAGTATGTACTTTTATTAAATACTGTTAGCCATCAAATACTGAGGCCATTATCGGTCAACTGATGAAGTCCACACGCACTATGTTTTTGTGATGAGTGCACCTGCAAGTCACGTGATATGGTGCGACACAGCCTCGCGTTAGCCTGCCTAGACCGTTGGCCAATATAAACCATGGTGACAAGCCAATGTGAAGTCGGGACATTCTTCAAAACCACTGGATGGAATGTATTCCACCAATTCTGTATATAAACGTATTAGTTGTAAATGAAACTCGAGCTTGTTTCCCATCCGTTGTGGTCTTCTCATCGTCTTCATTTATTTAGCTTCAGTCGAATCCAATTCAGAACTTACTGTCTGTTCGTTATTGCAGCTGCCTGAAACGCATACATTTACTTCAAGTCCAAACACAACATAACCTTGAAGGTTTTTGGTCTGTTCAAAAAGTCTAATCAAAAACTCACTTGTGAAACTGTCGCTCGAAAGCTATCTGTAGCAGCTGCGCATTATTACTGAAGATTGTTAAGAATTCTTGGAAATATTGATTTGCACAGACCACTTCGTGTACCATTTGCTCATATCCATTCGTCTAGCAGATTTTAGTTCTTGGATTAACTTTTATCTCGAAAACCCTTAGCCAGCACCTACAACAAAAGGCTCAAAGAAATTTCCCGTACTTTTCATAGGAACAATGTATCAAACTGTGTATATCGTCATGTCCATTTTGAGTTTTCATTGTACACCTCGATCGTGTGTTCAGACGTTGACTCTAGTTCTACTCATGTCTAGAAAAACGATATAGTCCTCGCATTTCAGCTAAAATACCAAAAGATGTGTCCTCCATCGTTATCGTGGCGTAGTATCATCACCATAACTGCCACATAAAGATAGGCACTACATGGTGTTAAACAGCTGTTCGTTCTCGAATTTGCCGACGAATATTTCCATGACTAATGGGTCTACTGTAAAGCCCGAGAGTATTCTTTCTGCTTAGGTGTCCCCCTTAATAATGAACAGGATAAACAAACATTGTCTGAAAAGGGATTTCTGAAAACTTCGTGAAAAAATGATTCTGTATGATGTATCCCCTTATTTGAATCCAACTAATGGTTGATACTGTGTGACAGGAAATCATTCGTAAAACGGGAGTTAGTAATATAAAGAAGTTATTAACAGCTCTGTTGCAGCAAGATTGTTTATCAGATGGGCGAAATCGAAAGGACGTTCCAGGCTGCAATTATACTTGCGCTAACATACCAGTTCAAATATAATAAGGAGAAGAGTTCGCTACACAGACACACTTGGGTACCCCATAGGAATGTCGAACACAAGATTACGTTGCTCGTAGTTGTTCAAACGTGGTCGAGGATGTACAGTCATGAACTGGTAAAACTTTGAGGCACTGAGTCAAATGTTCCCTCAACAGTTTAGTCTTATCCTTTTCTTCTTCGCTTTTATTAAGCTTAGAAATTTTCTCATTTTCTTCACACGATAATAATAATGTTTATATTCATTCTGGAAGTCATTCCTATTTCTGTGCCTACGGTTCTAAGCAAATTAATGCGGTGATCTTGAACATGACGGTGCCGTAAAATGCTCTTTCAAAGGTGCTTTGGAAATTTCGTCTACTTCTGATAGTTTCCATGTTGTTTGCGAATATGGAAACAAAAAAGGGGATGCCAAACTCCAGCTCAATTTCTATTTATTGGTTGCGTCACAGAAAGACAGTCCCAATAAGAGCATTTGCAAAACAGCAACCTACACTAACAAACAAGAACGATTGTGGATGTATCTTTTTGGTTCTACCATGCAACTGGATGTCAATTTTCTGTCGGTAATGCTTGATCTCATTTTGATGATTTTATTCAATCTTTTCATCCCAACATTGTCCACAAACAAATCAAATGCACTTGTCCGCCGCAATCTTGTTCCTAGTGTTACTATGTGAAATCAAATTGGAATTTTCCAACCATGTTTGGCTTATTATAAGTATGTTATTTGGGCTAGCAGTTACTATTGTATACGCATAATAAAACTAGCAAATTTCGATAACCTCTTACTCCAACTGGTAGAGTGAGCATGATAATAATGCGTGCAAAGTATCCGTCCGTGGATGTGCATCTCACCCGAGTTTCGGGAGTATTGATTACGGTTGGCATAATATGCGAAATATCTCGAATGAATGACATTCAACTCAAGCGCCTATCAGCTAAAACTTGTCAAACAGTTCTACATCTCACTGCGCATACTGGACTCTAAGCTGCGGGATACGTTTCAGTCGGCCATTTACTGCTTACCGGGCAGATGATCTACTACTGCTTTGCCATGGAATCGGCTATCGAATACTAATTGCCCAGGTGAACATTCAGTGCGGCACGAACCCCGGTTCAAACGGCTTTTTATTCACCCAAACCGCTTCGTCGGTTGTTTGTTAATGAAAGCGAACAGTACGGGTGAACAGGTCCCAAAATTCCCGTTGAGCAAGCGGATTTAGAATTGGCTAGAAGACACAAATGATAAGTGGATTTTTTTTCCCCCTTATAACACCTGGCTTTTTGTGCCACTTTGAAAAAACCAAAACACAAATTATACGTTTCTTACTTTTTCGAAGACTTTGGTTGAGTGAAAAATGCTTAGTTGTATTACGTTAATAGGAACGCTTAGGTATAAGATGCTTGAAGTCCGATGGATTTGTAATTAATCAAAACATATTTCCCGAAATCTTCGCAGAAAGGAACACAATTTGATGAAAACAGTAAATCAAAAACACCATGTCAATATAACGAAAGTACGTTTTAGTGGAGTATAGAGGAGCGTTGGTGATTCTAAGAAGCGAATCGAAGCGTATTTGTCCTAGATCACTCTCATACTGATATTAAGTGTAGAGTGAATGTAACTGTTCATGTGTTGGAAAAGCCTTGGATACCATTTCATTTCATCCGCTAACATCTCACAGGGGTTTGGAAAAGTTTGTATGAATAGAACAATTCAACGAAAAGGTTACGAAGCTACCAAATTAGTTATGGCGGCTGAAATTTAGCACGAATTATGTCAAGCAGATGCGATAAGCGGCGTGATTAATACAACACAACCAACCAAACTCATGTTTCATGATTGCCTATGATGGATCTGCATCAAGTTAAGTTCCGCGAAACTGATGCTAGCACAAACTAATTTTGCTTTCCACACCACAAAGCGAAAATAACCTGAGACCGTAGACATTTTGATCGATCTCTAAACTGTCCAACGTGCAATCGGTATGTTCAAATGGCCAAAGATTACAAGGCAAACAGTATACCGTTTGATTTATTTTTTTATTTCATTAGGGCATAATTATTGTGTCTCTAATGGGGTTCCAACCTAAGATGAACGATTGCTGCTTGGGCTTCTTGTTTCCTGGGCTTCCCAAGCTGGTTCTCTACGGCTTATTGAATGTTATTAGCTCTGCCTGCCAACGTGGTCCACGTTTATGTCTCATCTGTAATGCATGGGCTCACTGATGGTGAGTCACCTATCCTAGAAGTGAATCTCAACGATCACACTTTATTGACCCATAGTTGTGAAAACCCCGGCAATCAGTAAAGCTATTATGTTGTTTGATATCTGAACGTCATAAATTGTCTGGTAAGGTTGAGAGTAAACTGTTCGAATCAACTAGTCACGGTATGGGAGCTGCAACAATGTGCTGCACGCAACAACCGAAATCTCAATGTATTTGACAACAGCTTGACATTCACTGAACATTATGGATCAACTTAAAATGAAAATACGTTTTACCCTATAGTTTGGTTTAGGCAAATTACTAACGGAGACTAATCTGTAGACGTTACGAACACTTCACGGACACATTTTACCCAGTGATTCGTGAGTGTGATTGAGGGCCTAAAGGAGAAGAAATTTTGAAGTAGAAAAGAAAGAAGTAATAGGCAATCGATAATTCCAGGCACCTCAATAAGAATGTGGAGAGATTAGAAAATTAACCGCACACATTGGGAGTTGGTCTGATTACGAGTTCACACAGAGTACATAAAGTACGAAAAACCATGATGATAATTCTGTCGTAGAAGCGCGTATATGTCCAACGTCGGACATTTAATGAGGGCTGAACCAAGATTAACCTAAAAAATGGCTCCAGAAAACGTATTTTGATGGACCTCATATCCGTGACAGAGTATTACAATATATGCGGAATTCATCTGCATCGAACGCCACAATGTCATCAACGAGTCCGGCACGTTTGTCCGAAGGGTGTGGATTGCTTGAAACAATTTTCATCGTTGATCTACGTGTAGAAAATGATACGAATCTCAACAGGAATGTAAGCGAACTACTTGCAGAGACAGATCTAAGCGCAACTCCCGTTTGGAATCTGAACCAAATGCCGGATGACCATGATTACTTAAAGAGTTTGCTCTTCTATGCTAGAGTGATTCATTGGACAGACAGTTCGGGACTATTCGTCCGAAGGAAACAACGTCTTTTCGGGAATAACATTTAGATGATGGTAAGGACATTAGTAGTTTCTAGGATAAATATATATTTTTAAAGTTCTATTTAAATACGAGAGGCGTTTTCGAAATTCCAAAGGCGTATTCGGATTGGTAGGTAACCAGTAAAATGATGTCCTCATTGTAAGCTTAATCTGAACAACTGCTACAAAACAACTGTTTCAATAAAATTCCTGGGTCAGTTGAATCGAAAAAGTAATTCTACTATTCGAGACGACAGATAGCGCTAGATGTTTAGTAATTCACTGAATCAGAGCATTGATTAGGGCAGATGGAGTAAAAGATTTTGGGGCGATAAAAAAATCGAAAACACCCAGCCACAAAAGCAAACAGCTGTAGTGCCAAAATCAACCGCAAAGTGCATAGTTATGGAAATGGTTCGATGGTATCGCACCGTAGGGCACATCATGTGCGTTCCAAAAATTTCGGTCCTCTTATTCTCGAATATAATGCTTCTATCAAAGTTAAGATATTTTTGTTTACACTTTGTACCGTTCTCCTACACAGATAGTCACAAAAGCATCTGCTACTTCATCAAGCCTAAACATGCTTACCTTGGCGACACCAATAAATCGTGACTCAACCAGGTTCCTGAACGCCTTGGCAGAGCAATTATGCTCGTGATGTTTCAAAATGTGTTCAGATCCAATATGACATGCTCGAGTGCGTCTGGATGAAACACAACACAAATGCTTGACTCGTTGACACCAAAATCGGCGAGAAAATTCTCGATGTTGTTCAGCATCTGCGGACTACGACAGAGAAACATGTCGGCAATGTGTCAAAATGGCTGCCATCAAAATCTTCAGTACTTCCTCTTAGAAACATTCCTAGGCAAAGCGTGATCTATTTTCAGATTGTTGTAAATTAACTTAGGAAAAGCACGCGGATTATGTGAGTATTCAAATTATCAATCTTTTATTGATGGGAAAAAGTGTTCTCTGAGGCCTCAGGGCCATCTCACATTTGTTACGAGTCTATTCGGCCAGCGAGTTCCTAAGACAGTTATGGAAACCGATGAGCACAACATAGTAAGTTAGTCAACTAGCAAGGCAAATCAGTGCACAAATAAATGTTCAAGTAAACTGCAAGGAATCGTCATTCAACAGAACATCTTGCATCTCAATAAATAATCTCAATTTAATAATCAGAACACGGACCATTGGTAGACATTTTCGGTGAATTCATTTCAAAGTCGATACATTACCATCCACACAAAACCGGTTACTAAGGAAACTTCGGGGGAAAATGTCAAATTCATTCATTGGAAGACCTTGAATCAGTTAGTTACTACGCAGAAGTTATCAGCTGGATAATTTAAGGACGTCAACATGTGAGAATCTTCTGCCGGTCAGGATAGTTGCGATGCAAGGACTGATTTTTGCTAACTGCACAACTCGGACTGAGAGAGGAGAATGTTAGTTGCTTTCACAGCTCCCATTATCTGAAGCTAAACTGATTTTTACAAACTTTGACCAGGCTGACAACGAAGAACGAAGACTGGGTGTCGATCAAGTGACCTAGCCCTTCATAGTGTGCGACAGTTGAGCCTAAGATGGTTCGTTTCTCTCAACGTCCAAGCCGGTGTGGGTTCTATCCCTTGACGTGTTAGGATAACTATTTTGTCGGTTAACCTAAATAAGTGGCACCATAGGTGCAATTGAACTGAGAAATTAACATAGGCGGTGTCCACAAAGTAGCTTGTCTTTTTTCCTCCACTGATTTATGGCGGGCGTGTCAAAAAGGCATCTGATTTTAAGAGCGCTGAATGTAGCTTTCACTATGGCACTCAAAACTCTACTGCTTCCATCTGCTGTTAGGTTTCCATTGAAAAGAAGTTTAGAGAAGAGAAGGTTCTTATCAACCGTTTTTGTTTTCAGTGGTTTTACATCTACACTCCGTTGACTTCGCTAAAACTGTTTAGATGTTTGCCACCTGTTAGCGCGTTGATAATGTCCGATAGTTCAGCCTTTACAGTATCTGCAGCACAAACGTGTCTTGTCTTGTGGCAAGTAGAATTTAGTAGATTGCATATGTAGCGGAGTGTATCGAAGCTGTGTAAGATGGTGCTTCGACCGTTCCACGCTGTTTTGTGGTGCACCTTTGCGCGAATCCAATGGAAAATTTGGTTCGATAAACGTTAAGAAACACCAGTAATTTTTTTCTCGTATTTCCTAGGTGAAACTGATTACTGGTTGTATACTGTTTAACTCATCGGCAAGATTCTTCAGAGCCGGCTATTTATTAATAATGCAAAATCTATCATCCGCATAGCAATTAACATGGCAAGTGATGAACCCAGTGGCTACTTCATGTTTCCGGACATGAAATATGGCGTTAGAAACAATCTTAACGATAAAACCACATCAAAGAGATAGTCCTCCTAGGCTATCGGGTGAAATTTCCGCGGCTATTTCTCAATCGCTTTTATATTACTAATCACATGAGTGCCATCCAAAGCGAACATTTGTCACCTTCCGAGTTTGCACCTTTCATGGCCCTAATAAAGTGCAAAATATGGCGGACTACTTGTTTTGCAAGTCCGGTTTACGAAATCTAAGAATCCAACTATGCATAAAGCTCTCCCGTGACAGGTCAATTAGGCAACTGGAAAGAAGCGGAAAACGGGGTTTGTGAAATGTGGATAGTCCACATACGCAGAGTAACATAGAACTGACAAGTTCAATGTTTTCGAAGAAGCTGGATGATATGTTATTTTGACCTCTGAGAAAGTTAACCACATGCATTATTTCATTTTGCGTCTTGACCATAATTTCTTTTAAAATTCGACTAGTCTTGCAAGGCGTGCGACACTTTAGTCACAGATGGAAATCAGCCCATTACGACAGTACCGAATCCTTTATCAAGTCCTCGGTGTTCTTAAGCACTTCAGGTAGTCTTCTTTCCAAAAGACCTTATGAAATTAGTATCGTCAGCAGTGAGGGTATACCATGAACAGTGACGACTTAGGCTGTTCTAAGTTGCCGTTTGATGTAGGTGTCAGGTCATCCGTTTAACCTGTTAAGCTTTCTAAAGGTATTTTAGAATTAATCAAGCATTCGTTGTGACGTTGTCTGCAGGACTCAGGAACGACAGGTTAAGCTACATTTGAAACATGATACCAGAAAAAAATTACACATACCGTCCATGTTGATATGAAATCGGACAATGAGTTCTGTGTTACAAGACGTGTCAAAATCAATTAGGTTCTGGACATTGGCAACTGTGTAGGTAAATATCATTTATCTATGTAAGTCCAAATTCTGTTGACAACAAGAATCAATCCACCTATTGCAAACTGCTATGGTCGGCGGCCGGCTGTATTGCGTAGAAAATTGGGCGGGACGGGAGCTTATTGACATACAAAAATGATCGGATAACTTAATCGGTTGATTCCAGATAGTCACTAATCCATCCAGAAATTGCATTCACTTTCCGTTTGTTGCGAATGTAATTGTCATTTTTTCCTAAATGCTCTAAAATTCTGCCTTCATATGCATGTGAATGCATTAATTTTGAATATATCCACCAAATACATAAATTTACCTGCCACTGATCTTCTGGTTATAACAGAAAATCGCTGAGCCCTGGACGAAGTCATTTGGCTGAGCGTCTCGTCACCGGTGCATACAACCTAGATCAATCGCCTAGGCACGGATTGGACAGAACTACAAACTGGTCGTCCAAGTTCGTCCTCAACAAAAGTAGAAAGCACCATATAATATTCATGTACATGATCAAAAGTGCGGATCCCGACGTATTTATGGACATTAGTTTGTAAGCACATGCATCTTAGTATTTACTGTCAAATCAAGGGGTTCTGAATACCAGCGTGATTTTTGCGTTACCTGCTCGAATCACTGTGACAAATGTTTGACATAATCATTCAACCATACCGTCTTCCTTGAGATGTCCGTACTAGTCGATAAGTATGCTAGTCGATTATCCTGGCACCTTGTGGGGTTATCCCTGTGCGTAAATCATCAGGAGCAGGTTGACTTCGATAACAGTTGGTGCATACACTGTGGTTGTCATGAAACCAAGGTGTTTTCTGTTAGCTAGGCAGTAGAAACTAGAAGGTTGAATAGTTGCTGCGGTCTGGTATACAATGACTGAAACTTCCCAGCCATGTGTACATCTTTTGTGATGTCGGACCACAGCGAAAAAAAAATAATGCGAGAGGAAGAAAAAGAGAAATCTGCGTTAAGGTCGCCACATACGTCAGCTCTTCCAGACTTATTCATACAACCGATTGTCTGTCCGCGACTTCTGTGAGCCGTTGTTCTACTCGGTACCTCAGTAGAATACAAGCCCACTGATTCGAGGGCGAAATTGGGCTCCTTTCACGATCACGCAGGCAGAAACTTTGTTCTTCTCACCTATTACCCTCCCGATTGCAGAAATAAACTAATGATCCATCTTTAAGGATTCCAAGAACGTTTTTAGTTAGATTGCAGTAAGCGACAATGACAATGGACTGTTAGATTGCCGCAGATAAACATGACGATAACCTCTGCACGGTCTACACAAGAGTTTTAGCGGGTAACACTAGTTTTTTCATACATTATTCGAACTCATTCAAGGCCGAAGACAACCCAATTTGCTGAATTCAAAGCCATATGCCGAATCATTTAATCGGACGTCATGAGATTTAATTTGCATTCAGGGAAGTTGTGTCAACCATTGAAGAACACGAGCGATCACCAAGATCACCGTTTTGCAGTTTTGTAACGAACTACGACGAATTATTCTGCACATTGTAAGAGGACAGAGGAACACTAGACCATATCACTTGTGCTGATTATCGTTTACTTTCAAGTGTCTATTTGCGAGTTAGACTGTGAATTCGATAGATACCTTTGCAACAGAGTAAAATTTGTGGGAAATTGAAGGGTAGAAACATAACTTTGGATTCATGCATTTGAAAAAGATGAAAATGACCTTTTAATAGTAACCTGCAAACATTTGCTCCTTGAAACCATAGTTATCAGGGGATCAAGTAAACACCTCTAGACGGCACGTCATCATGCGGATGGCTGCATAAAATACATAGAAATCAAATTGTTATGTTCCATAAACACTCTCGAACAAATGAGTTCCTAGGGAACTGCTTCTCCCTACCTGAACCAAGTTGTTATTTCGCGTGACACCCATTATCGTTGCGTGAAGTTATCAGTTACTTTGTAAAAATCAAACAGTCATAATTCGTCTAGTCAACTATTTAACTGTTCACCTGGGTCTTACTTGAACAAATTCGATTGTTGCTTTGCATAGTAGAGAAATGAAGTAAGTTCAGCAGTTTAATTTTGTACATTCTAGAGAGTCTTTCTTCAAATCCTACTTTTACCTTATCCGTAGTGCCGGAAACGGACTTGTATCCATCCGGAAAACTGTGATAAAGCTGATGGAAAATTGGTGACTTCTAAATTACTGCCAGAAATCTCCTGGGAAAAATTTTGCCACTAGTTATTCTTGACGTCAAATGCGGAATAAAGCAACGTTGGTCTTTGTGTTTTGCATCTGATCGAATGCGGTACATTTTTTTCTGAATGGATTTCGGCTAGTAAAAAAAAGGTGACAGAATAACTGATAACCCGTATGCATCTTCTGCATAATCAATGTCCACTCACTTCTGTGACAGAAAATATGTGCTGATAACTTATCATGCTTGAAAAACTAAGACGATATGTCCGAATCGACACTTTGAAGATGGTCACGAAATGCGGCTGCGAGACCATCGGCTCTGAGGAACCGACGGGGTAATCATCAACACACATGGGTGATGGGAAGGACTGCACTCAACCCCATAAACACATCACTCAGGTTGTTAATTATCTTTTACAATTCGTGTATCTTCTTAGCATCAGTATTTACAAGCAACGTTTGGCTTGGTCATTTGTGAAGCACGGAAACAACCTTGTCTGCGACAAATTTTCTGACGTCCATAAATTGCTTTCATCCACTCTGTTGCAGTGGATTTTTTCTGTTTTCTTCTTGTCATTAGAAATATAGGAGAAGGCATAAGTGATTTTCTGTTAGAATAGTTTGAAGAAACCGTACGTCCAATTAAGAATCATGCGTTACGTCACGCAGTTTCAGGAAAGTCTTCGCAACTTAAATTTATCATGGTATATGTGAAAACAACCAAATGGATTAATTACCAGCTTATCAACTCCAGTTTACAGTAGCCTAATTTGTACGAATCTCTTCGTCTAAATGATTGTTAAAGGTCTTTAGGTTAGTTGACAATCCGGTTCTTTAAGTCTCAAAAATAGTCACTGTAAATATTCTATTATCAACAATACTATTGTGCTCAGGATTCCCGTGAAAGTTGAATCAAGTGAACGAAATTAGTGAACTTCGGGGATAATTAAATTTCACTTTGAGATCCCTAAATGTCACCCGAATAGCATATCCAAATCTAATCGGCCTGGGCCTTTGGTCACTTTTTATGCGGTTGCTAACAAACAATTATACTTGGGCTTGTTTAATTCAACTCGAGCTAGGCTAGATAAATAATTGTACGTTACTTTTATCTGTATTAAGGCTTTACTTGCGTATCGCTGGTCAAGGTTCAGACCCAATCAGGAGAATAGCCATATTGCCATTCACTCAGCTAATAAATTGGTACTAACTATCCTTACTGGTACATGTACTTAAGCCTAGCAGTCTCAGAAGATAAAATCATTATTCCAATGTCTTTATCCAATACCAGAGATGCAATGGACTTTGATTGCTTAGACTCTGTTCATCTTAATTGCCGACCCATCCGTGTCACCTTTAATTGATATAGTTAAGATTATCCGAGTACGATAAATGTTGCCCATTCCTACCAGATCTGATCACTTATTCCGTCGCATCGCCTCCCACGCTAGGTGAAAATGTATTCGGACAGAAAGAATTTAAGACTAAGAGGTTCCTTGGATTGACTGGTGGTTTGCCTTTGGATTTATGGGGTGCAGCATTTATGAAACACATTGCAGAAGTTTTGTCTTGTTAGTCCTTATTGTTCTTTGGTGAGCTAAAGATTGTTCGTTTTCTCGTGATTTTTCGATTGACATTGCGTGATTCTCCTAATAACTGTAGACCAGGTAAGAAACCTGAAACATCGTGGAACGGACGATTGAGACTAATAGGCGTGATTAAGTTGCGAAAGCTCCCTCAAGGCTGTAGATCTGTTTATGCCTTCTTCACATTTTATTCCCTCACTTACTGCATAACGATGTGCAAACATCTTGGAAGAAAATCTGTTACCAAGCACCGCCAATGAGGACCAGTCAGGGAATACAGACTCAAGAGAGCCACATCAGAACGATAAGATTCTACCCAGTAGACCACTATCGGTGCAACAATTTAATGTGGCTTGTCTAGTAAATTTTCTGGACATCGAAATTACAAAAATCACGTTATTCATCTTTAGGCTTTAAGCTGCGGTTGCACCAGTTTCCGTATTAGCATTCTGTAATACGTCAGACAGATTGTTTGGCTCCAATGAGATAACGATTCTTAGCACTGGTTTTTACATGCTTGCCTCGGTCTTACCAAAGCCTAAATACATAAAACAGTCAAATTTGCCCAACTCACCTGTATGGTTTTTATTACTCGCGCTGTCATACAAAGCAGATCACTTAGAAACATGACCAGCTCTAGCCCTTAGATCAACCAGTTTGATTGTACATAATACGACATCCAAATGATTATTGAAGCGTGCCTGTTTAGCTCATGTGGTGCTGTCCCGTCGTGATCTATGGCTGTATTTGTTCCTCAGTCTTGGGAAACGTGACGCACTACTGATTCACTGGTTTCAGTTGATAATTCAACACCATCTCCTTTCCAATCGGTTTCACTCAGCAATAAACGAGCACTCACCACATTGCTCTCGACAGAGAGATTCAATAATGAAATGAAAGTTTGGGACCAAGAGCAGAATTGATCCATAAAACTACAGACCCTCAAAAAAACACTTACCGCCTCCAGTAGGTTTCGATCCCCGTTGCAGTTTTGTCTAGTATTATGCTTAGACGAACGAGGCATACTTGACTGCAAAATATTCACACCACAGGGCGCTTAAAGTATTCAACTGAATTAACGAGACTCCCAGTTTCCGTGAATATCCTAACCTCGTTAGAGTTTAACGTAATCGGAAGACTGTCACATTTTACCGCAGGTATACATAGCTGGAAGCTACATGTTTGTCTTGCACCAACTTTCTGCCTGGAAAAACCTTGGTCGTCGTAAGAAATGTGCTGATCTTCACCTGTGAACTTACGAAGTCCGAATAACAGCTGTTGTCTGCCCAGTTCTTTTTTACCTGAGTGTCTTATCGGTGCAGTCCCAGTTGGCTAGAAAACTTTGTGATAAATTGGATACAGTCTACGTGTAAGATAAAAGACGGTATTTTACTTCGCAAATGCTGTCTAATGTCAAGAAGACCAACTGACTTAACGTTTTGTGACAAATTTAAAGAGAAAGAAATTTTCCTCCCTGCATTGCGGTAGAATCTTTGTTGATCCACTTGCCTCCCAGACTTAGTCCAAAATGAACTATTACATATTGAACTGGGATCTACTATCGCGTTTTCCATTGTCTGTGCTCCAAAGCAGAGATAGGTTAAGTCGTACACTATCTCTGCCGTTCTCATCCCGTTTACCCCATCAGGAGGCTTTCCGGGCACTTATTTTAACCTACAACAAATGACTATTTTTTCCCATTCTGGTGCATATTGTCTACTTCAAACTAACGCAGTCGGCAGCTTTTAGACATGATCATCTGAATTGTCTGTCACTGTCAAAGTGTCATTCTTCATGAAGATGTTGGACAGCCGTGTATGCTCATCTTACATTTTATTAGTGACCTGTGATAACTAAATTCGAATTGAAGCTTGTAATCGAAAAACAGCACTAACTTAAAAAGACACGAGGACGCCCTTTTTCTACCCGCCGTAAAATATTAAAAAAACCTGTTACTGACTTTGAGTGAAGGGCAGAATTTAAACCTATCACATATGATTACTCCAAACAGAGGACAGAAATTCAAAAAGAACACCGTGTTGTTACGCTTGTTGGTGCTATTTATATCGATTTCATTGGTTCCTATCTAATGATAGCCCTAAAATATGTTGCTATTACGATCGGAAAGGTTGAACAGTACCGGGACTCGGACTATATCTAAACAGTTTCATGAATCCCAAGTGGAGCAACACAATGAGGGGGTTTGGCTAGTTTTCGTTGGTCCATTATCGTTCAAAAGCACTCCATTTGAATATCTAATGATAGACCTGATAAAGCAACGGACACAATCTGACGTGATACATTCGAGCCGAAAAAATCAAAGTTCACTAGATTGTCCTAGGATCAAAAGTGTCCTGGTTAAATTAAAGCGATTAACAGGACATATCTGATTGGGAAATCATCTCTTTGACGAGAGCACATACAACACATTTCAATGAAAGGTGAAACAAAAACGAATGGAGATGATAATAAAATCCATAGTAAAATGAAAACGACTGTTAAAAGCTTTCCACAGTAGGCACCCGCCATGCAATCACCTAACAAGCCTTGGATGGTCCGAATTCAAGCGTACAGCGAGATCATTCTGCCACGAGTTACAGGCCAAGTCATCACTGGGCCTGGTGAAAAATGATCGCAAATGCGAAAAGCGATTAGCGTAATACCAAAACTAAATGAAAATGTCTAACTATTCAGAACATGGATATTGTGCAACAGTGGTTTGAAAATGTCCAACAAACAGGACCGAGTAAGATCTGGGGGGGTTAAGCTTGTTTCCTCATGCAGTAGAAAGAAGAATTGGACACTTGACTCCTTGTTACAAAAGTTCTACACTGACTTGCAACACTTGACTGTCTAGTAGAGCTGAATACTTGCACGACTTTGAGCTGTGTTGGACGTGGGTGTTAAACAGCCAATCGTCCAACTGAAAAAACTCCGTTCCCATCCAATAACTATTAACCCTCTCATCAAGAGTAATTAGGATGGAAGAAATATCGATATACTCTAGTTAAGGGGTGAAGACAGTTCTTACCGGTAGTAGAAATAAGTGACTGATTAAGAAGATTTCTGACTGCATCTTGCCTGAATGTCAATCAAACTGAAGCGGTTAAATTCTAGTAAAATATTGTTGCATGCGAACAATAAAATGTAAAATATATATATCATGCTAGCATCAGAAAAGTTATGATGCTTTACAAATTTTACTGATTTCTAATCATCACGCGAAATAGAGAAATATTCAAGTAAGCAGACACAAGTGTTTTAAAACCCTAGAGTTCGTTCGTTTCCATCTATCCCAAAGAATGTGCTAGGCAAATTGCCAGCTTGATGCAGAACTAGTCAAAAATGAGATTTCTTAAAATCGAAAGGGTACATGTAGACCTGTTTCATGCCTCTTGTCGGGCTCGAGCAAGGTTAAGATGTGCCCAATCACGAATGAGGTGAACGGGATGTAAAAACTCCGTGTGTAATTAATATACACCTTTTCTTCTCATATCAAATGAATGGTGTCCGAAATCGTTAAACAATTTTTGCAAATTTATTGTAAGAATTTTTTCAATCAGTTTTAAGATATGGGTTTCCATTTTTTCGACCCGCGTTTAGGAACATATCTAGGGAGACGAATCAACCTGGTCATCTAGTTATTCGAACTCGTTTAACAGACATGCTGTTACTTTCACGCATTTGAAGTTGCATATCTGCTTGACTGTTGTACACGAAATCGACAATAGTGTCAGCTAACATTTTTACATATTCCGATATGTGTGCAAATAAACTGGAAAGAAGTTTAATTACAATCAGTAAAATCCACCTGAATTACCCAAATAAATTTTCGAAAGTTATGTAATTGTCGAACAACAACTGGCATCCGGGAGCTTCATCAAAAGTTTCCAGATTATCAATGCCAACCTAAAGCGTATCCTTCCAGGCGACCGAGTATTGGCCTGATAGTTGGCTGGTCGAGGGCTGACGTGCAAAGACTACAAATAACAAGGTTGTTTGTGCACAATAAAAGAAATTGGCTTCTTCCAGTACCGGTTGTTTCGGAAGTTAGGCTGAAGTAAATTTGTCAAGGAAAGTGTTAGTCAATGTGAAATGTTATTTAGAGATTCAACACCAAAAGCGTTTCATTTATTTAACCTTGTTCATTGTCTCCGGTTGCTTTCGAAGCTCTTTAGAAGAGCATCCGGCTGTGCGAAATTTCCCTTAAACGACAGTTTTTGGATATAATGAAATGCAGATTTTCTTACTTGCAAAGGGGCCGAGATTTCCAGTTGTAGTACTGAGGCACACGTTTCCTCACCCACACTGTTGTCCGGACCATTCAGTCCGATTGTATACGCAGCAGTTTTTCCAAGGGAACAGCAACTTTCATACAGACTTTCAATATTGCGTAAAACGGGTTCGGTCAGCACTGGCCGATAGATTTGCTGATCACCAATCAGCAGTAGAAACAACAGCAGAAGGGCTCGAGTGTGAGGTAAATTCCATGAAAAATTCGGCAGGAAAATATGGCTGTACAGAGAACAGGTGACTTTGTGATTTTTGCGAAAAATCATTCCTACAAAAAAAACAGACAGAAGAAGATTTACTTCAAATAAAATTGACTTTTGCAATGAGTGATGTGAAACTTGGTAAGTAGCGGATAACTGGCATCCCTTGGTAACCTTTCTGATTAGTGCATCACATTTGTACAAATTGTATGCATTTCTAACTAAATTTGGGACCAGTAAACTAATATTTATTGTTAATGAGATCATTTTGTTTTTCGTTATTCACGGTATCGTTGTTAATTTAATAATTTGAACATCAAAACTACCACTATATTTGTCTACTTTTGTTCAACATAATTCACCCTCGTTAATCTTACGCTGTTTCATTTGTTCAGTTTATGTTTTTATCAACCCGACCGACCTCTCTTCCAGATTCTGTCCTTAAGCGCCACTGGTGTGATGTGTGATGGTGCAGTGCGTATTTTGTCCAACGATTCAAAATGGTTCGTTTGAAACTTCAAATGATCACTAGCACTGGAGATGGAAGTCATTTTGTAAGCACAACTGAAAAGCCCATTTCGTCCATGATTTTAGCAACCAGACATAACTTGAATCAGCTTGCACGCTAGGTTAGGGACCCGTCTACGCAATCGAGGGTAGCACAGAAAGGCCATGTTTGTTTTATTTATCTAATTTAATGCACTTTCGTTTCATAGAACGGTCTCGGTTGGGAGTTTCCGTTCGAAAAATGACAGCTGAGACCGATAGAAATAGTCAAGTATTTTGACTTGTTCAGCTTCCTTCGGATGATCATCTAATTTGATTACCAAATAAAAATTAAATTAAAACTCTCGGAAATTAAATTGTATTGTGGATTTTTTCCCTCTTAACGAATTGCATTCGACCTTTGAAGAAAACTTGAAAAAAAAATCAAATTTAACAAACAGAAAGTCGACTCATTATACTACTCCCAGACAGTGCTCTCATCCACTACTAAATTGCAACATTGCAAACCCAAACGCGTTTGAAATTTTTGCCGTGCACAACGTAATGTCCAAAAGTTGTTCATTTATCACGATATTGCAACTGTTTAGTTTGGGACTTGTCTCTTTGGTATGAAAACGGTAAGTTTTCAATGTTGCTTTTATTTTTTAACCGAATAAATTATCCGCGTAGTTGATGACATCTGTTGGGATGCAAATTTTGTCCTCTTTATGAAATACTAACCAAAAACATTGACGACCCTAAACAACGGTCTACTTTCGACACGGAGACTCGGTATGAGCGGTATCTTTATTCTAATTTGTAAGCGCTTTGGTTCAAAATACCATTGCTCGGGGCATGAAATGTTTGCGAGGATAACATAGGAGATTCCAGTTTTCACTATGTCTATTTTTTCTCTTGTTGCTACAAGCGTATACTGGTGGAGCCACTCACCAACCGCGAACCAGAATGATCTGGCTTATCTCCAGAGTATATTGAAAAGTCATGAGTTAGCCTAACCCCCCAGGACTAGAGTGCATCACGACTGGGCCAACTCCAGCCATCGCTAATCCCCTCGGTCAAGAGTTGCTGCACGGTCAGTCTACCAACGCACTCTCTTTCTTGCCGCCACACCATCGCGAAGTTGGACTAAGAATATCAGAAGTGCAGTCGATCGCCCAGAACAAATCTATTTCTTGTGTCCAGCAACACATGAACTTCGCTCTTGCCTTACCATGGCTATAGAAGATCTCCCATATCGGTTCATGAATACGCAGTCCCTACACCCAACGCAACTAATTTTCAGAGTTCATTTCATAATTAATCTTATGCGTGCTCGATTGGCGGAATATAAAAATAATTCCTCTCGTGACGTTTGGCTTATGACCCCCATGACCAAATTCATTCAGGCATTTGAAGGTTTCAATTTTCTGAATAGTAGAAACTCGTATCCAAACATAAAGCGTGATTTTGTAAACTTTTTCAAAGGTTTCAGTCACTCAGATTGGCATATAATTTGCAAACATTTCATCATCAGTCGCGGTGAGCTTTGCAATGGGACGTTTCCGTTCCTAACACCGAGCATAACGATCAACAATTCCGGGAAATTGCTAATTTGTACTACAGCTAGCTACAAACGTCCAAGTCATTAGGATTCTCACCAGTCTGGTTGCATTGCAAGTGCGGTGAACAATATTTTATCTGATGAAAGCAATCTCTGTATATTTGTTTCCATGTGAATCTGTGTGCACCACTGAGTAGCAGGTAATTTTGTTCACTTTTGAAAGCCGCACACCAAGTTTAAACGGCACTCAAAACTTGTCCATATTTCCACTTCCTGTCTGCCTTTGCGTGTTAAACCAATCTTACCGTAGTTTAGCCGTGCAACGATCAGCGTAAAGGTGATAGTCATCGAGGTGCTTGGAAACTCGTTTCATGCACGTCACACTATTGTGCATCATTTGTACCTTTAATTCTCATATTATACTCTAGATTTCTCTTCTACTATGTGCATACACAGAATGTACGAAGTGCATCACAAAGTAAAATGCAGCAATGTGGCTTGACCAGGTCTCCATTCTGCGAAACGGTTATGGTGTGGATGGGCTACCTTTGACAATTTCAGATTCCGTTTTCATTTTTTCCCCAATCTAATGCGGATCGATTTGCGCGCATGCAGCCACCTTTATTTTTACCGTCCGTGGTTTTATCCTCACCATTCCGATTGGTTAACTGCACACGTGCCCAGAAGTGCACTCACTCACTGAGTCCAACTATGAATTGCAGACTGCTGTCTCAGAGAGTTAAGACATTTTAATTTTCCCGGTTGATTGCGCACAACGATCGTTGATAACATCATGGTTTGGTGGTACTCGTGTATGCTCAGTTATTCCCGATCTAATATAAACATTGCGTATTTCATTGTTTAGGATCTTATTCAACAAGAAAAATAAGTCACAGTTCATAAGTTCTTGTGTAAGTAAATGTGGATAAAGGTGCAAGAAGAAATATTCAAAAAATATGGAAGATACATTGATATCTGACAATTTGCTACCAGCAACTAATGAAGGTATATTTCAGCAAGAAATCGTGTTCTTCTCGCTGACGACTGCTTCAAAATTCACGTTAAAATTCCCAGCATAGTTCGTTAGGCTGATCACGTTTCCCCAGATGACATTTGCACACAGATTTCAAAAGATCAAAGCCCTGAATTGATGTGTTGTTTAAAAATATCTGTCTTCGTAGCCATTTAGTTTTTATTCCAATGGATAGGCTAATTTATGACAAAGCATGTCCATCAGCCGAGCCGGCGTTTCCGTTGTTGGAAGTGTGTTTTGGTTTTTGGATGCATTGGAAAAGCTTGTTCCCAAAACGAAGATGAATTTCACGTGCAGCGTGATTGATGCGTTGATTTTTGTAGTTGAACGACTCGGATACTTTTTCTAAAAACGTTTCAGCTCCACATTTGCATAGATGTAATCGATTTGGTCACTTCAAGCACTTGCTAAATACCGCCACTTTCTTATTTTCATCATACTTCCAGTTCACCTACATTTAACCAATTTGCACCTGATATTTAGTGCTTTCATAGGCTTACTTATCACCAAAATGGAAAACCCTTTTTGCGCCCTTTTCAGCCTTATTAAATAATTTTATTAATGCAGATCATTCTCTGACAAGTGTGCATGCCTTCTTGGGACCAAGTCAACATGATCAATGTTGTAGGTCATTCAGACAGATCTACAATTATGTTGCAAAATTTGTGCAATCAGCGAATCCATGATTCCTCAAGGATCTTCTCTGTCAGGCACGGTCATTTAAACTACCATAGTCCTTTCAAGTCATGCGTGAAATACGTTGGCAAAATCGATTTCAAATGCTGATATTTATAACTTAACAGAACGGGTGAGTGAACAGGTTAATTAATCTGATTGAATAGGCAGCGCGTGGGTGTAGAACAATTTATTCTTCAAAATCTCCTAAAGGCAAAGCACTAGGGTGGTTTAAACAAGGCACTTGCGGCTATACACACCAAAAGCAACTGAAAGCGATTGGTCGAAACAGCCTCAGTAACATCACTATCAGCATCGATTCCCGACCGAAAGACCAGATCAACAGCAAAGTACCGAGACGCTTTCGACCTGGCCTGCTAGCTGATCCAACATGAGGCACCTGGTTTGAAAATGAAGATCATACTCATACATTAGTTCAAATTACGTCTTCGTCAACAGCCTTCGAATGTATATTCAAAAACTCTTACCAAAGTCTGTCAAAACCATCAAGTATTTGTTAGTTTTGTATTGCTACATATTTCTAATTGTCGTCGGTTTACCCACTGACCGACTAGTGTTGTCCGATTACATTCGCTAAAGTTTTCCTGTTGAGAACGGCGACTTTGGTCGCAGTATGCAGATGTACGACAAGCAGCCAAAGAAAAGCGACCAAACACCAAATCAACCTGTTGAAACGTATGCTACGGAATCGGTGTTTTCAAGTAACTAAACATCCGAAGATTAGTGGTCACGTATTATCAAAGTTTGTATAGTCACAACGAATTGCAGAAGCATAGCCCAGTGACTTTGTTCTTTGTGGCAATCATGGGATACTGCGCGTGCCCATTGTGTCGCCTCCCGTCCATCCAACGGGCCGGGTTTCGCAATGAAAAACTCGGTTGTCGAAGCTAACCCGTAAAGGGGTTGTTGAATTTCAACAAGAAGTTCAACGGTTAACCATTTTTACCATCAAAAATCAATTCATTGGTACCACTTCGTTCGTGTGTGAGGAATGATATTTCCCCCCAAAAAGTGCCCACGTTCAGTGAAGTGCAGCTTTTAAGATTCTAAAACGAACCAGAAAAGTACCAACGGTAAATTGTGAATGATATAATGTTATTAACACAGCGTTGTTGGTAGATGTAATGCGCCAACTTTCGACTACCGTGGGTAGTCTTTCTCAAGGCAAGTGATTTGATTGTAAAACTTGCCCTGAGAAATACTACCCACGGCAATCGAAACGTTGGCGCATTACATCTACCAACAACGCTGTGTTATTAACATTATATCATTCACAATTATAAACCAATACATGACGCATCGATTTTTCGACACACTCCTTACATCATTTGGTCCTGAAATTTACGAAGTGGTTACTAATCGCACTGCTCTGGGAAAGAGACTTGCCAAGTGGATCATTCACCACAAATTTCACCAACGGTAAAGTTTACAAATGATTATCGCGATTAGGGCAATGTCAAAAGACAAGCACGTGAAAGACCAAACAGACACCAATCGACCATTTCAGTATTATTGCGTTCATTTCAGCAACTAACTTCCATTCAGAAATTTAGTAAATCAGATTCAGTAATTCAGAATGTTGGTCAAATATTTGCCTCGTACGACTTGTATTTTGAATTAAATTGCAATCCTCCATATTCGTTATTCCTGTATTTTATCAATTTTTAGCACTGGCCATTTTGGCAGAACATCCGTTACTAGTTAGCGACGAGTCCATTCATTAACGTCGACCAGCTTTCTTTGGGTTGCTGTCGATAAAATTTCCGCTGTTTCCAATCTTAGTCAACTAGGATGAGGATAAGTGAATAGAGATATTGGATTCTAAGCACAATCCATTACCATCGCACACAGTGATAAACACTATTTTTTAATGTTTATTTTTCCCTCGATGCATATATATATACATCATGCTTCGCATCACAGTATTCAACGTCGAATGGAAAGAAGTACGCGACTGAAATGTTCCAAAAAAGTGAAAAAGTAGGTTGGTACAAATAACTTCGGAATGCAACTACATTCGTGGGACCAGAAATGGAGTTGAGCCAACAGGTCTACTCCTCAGTTAGTTGGCAAATCAATTAACCTAAGAATGGGACTACAAATGGTAGCAATTATCATCGCGTTTACTTAATCAGCTAGGCTTTCTGATCCAAGCCTTATTTCGCTGAGTTTTTCAATGATAACAAACAACTGAATTGAGTATCTCAGATTCTATTGTGACTCCTACTTGGTCACGAATTTGATTTGCCACATTTGCAATGCTGATAAATATATTAATACACATCTTATCCCAATCATCAGCGTCACTGTTCACACAGTGTGTCCACTGTCTTTAGGAGTAGATCCATCGACTGTTTGCACTGATGACTACAAAGTATTAGCGATTTCCAAAAGGCCATCAAAACAATCCAAACTGCTTCAAAAACAGTGCTTTTTTGAGCCGAAAAATTGCGTGAACACCAGCACAACATAAAATACTCTAATTCCATTTGGATGATGTACAGAAACGTGCGCTGACTGCCGATCGCTGCTGTACACCTGCGTCTGATAACAAATAGGACCGTTTGATGCAGAGTATCGTGATTTAGTATATCCAGGTAGCATGCCATTTAGTCTATTTGTTTAACCGTGTCAATAGGTTTCCGAGGATTGAGAATCAAGTGCAAAGAGGACTAAAATATACTTGTTCCATGGATTCATAAAATGCACTGATAGGTGAACCGTTTTGCCACGAGACGTTTCATAACTTACAACGCTAGGAAAAAACGATCTTGCGTGTGGTCTTCTTATTCGCAGGACATTATCAGGCATTTCGTATTTCCTGCACTAAGAATTTCCAATGGCTGCGCATGCAGTCTGCAAGGATTTATTGTCCAAACATCTGTAGACTTGCATTTCTGGCCCGAGACAACACGATGTTCTGGCATGTCTGACTCATCAACATACTATCTGGTTGAAACGTATCACCCAGTTACAAAAACGTCATCACAGACTACCACTTTCAACTAGTCCATATACTTTTATTTTGGTGCATTTTTTGTCCTCACTTGAAATCAAAAGAAACATGATGGATAAGTTCATAACTGTTTACATGTTGGATCACATTGACTAGGGGAAACTAACCACAAAACTTGTAGCCTTCCTATCGCTGAGCAAGTGACTAGTTTTAAAATGCACCCCTTATTGAATGTTATTTTGGTGTGTCAGGACCTAGACCTACTAGTGAGCGTATTCTCGCTGATTCATATCGAATCTTACCAATCACGATCGTGGAAATAAAAGCAGATTGACAAACTCATCTGTAAATCGGTCATTTATTTAGTCAATGAATAAATTTCTCAGCTGAATGGTTTCATTTGTGTCTAGGGTTGTACTGGCACAAACCGGAAAGGAACATTTTACGTTGACGAAAACTTAATTTATACCTTTCTAATTGACACGAAGAAATTTCTTCTCAAAGGAAAGCTTGCGCTGTCCACAGTTAGTTTCATTTCACAAACCCAGTCTGTTTCTAGGATGTTGTATGATTGGTAAGGTATGTTTAACATGCCAGTTAACATGGAATCTTTCAGCCAGTAACGATTTTCCTGTGGCCTTGGATCACCAGCCTAACCGTGGGTAGAACCGTGAGTGATAAAACCGAGAATGTTGTCGACAAAGCGAGATAGTCAACTATTTATGAATGTGACCTTCGATAAATCCCTGCATTGTTTACGACACGTTCGTCATGACTTTACAGTTCGCTGTGCATTCATTTTCCAAGTTCCGTTGAGTTAGTCTTGTCCATATTCGATTAGTTATAGTATATTCTAAAACTAGATCTAAAAGGAGCCACCACGTACACTATACTTATTAGAAATGTCGGCGCATCTCGGTTGGCCAGCTTTTTATTGATTTTTATATTTTTACATTGCTTTATTTGTATGTATGCTTATATGTTTAAATACTGAATTTCATATACTCGTGGGAGAATTCCCGGGGGTCCTAAAGGCCAGTACGTTCTACTCAAAATCATTAATTTCGCATTAGTTTCTTATTTCGGCAACGATGAAGAGCAAGGATGAAACGGCAGTGTGCCAAGTGCTTCCCGTCATTTCCAGCCGTGAGCTCAGTGTTGATGTTGATGACGGTAACAGATATCTAAAAACCTTTATGCTTTTTTTAGAAAATCTACTGCTAAGTTAGTGATATCGCACGGCGAGAACCGCTGAGTTATTTTTGTCGTTCAAATCTGACTTGCTGCAAAGTGACCCTTAGGTTCCTTTGGGCGTTTTGATAGCAGAACAACTATCAGTCAAATTACTTACTCATTGTCGCTAGCAGAATTTGTATGTGAAATGTACATCACTTTTCGAAAACTGTACCTATAGCTTTGAAGCTGGGAAACCAGAAGACGGCTACGGAGTCTGAAATCATGGTTTCATAACAAACAAATTCCAGTCGCAATACTAATTGCCAGAATTCGATGAATTGAATATTTAAGGATAGTATTCTTGTTCTACAATTGACGTGAACATTATTTGCTATGAGACACGGACGTTGTCCCAAGTGCGGACTAAGTGCAAGGGATAAAAACTACGGCAATTCATGTCGTTTATTCCTGCGATATTTTCGTTCTGTGGGAGAGTGCCAGTTGACAAAAATGTCGACTGTCATGTCATACGCCCGTGGCTAGTGACCAAACAAGCATACAAGATACGATCTGCCAAACAAAGATCGTACAATACCGAACACGAAAGTGCATGCATAGTTTAGGATTGCAATTTTTGGAGTCTGATTGACTTGACGCAAAATGAACGCATTTGAGGTTTCGTGTACGCAATAATTTCTGAAAATCCTGTCTCAATACTATCGTAGTTGGTGAATAATTCATTTAACCATTTCATTATTCCTACGTGTAACCTGGTTGATGAACAAACAGAACAGAGAGAACAGTATGAATTGGGTTAGATCAACTAATTAATGGAAGAAAAATGAGGCTCCAGATTACAAATTCAGAAATACAAAAGTAGTAGCAGAAAGAAATGTTCTTTTTTAAGAAAATAAATGATAAGAAATCAAAACACTAAACAAACAAATAAGGTTCCGCCCATGGTAACTACGTCATGTGTTGTGAATTTTGGTTTGATTAGAGAGCAGCTAGGCAAATCGATTCATTGGATGCTTGTAGGATCCCATTAATAATTTGATCTGTGAGAGCAACAGAGTTGGTCACAAATCGTCCAGCAGGTGTTTGTTCCGCTACGATTAAGCTGATTATCATGTCGTCAACCGATTTTTACCTCAACTCAAAGATGAATAGGAAACAGAGTTGCCATAGAAAAGAGGCGACAGGTACAATCATAAATTCATTAGTTGAGATTTGCAGCGATAATAAACTTGCAGTCACCAAAAATATGGCATTTATTTTAAACTGGTACTTTACTTATGACCAGTTATTTGCCAAATTGTATTTCCTTGGAAGAAAATTAAATCAGGCTAGCAGACACTTTTTTCATCGTGGGTATGTTTGAAACTTCCGTCGTGGCTGAAGAGGTGCTGGTCATAGTAGGAATAACACCAGAAATGGCAATAATAGTAGTGGTCGCCAAACTAATAATATTAGCATTAATACGAGCAGACATCACTGGGTCAGAACCGTAAAGCTTAAGAGCAAATTTTTGTCTGCATAGTAAATCTCGTTCCGCAGTCTGGAGCTTGGTTGTATATATATATATATATATATATATATATATATATATATAAA
>LUCM01002286.1:4065-133103 GCA_008360955.1 Fasciolopsis buskii | reverse complement strand
TCACAAATCGTCCAGCAGGTGTTTGTTCCGCTACGATTAAGCTGATTATCATGTCGTCAACCGATTTTTACCTCAACTCAAAGATGAATAGGAAACAGAGTTGCCATAGAAAAGAGGCGACAGGTACAATCATAAATTCATTAGTTGAGATTTGCAGCGATAATAAACTTGCAGTCACCAAAAATATGGCATTTATTTTAAACTGGTACTTTACTTATGACCAGTTATTTGCCAAATTGTATTTCCTTGGAAGAAAATTAAATCAGGCTAGCAGACACTTTTTTCATCGTGGGTATGTTTGAAACTTCCGTCGTGGCTGAAGAGGTGCTGGTCATAGTAGGAATAACACCAGAAATGGCAATAATAGTAGTGGTCGCCAAACTAATAATATTAGCATTAATACGAGCAGACATCACTGGGTCAGAACCGTAAAGCTTAAGAGCAAATTTTTGTCTGCATAGTAAATCTCGTTCCGCAGTCTGGAGCTTGGTTGTATATATATATATATATATATATATATATATATGGTCATTCGAGATTGAGTAACACCAGTTCCTAAGGTTAGCTGACCTGAGCTTGAAAGGTAAATCCTCACTAGGGCGTTAAAGTTTCATAAAATTGATTTAGTGGATCCTAAGGTTTATCATTGCATGTACTCCGGAATACTAACTCACTCAGTTGCATAGCAGAGGCAATTAATCTACCGAATATTCTAATAACCATTGTACATGTTTGCAAAGGATAAAGTTGCATCCTTTATAACGGGGGTATTTTATGTTACCTGAGGCAAAATAATAATTGTTGATCGTGAGCTGAAGACTCTTCACATGGGTGGAATCTTCATTCACACCAAATTTCATTTCTCTTCAAAGTCAATTTAAGTGTGCTTCGTTAATCGTTTGCTTTGTTATCGTGGGAGCAAAGCCATAAACCAGAAAAGGAGGATTCTTTTTAAGTCATAAAGTAAGAGTTAAAGCGTTGATTTAAACATTGCTCAACCGAAATTTTTAACTTTATTGTCAGCAGTGTACTTGACATGCGCACACATGGACGTAATTTCCCCTGAACCACACAATCGGGTACGCCAGTATTGCACTCGAGGTCAAATCAGCGCAGGGTCAATGACTATAAAACTGAACTGATGTCCGTCTTAGGACAAATGTCAGCGGCAAGCATACGGTGACGGTGTCTCGTAACTGCTCACTCCGTCTTCCAGCCGGATATCAAAAATAATTTAGATACACGGGAGCTGGTACGTGGAACGTCACCAGCCAAGCTCAGACCGGGTATCAAAACCGTCGAGTCAAACCGCGTGAACCGTGACCTTGGATACTTTTCTCTTGAGAAAATGTCAGTTGTGAGGGCAACATCACATGCCTCATGGGTTTATCAAAATTGTTACAACTATCGAGATCTCTAATCTGATCCCACTAACACCATTCACAGCTGTTATAAAGATTTTGGGGTGCTTAAATTCGTCCAGTATTTGTAACTGATAACCATAAAGGATGAAACCCATAAAAACTGCTACCGGTGGAGGACATGTACCTTGGACATCAAAGTTTCAAAGCATATGCTATTTGTAGAAACCTCGGTCGAAAAGTGATCCAGCATGTGGATATTCTTTTGTATATTGTTCTTAAGCTTAGCGATATCATTGTGGCTATGTACATCTTAAAATCCATTACTCAGGCGATTTCAATTTCACCGTCCGCCAGACCACACAAACAAACGAATATAATTATGTACTCATTCCATCAACTGTTAATGTCATAATGCACCAATGACAATGAAACCAAAGGCTACCTGACTGAAAACGCATAATGATCGTAGATCTTTGGATAGCTTACTAGTCCATTACGGATTGTCGCAGAACGAAGAGTTGATCGATGACATCCATGACTGACAATAGACCCAAACATCCCAGCAGTTTATTCGCCTCACATGTTGTAAGGTCAGCGCTGAATGCTGGATGTTTTCGAACTTCAGCATATATGAATAAAAGTTATGCCTTTTTAGAAAACTGGAAAATGACAAGACCATATTTGGTCATATTGTGATGTCCAGTGCAAATCAGAACAGATTTCAGTTCCCAGTCAAACTAGGCGAATCCACCGTGCAACCAACCAGTTTTGAGATGTCAAATATTTAAAAATTGCAAAACACGAACCATCTTCACCTGAGGACAATGCAAACGATCACATGTCTGTTTCATAAGTCGAGTTTGTTTTCCTGCAATGGTGCTCTTCGATCCGAAATCGATCAACGGAACAGTTTGCTTTCCAGTCGAGGAAGTATTCTTTCTATGCCGGTTCCTTCATACTTTGAATGTTTAAAAGCTTTAAACCTGGACTCAGTTCACGGGAAGCGTTATTCTTTTTTGTTTTTTCGATATAATAAAAATTGCATCTTTATTAAGCTTTGGATTTACCATACAAGAAAATAGCTGCATTAATTTACTGGGATTATCGTCACATTTACACTCCAAATTTACCGTTAAGTGGAACACAGCATTAACAAACTGGTGCAGTCTGATTTAGATAAAGGCGCATTTGCTCTGTTGTGTTTATTAGAGGGAGTTGCAACAGGACGAGTTCGTCGTATCGTTTACAAAGAGTACCGATAAAAAGTGACCGGAAGAAGTTTACGAAATGCAACAAAATCATCTGCCTAAGGAAGAGTGATCCCGTTTCAGATTGGTACACTTGTCAAAATTCCGTTTAGATCCATCGGCTAGCATAGCAGGTCCGGTGCCTGATATCTGGAGCCGGAAGCTCGGTTGTATTTATTAAGCTAATACGAGAATCATATGTACAAAAAGGTATATTGTTTTCAATTATAATGGGCATAAGTGCTATAGATTCCAAAACATTTTACACAGAACATTTGTGTCGTGACCAATGTTTTAGGGAGTTCGCGAGTTGTAGGGCTCTGCCATTCTGCGACCTCACACATATATGCCACAGCCTAGCAGATATTCTAAATCGTTTATACATTTGTCAGACATGGGCAATTGAAACGCCGGTGTGCATGATCGTGAAACGTACAACTCAAAATTGAACAGCAAATGGCAAATATTTTAATCACCTGTTGCGTTGATTCCTACATAAAAATTTAGAGTAAAAATGATCTTTATTCAATTATGTATTCAAAATCTTCAATTGCGGTTTATTCTACAAAAGCCTATCATAAATGGTTGTTGTATATTGATCATTATTGCAGAAAAACGCAATTTAGAGTTTTGTTTCATGAAATGTGTGACGGGAGAAAACAAAACACATCACATGAAAACAATAATACTAATTTCAAATAAACCGGTTCCAAGTGTGGAGGAGTCAGATTCAGAGCGACCAGCATGTCTAAGGTTGCACAGACAGTGGACTGCCTTCAGACCATTGTTCCTTCGGAAGTAAGGGATAAGTCCTTGCATATTCACTGATAATTATAATTTGTTTCCATTGCAGTTAATAATATCTAGATATACCAATGGGTAAACCCTCCGTTGAACTCGCATTCGGGATTAATTTGAAGCAGTACGCAAATGCGGAAACGATTGCGCATCAAAATATGAAAGTGCAACCGGACACCCCTTTATGTTAAGCGTTCGTGGCTCGAAAGATACAAAACAAATTTGTTAACCCTTCAAGTGCCGTTATAGTTGCAATGCGCCCTTTAACCGTACCTCTTGCAGTAAACAAACCTACCGGACTGTCGCAGCGTATTTTTTAAGTGTACAATTGTGTAGGAAATAGCATCAGACAAGATTCCCGTCTGAGGACAAACATTTTCGAATCCCAAACGCTTCCGACATTTAGATACTGATCTGTCTTTCAGTAAACTCTATTTTCCCAGACCAGAAGAATGTCTTTCTAAGCCCGAATGGCAGATTCCTTACAATATGCCATCAAATTTGGTTTCAAGTTTCTCACCAACTAAAATTTGGTCCTTCTGTACGGCTCACAAATCACGTGACACTATTACGTGTGTTGAAATCTCGATATTTCTCACGCCATCATGAAAAAATATCACTGCTGCTTCGCTAACATTAGCGGACAATTTAACAAGCAACGGTATTCTTCATGATGGCATGCCCGAACCGCATCTTGTTCTCAGGTGCTTTGGTCTTGACTTTTACTTTACAGGACCGAATAGCATTCAAAGGACTACAATAAGCTTTACAGGTCAGAAGAAATATGGAACAGCCAAACCATCTCAAACATGAACACACTACTAACTGCAGCATTTAGCCACATCTCTGAAAGTCTTCAAAATTCGCGTTGGAAAACCTTGAAAAAATCTAAAATGGTTAGCATTTAGGCCATCGTCTAACAAGGGGGAAACAACAGATGAACTCAAGAAACGTTTCTGTTAATGTGTCCACGAGGTATGTCAAAAGTAACAGTGCCAATCAGGACCAAGGTTCTTACAGGAAACTTGAGAAGAAGTATCCAGTCTGCACCATGGACCGCCTGCAACTCGCCGTGGTGTGACCGTTTGTATGCCTACAAGACTCAAAGAATTACACAGGATAGCTTATCTCAAGCCAAAGATCCAAGCATGCCTGGAAGTTCACTGGGTAGAGGCATGATGAAGTAGCATCTTAGTTCTACCAGTCAGAGGTCGATTGGGCTGGCAATTCAATCAGAAAAGTGAGTGGAACAACAGTTGATCCAAGTAGATGGGCTTACACGCCATCACTTTCCACTGTCTTGCCGACAAGTGTTTGTTCTTCTGTTTAGCAGATGGACTCCCTAACAGTAACCATTCACAATTTTCCATAAGATGCATGTCTACAAATAATGGCACAATGCATCGGTCTTCATGCAGGCTTGTCCGGGCCAAGCTACTCATTTATTTGAGTAGTTTGGGTGGTGATGAACATAAGCTTGTTCAGAGTTCTCTACCTGGATTGAGATCCAATTTCCTTGCGCATCAGACCTTTGAGTGAAAGAGCCCAATTAGATTTCCCATGAAAAAACTCACTTCTTTGGCTTGGTTAGTCGCGAAGAATCAATCCACCGAACACCTACTTGATTTCCATTCTTTCGATTTAAGGACCAAGCAAGATATCACGAAGAACTGCTATCCAAGGGGGTTAGTTGAAGGAAGCATGAGTGCAGGAGGAAGAAATAGCTTCCAAGCATTACTCGAACCTGTGCTGACTCCAATTGGCTGCCTTCATTTCCCATACTTTCAACGAAATAGAGCAAAAAGCCACCCTAGCGGAAACTCTTGAGACTCTTCTAATAGATACATGCTGTGTTTTTGAAAAGCACATAAAGGTCCTACTCTGGTGAACACCCTAGCCCAAATAAAACATCATTCTCTTGCTTCACTCTTTGCATTTCAGGCGTTTCGGGCGCTCATGGTCGGCTGGCTTTAGGATCGTTCTGAGCAAGGGAGTCGTGCACATACTATTGAACTGGACCCGATTAAACAGTCGTTTGGGTGCAGTTCAGTTAGACGATTCTGTAGGTGGTAGTAACAGTCGTCGTTGTCAGTTAGTCGTATTTGTGCATAGTATCACTGATTGCAGCCTCCTTGGGACCATAAGCGAATTCTACCGGGGACGCCTTGGTTACTCCGAGTTGTTTGCTCAATGGAAGTCGGGGTCGTTGCCGGCGAATCTAACACCCAAATTGGCCACTTGGTAAAGACGAAACGATATGTCAGAAACCGAATTTATACCGCAGTCGATTTTATTAGGCAAGAGGGTGGTCTGATTCAATTTGTTCCTGTTTTCACTCTGCTTCTGACGAACAACAGTTTTTGTTGTAAAAAGCGGCATCGGCTAACCTTGCCCCCTCCTTCGTCTTCATAACGTCGGACTCAAACTGGTCACGTTGAATCGGTCACCTGAGGCCTGGTTCGGTTGAGTATTGCCCATCATTCTGGTCCACATCTGTGGACTCAGACCGGGCTGTGACATGTGTCCGCTTTTGCATGAGCCCACTTTACGGTCACACCAGCACGAAAACCACAGATCCTTCAAAGCTGATTCTAAATGGTAATCACGGGCTTCAGCCACAATCGGAGCTTTCAGTGCGATTGTCGTCTCAACGAACTACCGACGATCCGCGCAAATACTAGTAAACGGAGCCATAGCGTAAGTGGAGTGATTAGAAAATACGAAGCCACACTGATTCACTTTCGGGACCATGGGCTGGTGCTTTTGGCGGAATTCTTTAGGGAGTTTGTCCAAGACCAAAACCGACGTCTCATGCCTTCAAGAAAGCCGATTCAGTTGGTTATCAGCTTAAAATTGGAAATGCAGGTCACCAGGAAAATAGATTTTCAGAAAAGAAATAAAGCAGCTGGACCAGATGGACTGTCGTCATTCTTCTTCAAGGATGGCGGCGAAATGCTAACGTCGGAGATGACAAAACTGATTAGATGAATACGGGAAACGGAAGAAATTCCTGAAATCTTGTGTGAAAAAGGTGATAGATTCTTATGTGAAACAGAGCAGTTCGGTAGGCATTGCACCCAAACTTATTATTGACATTATCCTCCGCCGATTATCTAGTACTCATGAAATGTACTTGAAGGAGAACGAGGCAGGTTTCTGTCCCAGCCGGGGTTGCATTGTGCAAATTTTTACTTTGCGGCATACCTCAGAACACAGAGGAATTCTTCCTTGACCCAAGATTTCTGTCTTTCTGTATGAAAGCGGAATTTGACTCGATTGTAGTGCAGCTCTTTAGCACTGCTCCTTGCCGATGAGTTGCCCGGATAAATTCCTTTTGCTTACCCAGTCTTCATATTCAACCAATCGAAGCCGAGCTAGCTACCATAACGAGTTCGTCAAGGTTTTCGTCAGGGTTACCCTCTTTTACATTTTCATTTTAACTTTGCTATTGAAATGGCTACGGAGATACCCTCATGCGAGAATAGTGGCATTGAAATTGGTTCACACGGGAAACTGTCTGATTTGGAATATGCGGATGATGTTGTGATACTGAGTAAAGATCCAAGTAAGTTGAAAGTTTTTTTGATTATCTACGCGATAGTGTAGTTATGCCTGGTATGCTTTTTACACTCTCGAAGTGTCAAATGTTGTTTCAGAAGGCCTGAGTGGTATTCACTAACTCGAGGCGCCTGTACCGTCGGTGTGTGACCTGTTTGGCTACTAGAGGTCGAGTGCACAGCAGCGGTCAGATCAATGTTGTTTTGGGATATGCGAACACCTTCGGGTTTGAGCATCATTGATTTCGTGACATTTTTACAATACGGTGGAAGAATTTTCTGGGTAACTCGGAACTTAATCGTAAGGTACTGGTCCTGGGGTCCGTTCTTTATAATAAACACTGAATCAGAATAAGGTGCTTTGGTTAGAACATGTTTTCGTTATACTCGCAGAACGCCTGCCTCGTTAAACCTCTTTTTTAAGGAAGTAATGGTTGGAGGATGGTTCAGAGTGGCCAATCGATGACATGGACTAAAAGTATAAAGGCTGTACCCAGTGAACTGGCTCGTGTAGGTGCAGTTAGATCACCGGGTTGGGGTCCACGAGAGCCCCTAAACCTGTGGCTGGAGGCAATGGGTGATATGGGTCAGTGCCGCATTCCGTGGTCTCCTTGCCTTCGAAACCTTTCTTCTTCTGTATGATCCCTCAGTTTACAATTTCGTTGTCCAGTTTTCACCATTTTTTTCTATTCCTCTTTGAATAGTTGATGCTGTCAAGTAGCTAACAAAAACTGGGGTACGTTTGACAAGTAGCTAATGATTGTGGAAACTGAACAGAACTGAACTAAAAGACCCAAATGATACTTGTGAGCGAATTCCCTGACCCCCTTCTTTGTTAACTTCATGCGGCATCGGTCTTATGGCCATCGATCGATATTAATCAGTACTCTAATTGATGCCTTGGTAATTAACCATTCGCATGTCATCACAGTGTACTTAGGCTCGTATCAAAATTCAGCATGTTGTAGAGGCAGTAAGGCTGATAAGACTAAATTCGTGCGGTTTAATTTTGACTCACAACACAATGTGAGGGGCGGTTGCATGCTTCGGACACTGTTGAATCTCAGGAAAAACAGCGGTGGATCTCAGAAAACACTAAAGAGAAAGGCGGGGGAGAATAACGAATTGGACTATATTCTCATCGAAGACCGATTACCGAAAAACCCGATAACAAACTCAACTGACCTAACCTTTCGTGTTCCCCTTTTCTCCTACCGTTCATGTGTCTGTCGCTAGTCTCGTGTCCGTTCAAGAAATTGGTTGCTGCGTTCGAACCGCTGTCGCAATGGAGTCTAGTGCGTAGTCAGGGGTTAGATTACAGATGAGTGATCCCATATGGCATAGCTAGTGTCTAACACATTGATTCCCACAGCAGCTGATGCTCTGGACTACCAGCACTCAGACTTAATAGTTTGGAAACTAAATCAATGTAGTAACAACAACAATAACAGGAGACTGCGTAACTGCAGTAATAGGTTCTACTAGACGGGAAATGGCGGTCCCCTGGCCCGTTTCCACACCTGACCTAGTAGGACCCTACTTGGTTCTACGTCACTTCCATCTTCACGGCAGAGGTGGCCTGTCCCCCTCCCCTTCGGCGTGATTGGGCCGTAGCAGCCATGTAGCATATCCCTTCCAATACATTGGTGCTTCAGTGGTATAATAAAAAGTAACTGATGCGATTAGAGAAATCTGAACTGAATATGAACTGAAAAAAAATCACATTTTCGGTTAGTTTGTCACAGATAGCATTAAAAGTGAAACCTGGATTAAAACAATCACTGGCTACGTAATTCAGCATGACCTTTACGTTTTGGTACAGACGGTATGGATGTGTATTTCGCGTGGCTGGTGCCACTCTGGAATGTTCACCCGCCAGTGAATTTTTAGGAATTCCTTAATCATAAACAATAATGTAGCAACGTTACCTATCAACCGCTAGGTTTCAGCTTAAAGTATAGTATTGCACATCTCATTGTCGTTTTTGGAGAAATGATTGCAGTATTCAAGATACGTTAGAATTGCATAATTGTCACCAGATAACCCAAGGATGAGGATGTTGCTTAGGTTGCCAGAGTCAGTCGAAGACATGAAGGATCTCTGTCGAGAAATCTGGTTGATGGTCAGTTTGAACGAGAAATCTTTGCCTTTGGTCAAAGTTCACCAAAAAGTTAAGAACATAAAGACTCATTTGCTTATCCAAATGGACTCAGCAAACACATTCACATTCCAAGATCCCTCTCGGAAGTAACCTAGACTGATTAACCTTAGGCAGGATTCAAACATAGTTCAATTATCTATGAAAGATTAACTACAAAATAGAAGCTGCATATTAGCAATGATCACAAACTTGTCGATGTTAGTAAAATGAGAATGGAGTATTACCTGTAGTAATGCGATGTAAGTCACATATTGTTTAGTCTGATGGACAGTGTCTGGATCTCAAAACACAATGATCTTAAAGGGATTTTATAATGCCAGTAGTCAAGACATCCTTGGAGTATTATTGCATTTTTTTGAATATTTTCGATCTACTAGATGCCTTTCAAGTGAAATCCACTATTCCGTTCTGTAAAGTCCCCTTCACTCGCCGGAAAGAATACGATTCTCGACGCAAGTAAAATTACCTCGATTGTGGAAAGTATTGGAGTTCTGCAATCTTTTTTTCAATGTGAATTTATTTACCGTTTTCACAGACTTCCGTCTTCTGAGGACAGAAATCAACCAGAGTTAGGTCACCATTGCAACATCACCTGACTTTCTGTATGGGTTTCGACAAATTCTGGACTGATGTTTTTATATTCGATTTAATCAGTTTCTCTCATAGGGTGAATCAAAAAAATGCAAATTTAAAGTCCCAAAATAAGCCAGATGTGTTGCCGATCGCATGAAACATTTTGTACAGGTGACACTATATCGTGTGGTTCATTCACGCGACTCCGGCAATGACTCGTACTGATGACAATTGGTATGTGATTGCATTTTCACTCGTCCTTCGATGATCACAGCCTAACTGACAAACTATGAGCAAGATTAGTCATTTTCTCTTTGATAAACCTTGTCCCTGATTCAGTTAAGTTTCGACATTGGCTGTGGACGAACCGAGTTTATGAAAGACAACTGAAAATCAGGATCATGCCGTTAATGACAGCAATCACGGTTTGATGATCGCATGAGCAAATCGTGTTCATAATTTTGTGGTCTGCAGACATGGTTGAATGGTTGTTATTGCTTTTGGAGTTTGCATTAACAGACGAATATGGGTCCACCATTGGCACATACCATTAGGTAGCAGTCAATGTCAAATTTTATTCCGGCCTTGGCGAGTTTCCCAAAGACCGAATCGCCAACTGTAGTTGCAAAGTGTCAGTGGGAGATAGAATATTAGTCAGCTGTTCCACGGTTTGTCACATTGATTCTTGATCTGTTTTTATTCACAGAAGACTGGTGAAAACTCGGAATCAGCATAAACAGGAATCCGCTACGGAATTACAAATTCACGGTGGACTGGCATCCGCGTGTGAAACAATAACCCTTTATTCCATACTTAGTTCGATGACTGCTTGGACAAGATTTGTTTGTCTCAAGTCATGCCTACTCTGATTCTTGTGAGTTGCATTCGTTTAAATTTTTGTTCTTTGTCAGATGATGAGGTCGTTTTTTGTATAACAATATTAGTCACAAAGCTCAGGAGGTCCCGACCATACGGTAAAATTATCAACACTTGTTTGGAGAATCTTGGATACTACTAGGCAAGTGCGTAATATCAAAAGAACAATTTTCTAATTCCGAATCACTTGAACGACGAAGAAACCGAAATCGTTAACGATATTTTCTTCTCTGATAATGAGTTGATTTTGTCCGTAACTTGGAGCCCATTGCCCTCGACCTGTTAATTAGCTAATCACATAACGCATTACATAAGAAACAAGCCCAATCTAGCGAATAAATTTGCGTGCAAACTGATACGGGATTCATTTACACGGTTAGGAATCATTAGCTAAAAATCCTGTCAAATGTGATTCGCTCAAAGCCAAAAATCTTTCTAAATGATTATCAACTCACGTGCCTAGAGCAGCCAGATTATTTCAGATAGCTCTGCAATTCCCGTGTTTTACAGTGGCACTAATACACAGCAGGGCAGCATTTTACCACTCACTATTGACGTTATCAGTCAGTTTTCCCTCAGAAGTGATGAGAATCCTGAGTAGGCCAAAAATTGCCGAAATCAATGCGAATCAGCACACTGTGATAAATGGATCACAACCGCCCTGCTTTCATCAAGTCCCATTTACAAATTCATACTAGTCGAAAATGGAAGCACTGGTATGTGTTCCTCTACGTAATAAATCCTGGATTCAGCAAAAGTCTTGTATTTTTATTCCTTGTCTGTATAAATGTCGTCTGCACAAGTCGATCAAATTACACTGTCCACAGAACACACGTGTTACTCATTGTTGCACCAAGTAATCTAACATTGGCATTACCGTAATACTATTATACCAACCTATACCAAGTTGTCTACACTCTCGTTTTTTTTCTCGTTCTCTTCCTTCTCTCTTCAGAATGGTTGAAGTCAGTCTGAGGCAGAGAACTAGGAGATTGGTTGACTGTAGGAGACTTCGAACCGCAATCAGTCCGCTTAGCTTGCTGTTCGCGGGTCTGTTCACGTAAATATGGAAGAGTCAATAAGGAAGAAAACATTTGCTTAGTTTTCTCTGTTATTTCAACTGATTATGAGCTTGATTGTTTTCAACATCCTTGATGCGTTCCCAAAATCTCCAAAGTTCGTACCAAAAATGAATTGGTTAGTGCCCCATTCCAACTTTACGATGTTTCACTCCTGATTGCTTGGTTGGTTCCGGTAGAATGAACAATCTACTATCATCCTTAGCTCCATACCATATCGGATTGGCAGTTTGAGAGCAGATACCGTTGCACACCTACAAAGGGGTTTGAGAATCGATATTAGGATACATCCGTTTTCTTATTTTTCCTTCGACTCATTGCCATAGTGCAACTCAACGAAAGTCTCACACGCCTAACGAATACCAAGCATTCACGATAAACTTCAAATAAAGGAACTTAAAGCAGCAAACGAGATCCCAGTGATATCTTCCTTGGTTATATTTATTTTTCAAAGACGACAGATGCCTTTTCATCTCATTGTTCGCGTTGAAACATTGAATTTGAAAAGAAATTCGTGGTTGTTTGGGTCATTATATTTGTCACTTTGGCGAGGATTTCAAAAATAAAGCGAGCAACACCTTCAAATTGTTAAAATCGATTCCTCCAAAGTAACATTACTACCTAAATTTGCCATTCACGCATTACTAACTCTTTGATGGAAGTACAGCATCAATACCGTTCTAGATTGTAATACGTTTCAAATAAATCGTAATTTGTTCGATTAAACTACTGCTCATGGAGGTGCTCTCAGAAGAACATTGTTAGATTATTTGAAAGATGATCAGACACAATTTATTATTTCATTGATTTGTTAAACTAGAAACCATGTATTTTCCCACACTAAACGGATTTCCGCGGCCTGTTTTGTCGATTAGATTAACGGGTCCATAACGTCAATTCCTGTGACGTTTAAATTCGTTGCTCCTCTCTGGTTTAATCTTCGTAAATCCAGTCCGGATAACTGCATACACCATTACGAAAGGCTAGTACCCTTGGCTCCAGTAGTCGTTCTATGGTGCACTAGAAACAATTTCATCAACTGAAATTTGTTATTTTTTACCAGGTGGTACCTACACCGCCTACATCAAAATGCGGTCCAAAATATGGAATGCTGACTGTTGTCGTTTCGCTTATCACCCTCAAAAAGGCCGAGCTGAATGTGTAGAGCATCGTGAATTTGCTGAAAGGTTACACCCCTGTTTACGAGGGCAGTGTACCGGTAATTATATTTAAGTATCATAATTCGGATGGACTTATGTCGTGACCATGCCTTCATGTTTGCTGAGGCAGAAGCAATCGAGAATATCAAACTCCCGAATAACTAAGTGAATTAGTTACGCTATCCACAACAGTGGAAATGCTGCGCATCAGAGAGTTTGATTCTGAAACTATTTGTTTAGAACTATGCCGGTTGATCTGATTTACTACTTGTTCACTTCACATTTGTTCGATAGCGCCTAACAAAATTTCACTCTTGGACATCAAATTACGCTACTACTTATGAAGACTGACTACCAGCACATTGTGATTTATTTAAGAAACTAGTTAAACTAGTTTATTTGAAAGGTTAAAAATTCAGCAACCAGCCACTATCAAAATGGCAGTGAGTTAAGCAAACTATTCTCAAATTCGACCTCATATCCCGGTCTTTAGTCCCTGTTGTTTTTTATTGTCCATACGTATTGCTAATGTCGCTCTGGTGTCGCTCACGCCTGAACATCGCGAAAAACACGTGTTCTTCTCTGACAAGGGGACGGACAGATTGATCTAGGTGACAAATTTCCAAATAGTCTATTTTGAAGAGTTCTGCATACGTATAAAATAAATGAATGAAACGACGATGACATCCCAGGCAGCTGGAACATCACGTTTCCCCGCATGCAAAATGAATCAGAAATGGTGTAAAGTGAGCCGCTTGCACACAAGCGATGACTTATTTATATGACTTGTCTTTCTCCAGGGCCACAAAGCAGACATCATTCCAAGCGGGCTAAGAGTTTGTGCATTGGTCTCCATCTTATCTAAACTAGGGTCCTGATGTCCACGATCATTCATGTGATTTTACAAACCGGTCGCTTTAATCGCCTCGTAATTTCGCCTCGATATTAAAAGAAAATTTGACTAATGTAACCCGGAGAACGAATTCATGTTACATGGAAAACTTGAACAGGCACTTATTTCCTTTCCGCTGGGCAACAATTAGGTAAATATCGTATGTGAAAAAAGGAGATAACGGTTTTGGTATAGTTAGGCCGAGGTAGGAATGGAGAGCTGTTTTATAAACCGCTAGCCTGTTTCAACTATTGAAGGCTCACTTCGGTGATGCTAATGGTCAGTGAGGCGACAGAAGGGTCCCGGACTGAGGGGTTCTGCTTTCGCGATGAGGGGTGAGAATGTCAGATGTAGTTGTTAAAACATGCGTACACGTAGTGATTTTTCCACAAATTACACTAGACGTCAGAAACTTTCATTCATAACCTAACAATTGATTCGTTCTTCTGTCTTTTTGTTTTCGTGATAGCAACCAGTTCCAATTTGTAACTGGCTGAAGTGGCCTTCGTTCAACTGTTATTGGTATATTTTTATTCGGTGCTCGTATAGTGCATTAGGCACGAGGTTCCCTTCTATCACTGGTCGTTCCTGTAGTCTGTGTTTTGCAACCTTCCCGCGTGTTAATTTTTCTTCTGGCGCTCTGCTATTGCTACGCCTTTCGAGTGAACACACGTATTCTAGCAAATAAATTATCACTATTTAATATCTGCTGCAAATGGATTGTTTTACCTTTGAAACAAAATACACGCTTGCATACACACGCACACGCATACATACACATGCACAGAGAGCGAAACTAATCGACATCCATGCAGTTTTCTGGGTTGGTCTAAGTCTAATCCGATTTACAATCAAAATCAGAGGTGAGATGAATGATAAGATGAGTGTAAACGAACAGAATTACCCTAAAATTAAACCGTCCACACGCACACACGCAAACACACATACACACTCGCAAACGAACACTCTAATGTACAAATGGTTTCGTTTAGGCTGAACAGTATACTTAGCACGAGTAAATATGAGCCGAGGTCATACTGGCAAAGATGTGCCTATAGGTGAATTGGTGTACTTTGAATTTGGTTTGTTTTCCTAAACTGGATGAATTCTTGTTTCTGCCACCTCACTTGGTCAAATGTCACGTGTTTCGAACATTTTGTACTAACGGACACTAACCGTTCGAATGTTTGTTGGTTTTTGTACCCTCCTAATCGTACCTGCTCGGTGCGCGTTCAGTTTCGTTACGCTACCGAGATTGAGTGTGGCGTTATCTTTGACCCACCTCACAAAGTGGGCACAAGAAAAACGTCAAAGAAATCAGGTTTGGGTGACAAGTTTGACTGAATGACTACAATTAGAAAACGCCAAGACAAGAAAACCTTTTTAATCGAACACAAGTGAGACTATTACTGCGCTAGTTGTTCTTCCGTGGCGCCACTCTGAAACAGTAACTCGCCTAAGTGAAAATCTTTGTACTATCCCAAAAGTTTTATTGTTCATTTTGTTGGACCTTTTATGGTAAACAATCAGTGGTGAACAGGAAGGACCAAACCGCACTGGCGTAGACACACGCACACGCACCCGCACACATACACACACGCACGTACACATACACACATAGAGAGTAGTAGACCGACGAATACATTCGGTTTTGTTTGTATGGTGGATCGACGGTTTTGCTAAGTGAACATATAAAGCGGCCACAAATCGATCATTTGAAAATCACTAATCGACCACTGTCTGACTCCATCTGTTGGTCTCCAGCTCCCTATCTTTGACATTAGTGTTTTAAGTCTTTTGTCGGCCTAGAGTCCGTCCGCATCTTTGCCCAAAATAATAAGCGTACTATTTTAAGTGGATTTTTGGGCAATTTTTAGGCCGCACGAATGTGTGCGTCATGAATAGAAGTCTTCTTTATCTCTACCTCGTTTTCGTCCACCTGGGATACTTCTGACCGGTTGACTTAGCGTAAAGAACAGTTGCTGGTTTACCAAACCAATTCTCGTGCCAGCCAACTAGAGCCTACCTTATTTGGAGATAATTCTAGAGATTATTTATTTCTCGGATATGTTTGTTGATCAAGAAACACGTCTGATTAGTTGTCCGAGGGACACGAAGCAAGGATATACAGTCGTGTTCAGTACTTTGAGCAAATGTTGCTTTCATTGGATTGCTTGTCATGAAAAACAAAAGCGAAGAATGTAGTGCCATCGGTGATGAAATGACTGATCGAATTCCATAGCAGGTCATTTGACTAATAAATAACTTGTCTAAGACAAATTAAAGTAGGGTGACTTAACACTCTCAGAAAAAAATTAGTTGTAAAAGCTCCACAGATTCACCACCTCTTGAGGCGTGTAACAATAATCTTCACAACATCATAAGTGAGTTATTTGCAACTGTGAATGTAGTTAGTTAATTATTTTCATTTTTCATGCTCAGCAGAATCATCAAAATCGGGTCAGAGTAGTGCCAAATAGTGCCAGCTGTTCGCTGAGAATTGAATGATCCAGACTAAAGTGTTCCAACGGTAAACTAGGATTTGTTATTATGTTCGGGAACTTTTGAAGCACACGACATCCTCAGTGACCCTCCATAAAACACAGTACAATTCTGTCTGTTCCAACTCACTTTGATTGGTACGTCCAGGAGCGCTTGCAACGACTATATTGAAGCGAGTTGTGCACTGTGAACTGGGAGCAATTTCTTTCTTCTTTATTTTATCAATAATTTTCGGGTCGACAGACTAGTCCAGTTCTCGTATGATTAATCCGCGACGAGGAGGAACCGTTTGATCATACATCCAAGGTGAATTCAGAATCACGTTTAGGGAACATTTGTTCCCCGGGATCAGGTGTAGCGAATCAAGCCAGGTCAGATCAGATTGGATCGGATTATATCAACCCACGTAGTTCATTAAGCAACCAAACCCGTTCCGTTGATTACGATTATTTTGATGATGACGCCGATCACGATGATATGGTGATAACAAACGATTCGTGCGGATCGTGATTTGTTTGCGTGTCAATTTGTTACGGTTAGTTTTGACTGTGCAATTGGTTCACATGTGAACCAATCAACAAGCCGATTTTCTTCCCTTTTTATCGAACCCAATCACATGTGCTTGTACACACACGATCGGACAAACCAGTATCTCGTGTGTTTATTCGAGCATGCATACACGCATAAGCAAGTGAACAGTATGAACGAGCACTTTGTAACTGTACTGTTTACTTATCCATAGTATTTCAAGGAAGATTTTAAGAATCTGTAAGGTCTCACCTGAGTGTGTGAGTGCGTACGTACGTGTCTAACCACAAAATTGTGAGTATATGGGTGTGCGCACCAACGCGTGACATACGGGTAAAATAACAAGCAATTATTAATGTGCGCCATTTGCCCAGCACGTGCATTCACTCGCTCACTCACACACTCACACACACATACACACACACATACACACATAGATACACAGGCGAGCACAAATACCATTTCAGTCAGTGAAGGTTATCGAGGAAGTAAACAGGGCCCGAAGTGTTTAAATTGCTTGATAAAAGATCAGAATAGACGGCCACTGCGAAGCAGTACTCATGGCTAGTATAAAAACTGCAGAGTGAAATCGAATTTGCTCATCATAGACGAAAGTGTACCCGTTACTCAACGCTTATCTGTGGTGGAACAAAATCTGCTCATTTGCTATCTTTTCTCCAAATCACCGAAGCTCTTTGGCGAGACTGGCTTTTCGTGATTTTCGAATTGATATCTCTGAGAAATTAGATTTGTGAAACTTAACTTCGATTAGAAGGAAGTCATTAAGACAGACAGAGTTGCAGAGCAGTCGCATGTGGAGTTTTTGAATCGCTAAATTATCAAAGCGTCCCGGAATAGAGATGGGATGCTTCTGCTTTTCTGTTCGTTTGTGATTTGCAGCATCGACTTTTTGGACGTTTAACTAACTAAGACAGCGAAATTATAGCGCTATTCTAAAAGTAAAAAAAAGAACTTAGTGTTTTATTTTCACTTCGCGGTTCATCTCATCGAAGTATGACCTAATCCCGTAGTTTAGATCAGGATAGCTGGGTTTTCTTATTTGAGTGATGACTCTGCCATGTTGGACGTTTGTTTCGTTATTCAACTGCCTAGTCGATATCGCGATAGTTCGTTTTATTTAAGCATCTGGCCCGCAAACAAAATGCCGTCAGCTCCACCACCGCGTGGAGACTGCCTTCGAACCTTCCACAACCGCCAGCTCCGCATAGAGCTGGTGGAAATTATCCTTTATGAATCTGCAAATATCTTTTAGGCAATCATCTACTCCTCAGCCATCTTCAACCATGATTTGCCAACGTTTGCTCTTCTAGATTTTTCAAAAACAGAGGGAAGTCTATTAAAATAATTACCCGGTAGACTGGTGATCCACATAGTCCCAATATGAAACAATCCGCAGACGCCCACCCAACCTCATGTACGTGCCTAAAAGAAGAAATGGTTATTCGATTCATCACGTTGCATTAGCATGCCACCATTGACCTATGATTCCCATTAGCTTGCCGAAATAGTTGTCAAATGGGTGAACACTGTCTCAACGGTTTCCAACATAAGCATATGTACGGATACTAAACTGATACAATGTAAACACGAAAACGGCTTTATTCACTCGGTCTGATGGATTTCCAACACAAAGCCTATCAACTTATTAGTCATTGGTTACACCAATTTGTAAATAAACGGTTAACACTGAGAATCTACTGAATGAAAGTAGGAAAAAAATAAAGTGATGGTAAAAGTTTTTAGGTCCATTAGCCAGTTGGTGATGTATGGTAAAATACCTTACGAAAAATGTCATCAAAATGACTAAGCAGAAGATTATTTAAAACTATTTCCACAGTCAGATTTTGGATTCCTCAGTATTTTAGATTAATGCACGGCAACTGAGGAAAACAAAAGAATCGCATTGCAACTCGAGAGAATACACAAGAGTTGGGGTAAAAATTATGGTGAGACATTGGATGACGATGAAGATAAAGCACTTAGAGACGGCGCTAGTAATGGAGAACTTAGTGGTGATGATGATGATGAATGATGACGATGAAGATGAGGAGAGTGCTGAAGATGGTGATAACGACGATGGTGATCATGGTAGTGAGTATGATGATGATGATGATGATGATGATGGTAGTCTTGGTGAATATGACGATGAAAATTATGATAATATCAATAATAATAAGAACAATAATGGCGATAAAGCAAGTGATGGAAATAATTATGATGTTGGAAGTGATGATGATGATGATGATGATAAAGTTGACAAAAGCGATGTTGATAACGAAGCGATTGTTGAGTTGTATGACCATACAAATGAAAGTATCCATAAAAGCAATAACAATTATAACTAGTGTTGTTTTCATGTTTACTACGATGAGTATGACAACTGTGATTATGCGCTGATAATGATATATTCATTTGTACAATGGACTTTGAGAGTCATTCAAGGTTTCAATCATCCTTTCGAGGTTCTTTGTTTGTCGTCAGCGATGTAATGCTGAAACATGACGTTTTTCCTTCTTTTACTACAGTTCGTCCTTCTCGAGTCATATTTTACCACGAATTGGTTCTTGATTAACGCGCTCAAGTACCGATTAAACCATGTTTCAGAACCCACCGATTTAAAAAGCTGTCTCGCGAAATTTTCTGAAGGTAATGATTTGTGCTCAAGTAAGTATATTACATATTTTCTGTAACCTGCCGTAATTTTTGTGAAGCGAAAATGAGTAGAGTAGTTTAATTCAGTTTAAAAATTCACAAGCCTAATTCGTAGCTTTCTGTAACTAAAAGGCTGTAGTACTGGTAACATGATGACGTTTGGAATATGGGCCCCAGGTTTTCCCCTGGATGAGATTGCGCATTTGTACATGCACGAAAATTTTGTTACAAATTGGTGTAAACACGCTGACAACGTTCTTGAGTTAGACGGCTATTATTCTTCTAAAAAACATATCCTCATATCCGTCAATATACTTGAGAGGTTCAACAGAGATTGGTCTAGGAAACAACGTCTAATGACCGAAGTCTTGAAATCGCATTATTTTCCAATCCTTACGGAAACCTTACTCTCAGATTCCGAAGCGTATTGCCGTCAGGGTGGATTAAAGAAATGGAAGCTTTGCCTCACACTTTTCTTCCGTCCGCCACTATGAATAATAAACTGAATAGCTTTAGGAGTCTTCCTCCTAAGTTCGGAGTACTACCTTTCGACTCAGATTCACTAGGCATTAGTTGAGCATGCCGTACAAGAATCTTGGTTCCGCATGCCGATCGTTTTCTCAATCACTGTCGTTAGAAATGCTTATCTTTCGAGTCCCAGTTATTTTAAATTACATTTGTTTATTGCTATTTTCAGCTTGTTAAATTGTGCCGATGTCATAATCCCAGTTATTTGTGATGTGAAATTCCTCAACCGATAACTGGCTGTTTCACAAGTCTTGGGTTTCCAGTAGTCATTTGTACGCTGGCACTAGGTGGTGGGCCGTGTTTAAGCGTTCTTGTTTGCTTTTGGTAATTTTTTTAGATAGCATTGAAAGCTTGTCGTTTTTAATTCTCAACAAGTGCTGCATACGCAGTTTTAGTGGCCGGCAACCCAGTGCAGTCAAGTTAGTTGGTTATTTGCCGACTTTCTGACTGCGCTCTTTTATTGAACAATTAAAGTTTGCATAAAACATCCAACATGGCACATAGTTATTCCGACACCGTGCTAACCAAACTCGAATCCGTACAACTGGTTGATGCACAGTTTGGATTCAAGTAATCTTATGATTATCTTTCCTGACGTATGCATGGAATTCGAGTCCACTTGAGTTTTCCGTTAATCAAGAAAGAGGTGACGTGGTCTGATGTTGTGTCTTCCATTATTAGTAGTGTCTTTTCCGAACGACGTGTTTGACTAACGGACGAAACTGTACACAAATCACCATGGCTCACAAATGAACTTGTCATTGATAGACGCAGATTATAATTCAAATGAAACGCTGGTACGAAAGCCCGAAACGGAGTTGTGCAAATGTAGGGATGGTTGAGCAGAAATGTACCAGCTACGTACCCACGACGAGCGGAGATAATCACGGTACCAATTGCGTTGTTCTAGGGTAATTTTGGTCTCCCTTCCTTATCCAATAAGATTCGCCAAGGTAGGACTACTTTCTGGCCTAATTCTATCAAAACACTAGGAATGGGTGCGCTCACATGGTTACAGTGACCAAATTTTCCATGTAAGAGTTCTCGTTAATTTTCTCCCCTGGTGACTAGATACATACTTAAAGACATAAGCGACGAATAAGGTCATCTTTTTTTGACAACTTACAATGGCTAGTCTGTAACTAATTGCGAAGTTTTCGATGTGGATTGGAATGGTTTAGAAGAAAAAGGACCTGGAGAAAGTCTGTTCTAAATAGGGAGTACTTATCCCTTTTCACCTCTAGTCGGACCGTCACTGGACATTGTCCTTCGGTGTTCGTGAATCACTACTATGTCAAGAGCACAGTGGTACAACAGATTAGGCATATCGGTGCTGGGAACAAAAGGGACCATAAATTTATCTTACTGTAACATCTCCTCGAGTTGCCAGGTGTCCTATGTGGACATGCCTTGTGGCTTGGGTATGCCCTGGAGATCACTCTGAGGACTTAATCACTTAGTCAACGATCCGCATCTGTCTAATTCCAAAAATAAAGGAGTCTGTTTGTCTCGGAGTAAGCGAATACGATTTGACAAATAAGTGATTCTTCTTTATCTCTTTCACGAATAACTGATGAAAATGATCAATATCCAACGGGGAATGGAAGCATTCCACGAACAGATATCAGAAGCTAAATAAAGAAACAACTAACATTAAATGATGTGCACTCAGAGGTCGATGCTGGTCGCCTCTTCCTTCCATCCAGTGGTTTCTATTATAAGGAACGCAAGCTAGTCCAGACCGCTCCTATGTAATTGCATGTACCAGAAATTTTATTAACATTCCAGCCTTAGCATGACCCCTAAATAAGTCGGGACGTGTCTCGACAGGAATTTGCGCACGCCAACTGTTTACTCCAAGCCAGAATTTCCAAAATAAATTAAGTGAAACTCTTCACTAACCACAAATGCCAAAGTCAGTGTGTTTGGAGAAATCTGGAACAAGAAGAAAATAGTTGATTGCGAAATCTCCTATGTGAAATTCATTCACCACTAACATCCTAGGCTGTCGGTACAAATACATGTATCTTCCACGAAGCATTATTACGAAAAGCACGCTACAAGACTCCTGAAAAGAATAAATTGAAAATTCCACGTTTCGCTCTCCATTACAGTTGCTGTCAAACCAAGATATTTTTCTATGGCACGACTTATTTCACTTCATAATCGGGGAGAGTTATTCAGTGTCTTGTACGACGAATCTGTCCCTTCTGCCGAAGAGGATGGAATTTTTGCTATATTAATTTTTGCTAGTTAAGTTAGTGTTATTCATTGATTTTTTACTTGATGGGTAAAGGTTTGTGGCCTGAAAAATTCAGCGATGCTAATGAATGACGCATCAGGTAACACTGCTGTTCTGGTAATCTTTGAGTTACATGTCAGTTGGAAACATCAGGACCAGATGACATAAACAGTGTTCGAAAAATCGATGCGCTATGTATTGGTTTCAATTGTGAATGATATAATGTTAATAACACAGCGTTGTTAGTAGATTTAATGTGCCCACGTTTCGACTGCCATGGATAGTCTTTCTCAAAACGAGTTTCACAATCAAATGACGGACATGTGAACGTTCCCTCAGTCATTTGATTGTAAAACCTGCCTTGAGAAAGACTGCCCACGGGAGATGAAACGTGGGCACATTAAATCTACCAACAATGCTGTTATCAACATTATATCATTTACAATTACATGTCATTTAGTTGGAAATTTATAACGCTCGACTCACACTCGTTAACCTGAGTTGCACCTCCCAGCTTGGGCCTGATAAATAGACACTGGTGAGGAATCTCAACGGGAACCAAGCAGATGCACAATACTCCTTTTTTAATGCTGAGCTGACAGTTGATAGTACGTGGTGAACTACTCGCAAACTTTATCAGATGGCTCAGTGTTCAGTTTAGGATTTTCTATTCGGAATTATTCGCTTTCTTCGTGGTTACCGTTGGTCCAAAAACTCACTTTCCAGCAAGGCATGTTACTCAAATCCATCTAAGCGGACGTCACTCCACATTCGTGCATTGTCCACTATTGAGTGCCCACTAATTGGAAACTTTCAAGTAATGATTTCTCATATTTTCTTGATTCCTCATTTCGCGTCCCTGTAAAAACGCTTGATTACAAAATGCCAGTTGTCTTTGTTGTCCGGATAAGAAAAATTGTTTCTACAAAAATGGGAGTGAAAATGACCCAACTGGAATGTTTTTTTAAACAAAAGTACACGAAAATAAATCAGCAATGAATCCGTTTCGGTTGTTTAGCCTCATTTGGACAAACTGATTCTGTCGGCTACTTCATGTTTCCATTCCTTTCCTTTTCATATTTTTATTCTTTTTATTAACAAAACAACAGTATACGTAATATTTACAGAGGCGGCCGCGCACACCAGATAGCTGCCAAATGGGAAAGTTGATCGACTATGACAGGATTCGAACCCGCGATATTCCCATGCGAACGTTATCACCTTACCCACTTGACTATCGGATAATAGAAGCTTTTGGAATTGGACCTGAGTAATATCTTGTGACAGGCAAAGTCAGTTTCGTAATTAATACACACAAGGTTGGCAAAAAATACCAGTGAAAGCAGTTGTGTTGCTCACAACACAAAACCAAACTAGGGATCATATGACATCAGACTGAGCTTGTCTAATTGATGAATACATTTAAACGAATCGCCGGGTAATTGTCAAGTGAACTTGGCATCCATACACGCTGTGTTGTTAAAATGGGATTCTACTCCCGAGAGTATTTTGCTTTGTTCACAAACATGCACTCAGCCAGTCACAAAAATATCGCAATCTCTGCAGCCTTTACCAGATTGTACTAATGCTTCACACATGTAGAAAGAAAATGTCACCAGAAACCCTAAAAAGAGACGCATTTACAGCAGCGGTAGGCCGAGGCATTCTAGCCAGACTGCCATGATTAGAAACCAAACGGCGTGTTCACTTCCATTGCTTTCACCCATAAGTGATTTTGCAAATTGCTGTTAGCAGTAGGCCAGTTAGTTGGTTTCCATCAAAATAAAATCGATGGCCCTGGTATTCAGATCGCAAACTTTACACCACCAGTCGTGATGACATCTTCGTTGGGCAAGTGACAGACAACCGTATTTCTGCGTTTTTGCCGTTGAACTAACACTCAATAACTTTGATGACCTGTACAACCAGTCGACTTGTTTTGTGGCATATGGTTTCTAACCGTAATGGATAAGGTTTCGGCCGCCCAGTACTCAAATCAAGAGTAAATAACGTTATAATAAAATCACACCGGTTGCGTCAATCCATAAATCGAGTAAAAAGTTGCAGTATGAGTCACATTGACCGATGGCCAATCGACGCTCATAAATAGTTTTAAAACGGAATATTCAAATTACTTTTAACTGATTACCTTGAAGGCAGCGAATTTTTACATTATATCTGGCGGGAGGAGAAGTTTGGAAAAGTTCCAAAGGACAGTATCGGAGAAACACATTGGATCTTCAGGACTGCTGAATAGAAAATATTCAGACGTAATAGCAACAGTATGCTGGTTTTCGAAACAGATATCCGCAAACTATGTCGAACTTTTTCAACTTGCCTTCTGATTCCAAAGAATTGCAGGCTGTCGTGTGTTGCCATTACCTTGACCATATGGTCAGACAAGTTTTTATTAATCTCAGCTCGAAATAAAAAATAATGTCTGAAACATTGAGACAAAATGCAGGAACTATCTCAGGTTTTGCACTAAGAAACGTTTCAACGGCAAAACTAACGGTGTCTCAGCATACTTTGAGCACCGTGACTCTGGAAATGAATTTGAAGGCACTAAACAGTAAGGTCGGCATTTCGACCAGAGGTATCCAGAATGCAGTGTTTGCGAGTATCATTTGCATACGAATAAAAAGTATTTGTGAATTACTTGTTCCGTCACCGAGATTGAGTGGCCAAAGGGAATTTCATTCTGACCAAACCACCCATAAATATGGGAAACAGAGGGTAGAAAATCTGTATCAGTTACATTCCCATACTCCCGAGGGGAACCAAATCCTGAATAGAAATCTGAGCTACTGAATGGGGCTGCATGTGAAAACCCTGATGACTTTAACCAGAGGTTTCTTCAGCCAAGCCTTTTCACCTAGATTTTGCGGTTTTTCTTTGAACGTCATGCGCTATCCCTGCTATCTCTTCACTAGAAACCTTGCACCTGTCCGTTGTCGTCTTTAAAACGCTCTCTTCGGTAAATCATTCCCATCAGAAGATGAATAACATCGATCTTCATTCCCAAATCAAAGACTCGGGAACTGTCGAACGCGTAGGCAATAGATTCCGTTCCTAGTTCACTTGTCGCTGTTCAGCTGCAGCCTGAAAATGTATTAAAACGCATTCTGGTATTTTCTCCCACAAAACCAAGTTAGTTGTTCAGGAAATTCGGCTATGCGAACTTATTCAGGGTTTTGGAAAAATGTAAACGGAGCCCAGTTGGGGATGTTAGTAGTCATCTAAGGCTTGAATTATCCCACGAAATCTTTTCTTCGATTGCAAACCTGTCTAGAGAAGAGTTATCAAAGGTAGTAGATATGTTCGTTCATTCCAAGTATTCCTGACCACGCTTTTTTCATATATCAAAACCTTCAGATAGCGTATTACATCGTGCATCGTGTCTGCGATGCAATCCAAAACGCAGTCGGCTCTGATTTATATAAATATATATATATATATATATATGAATTCCTTTCCAGTATAATTTCATGCTCAATTTCAAATCCAAGCTTTTAGGGTTGCTGTGAAAGAGCGGTTGCGTTCTGTACTGACCTCTAGTAAATGAGTTTACCGTGTCTTTGCAGTTTACAATTGGATATTACCAGAAAAACAGCCAGAAAAATTGAACTAGGGAATTTCATGCATTTGTTAACAAAATATCGATAAAAAAATTTACTTAGGTATTTTTGTTTTTCCAGAAACCTCATGTAAAATGGTCCGTTGTTGCATTATGTAAATATACCTTCTTTGGTTATTCGTTTGCAATGTCTTATGGGTTACTGGCAACATTCCCTATCGACTGTGGCCACCGGACCAGTATTCTTAGCTGTCTTCTTCAGTAGACTGGACTGGACTCCAATAGTCGGCTTGAACCTTCCCTGCAGACTTACTGTTTCTTTAAAATACTCCTCATTAAATGGCATCAATGTTGTTTTAAGCGTGGAGTAGTTGAAGCAGTCAGTCGAACTAAGCCGGAAACAGTATTTCATTTTAATCTATTCCATAGATATCCTGACCGATTTTTCCAGTCTCATTTTGACGTCATAGCGCCATTTTTCTCGGCAGTATGTTCTGCGTAAGAATGAATAAACAAAATTACCCGGAAGCAAACGACGGGTCTCGCAGTTATTTTTGCTCGTCAGATATGCGTTCCCGATACTGTTCTGTCCAACCATCCCTATACGTATTTTAGCTTCACACTAGAACCTCACATAAATCGTTAGGAGCGCGAACGTATGACAATTCTATTTAAGCATCACATGGGGACTCGTCGGAGGATGCGAAACATACTACTGAGAAGAAAAACCAACACTTTCGGGCCTTGTGTCCTCTTTCTGAATGTTAGCCATACCTGACAGACGAAAATCATCCGACGAAGCACCACATGATTCATAAACGGAATTATCATCATCTTGAAGGTTCAACTGAGATTCTAGTGAGAATGGTGTCATTTTGTTCTAGAGATAACTAGACTTAAAAAGGGTCGCCTTAACTGGTAGAAATTTGCACGAATTCGTCGGCTATCAGTTGTGAACGACAAAACTGATTACTTAAATTCTTAGATGTGGTGTAAACATGGAGAGAATTCCATCACGAGGTACACGATCCACGTTCTCAGTTTCCGGGGTCAGCGGATGAAAGTTGCCAGGACAAAAGTGAGTACAAAATAAACCACCAGTAGACCGGACATATACGGGTTCTTACTCGTGTATGATAATCGGAATAGCGCGGTTCAGCTAGCCCACATTTTCAGTTCTCTCTCTGCGAACTACCCACCAGAGATGAAAATCTACTTCTTACTGTTCCCCCTGGTTGCGAACGGTCAGAGTAGCTTTTCTAATCAAAGACGACGAATTATCTATCCTACTGTATGGTCATTGGGTTTACAGAAAAGCAACACCCTTTTACTGGGTGGTGGTCATTATTTAGACTGTTAGTTCTATATGCGTGTGTCTGAAACTCCTATATCTAATTTTATTTTTGCCAATTTGCTTGGTCATCCTACTTGCAGGTACTGTGCGAATACTCCTAAGACCTACAGGTTCTGTCTTTCATCATACAACTGTATTACGATATTGCTTAATCTTATCTCGCTATTTCTAATTCCTAGTAAGGAGCTTCTCAGCTGTGGGTAATGCCCGTTCGTCTTGATTGTTTGTCGTTGCTCTGTTTGTTTTTTATCTGACCATTGACGTTTAGCCGAAAACTAGTCCAACGGAATCGGAATTGAGGCCCCGACGAATCCAATATACGTTCGAACCATTAATCCATTTCTCGGGTCGTACCCGGACTGAATCGCATCCAAAAGCTATACCTTTTGGCTACAGCTAAATCTGGTTGCAACATTTTTGGACAGCGGGAAATCAGTTCCGCTACAAACGTAATAGGTTTGGTTGTTTGCCTCGAGTTTCATCGTTTCGATTTGGGGTTGTGTTTCCAGGTTAACTTGCGGGCCCAGTACATTGTGGCTGAGTAAAGCACTTTGAAGTCCAAATGTGATGTTAACATAGCGAAAATGCGTGTAACTCGGATTAAATCTAACATGCATACACGCACACACACACACACACACACAAGACGGAAAAAAGCCAATTTCGATGTGCAACGAGGGAAACAAAATCAACAAATTCGTAACTGTCAAATTCAGTTGCTATCCCAAACAAGAAGGAACAAGTAAATTTGCGCTTAGTATTAACAGTTGGGGGTTTTCACATTTTTCGTGGGTGGCAGGTTTCTGGGGATTTCAATTGATATTTGATCATTTTTGAAGAAGCACTCGTTTTCGGGGAGCTTCTCCAAAAACGAGTTGAAATAAAATGAGAGATTCTATAACGGAAATCACCACCCAATTTCTGAACGTTGCCGTGACGCATCCTTATCACTTTCTGTTTTCTAGTGCACGCAAAAACTAAGAAATCGGTACACAAAAGTCCAAATATGTACACGAAAAATCAGAAAAAGATCCCAACAGCAAAGATTTTTCATTTCAAACTTTCACTTCTGGCAAGAGGTAATCAGAGTAGAATTGTTTCTGGTGTAGCTAAGAAAGAACGTTTGATTAGACTTTTTGAATGTTGAGAATCAAAAGAATACAGCCAGTGTCAAATCCGATATATATAAATATCTAAGAAGGCAATGTTAATATTTATAGTAATTGCATTATTGTTTTCATTTGATTTTATTAATGACTGTACAGAAAATAAGAGTGCTTTCGAAAAACGGGGTTGAAATTGTTAAGCGTGCCATTTTAAAATACTTTGGGAGTTATCAGAGAGTAGCCGTATCTTGACAGTCGCCGGATTGCATCAACAAACCTTTCCGTTGGCCGGAAGACATGTGATCGGCTATTCGAAGAAGCGTAACATCGGAAACAATGGGAACAATAACTCCATCCTAGTTCATGCTCTTCGCGGAGCACGCGCTCCAAACAGCCACTTAGGATGCAACTGGCGAGAAAATGATCTAACAGTAATTATTATGATATAAACGACATGACATAAACGAAATTTCGAAATTCATTCCCATTTTTGACTGACTCAGTGGAATTGTGAAACTTGGTCTTTTTCCCATACCCATAATTTTTCCCCAAATTTACCGAGGGCTAGAGAGCTTTGACTTGTTTCAATAATTTGACTCCATTGTGCAATTTTCCGTGAAGAGGACGCGACCGGTTAGTGGTTGCCATTAAGAAATCTTGGAAGCTTTGTACAGCTGTTCCATCATTGCTGATGATCATTAGCAGTGCATCTGCAGTGCACCCCAAACTGGAACGCAAACTGGCTGAGTTACTGTTTGCTAGCGGCCCATGTCCTTGCAAATCAGTAACGAATAGGTTCAGCAAATCATTGAGTACCTGCCCGGTAGCGTAATGGCTAAGGCGTTCGACTCAAAATCGTTCTCCCCAGGTTGGCTTTCTAGTTCTGACGCGGTGGATATACACTGATGGTGATTCCTAACAAGCTGGATTAAACAGCTGTGCAGTGCTTCCATGATTTCTTACTGGTGAGTTGAGCGAGGATATCACATAGTGAATTATTTCATGAAAACATCTAATCTCCTACCATCAATACTCACATCTGACCGTTGCGGTTAGGATGGAAGAATCCTTCTTTTCTGCATAACAGTTCACGAAGAACTAACAAACTACGACGCATCTCTTTCTCCTCAAAGTCTGTTTGATTGTGGATAGATGTAGAATCGCTGTAAGATTAGCATCGGTGCTTTATCAAGCGTTTTTCTTCTACTAGCCAAAACCAAACCATAGAATAAGAGCATACCGGCCCTGTAAGGAACCCCTCATCCATGTCTATTCTTATTGGATCAAATGAGATTTTACCAGAAAACGAAATTATGCAGTCGACAATTATAACGACGATAGGAAAAAAAACAAATATAAAATAATATACTTGAATAATGGAACAACTGGGATAACTGATTCCGAGCTCCTGGAAACATTTACTTCTCATACTCATGCGAATTCTACTGTGATCCTAAAGTACACCAGCAGTAAATATGAGAAAACGAGTTTCTATCACTATGGTCCGCCAGTCTTGATGTATCATTGTACAACCAGGCACAGGGATCAACCAAACATGTTTCAGAAGGAAAGACAAATTACGCAAATCAGACCGAAGAAGATGACTCACAGAGGCAACGTTTTTCCACCTGTGTGTTTTGCCTGTGTTCAGGTCATTGGCCATCTGTATGACCAAGGCAAAAGAAATGTCTGACACACCTGGATAAATTGGATCGTGTCACATTTTGTATGGAAAAACAAAACACTGAATGGTCTGGAGTAAGTAATTCGACTTTATCGCTTGGTTGTTTTTACCATTGCATGCACCCCCGTGCGCGCGGAAGGGGGGACTATTCGTGTGGTACGTGGTAGGCAGGAAAAAATTGTTCCCATGTTAGTGGGAAAAAAAATTTCAAACTCTATTCGGTTCGGTACATTCAGATCGAGAATTGGGTTTTAATTTTTGGCATACACCTGTTATGTTTGGTTGACTTTTAGAACGTATGGTGACTAACTGGTGTGAATAAATGCGTTGTACATGAATGATTCTTGTTGTCAGTCAAACTTGAGGTAACCACTAAAGTATGTTTGTGAAAGAATTTTAATCTATTTTATTAATAAGGATGGATTCTAACCGTGAGAATTTTATATCCGTTTCGTGTCATCTGATGTTTGCTTTTTTCCAGGCCCAACTGAGGGAGACGAATTAACACCAAATCAGAACATGTGTTCGGATATGACACTTCTTCACCATGATATGTTGCAACGGCGGTTATATTGATCGAGAACTTGGCCAAGCAGTTTCCGGGAAACATGGCGAAATCAAACAGTACCTCGGCAGTTTTGAACCCCGTGGAAGGTTCCTTAACCTGATGAACAAATGAGCTTTACGCAACTTGAACTGTCGGATGTTTTTTTATTTTATTCATTTTTATTAATACTACAACACAGTGCATCATTTTCGTGAGGAGATCGTTGTCAGTTGTAGGATAACAAATGGGGAAATGGCTAGCACCGCCCAGTTCTATCCAAAAGGCACAATGTTGTACCTTATGGCATTTCGGGATCATTAATCACTTTCCACCTACAGCTAAAGTGGAAACAGAACCAACATTCGTTGCTTGCATCAAATCGAGCAGTTCCGCTGGTGCATCCCACCCTATAGGAATCGTCATTATCCCACTCCTCTCTGAGCTTATGACGATGAACTTGAAACCTTCCCCTTCTATATCGCGTGCTTAGGTAGCTGATTTTATCACTGTATCAGAGAGCACGCTGTGAGCGATTTCGACGGTCATTTGCACAACGGGCACATCCTTGAGAAAATGCACATTATATTGGGCAATAGATTTGCAAGAGTCACATTCGTGAAATAATATAAAAAGCGCAGTGTTCCATTCGCATTCTACTGTTTTAATCGATTCTGAGACACAGTGCATAGAAGTTTACGGAGAACATTCAATACAAATCTCACATCAAATGACAATAAATCTGAAAAAAATAGTGAAAGGATTTGGAAGATTCATGGTAATTTGAAGCTCGTGAATTAGGAATGTGTTTGCTTTTGTTTGGCACATTACATCGGTTGGCTGCTCTAACCGACAACTCGATGATTACTTTAGAATGCAGAATTGACAAGCACGTGTGTTTCTCTAAGTGTGGACGAGGACAGTAGGGACAGATCTGTGTGTCATGTCACGATCAAGGAGTTGGAAGCGTAGATTGATAAGCACTGAAACTACACTGTCGTTGGAATTCAATTAACACGGAGAACCGATCATGTTTTCTATTTCATAATGGAATGAGATCAACAAATAGCAGTACTAACTGCTCAATTCGGAGTAGTCATTACGCAATCATTTTCAAACAGGGATGCAAATAGAAGGTGCTGTAGTCGAAATCGGTGTTTCTAAACCCACATTACCAACAATTCGTGGCCACATTTGAAGTTCGAATGCATGTTCAAAAGAATGTTCTTGTGGTTGTATTAGATTGCATGTCGCAATTCAGAATCGTCTGATGGTGTCCGTTTACCTCGTTTTCTGTTCCTCTTTGTAACTGGCTTGGGAACATATTTAGGATAGCTCACGTGAAATTCTTAGCACCAGATTTTCGGTATCTTCTGAATGACATCAATGCATTTTCGCTAACGTGCACTGTAATTAGGACTATCGCCTTTGGTGAGTTGCTCAGTTTACGATGAATCACAGGTTCGGACGAATGACATTTTGCATGGAAGCTGAGTGCGTGGTCAGAGAATATTACCAACTGATGAGAAGGGATTTAGTCCAGTTTTCTGTAAGTATTAAATTGCTCTAAAGTTCGCAGTTAATGGTGCTGCTTCACGCTTGTAGGCTTGCGTAGGCTGTTCAGTCGGTTTACGGTACTCTTAAATCTAAGAGTGGTGATCAATTGTATTGAAGCCTATTGTATTGTATGAATTTTTGCCTGCACAAACGTTCCATTGCAGTCCAAAACCGTAGTGGAATATAAGAAAATAGTTACATGCAACACCTTATAAAAATGAGGAAAACACTCGTCCAATAATTCGGCTGAAACAGGGCCACGGTTTGTCAAAATACGTGTTAAATAAGGAACAGTGTTCTTCCCATAGATACTGATTGTAAAGAGTAGGGGACGTAACGTAGGTCTTGTTTAAATGTGACAGCGGCACTTCTAAAGACTGCTATGCAGCAGATCTGCGGAATCTGATAGTATTTTATGAGCAAACTTTTCACCAGCGGACAGGAATTGATCACAATTTAGTAGACATTTCGATTAGTGATATGGAAAACTACGATAAATTATTGAAAGTCTCCGGCGGAGAATCTTATCTTTTACTTCCTTTGTTGATGAAATAAAGCACATCATTTTCAGGGGACGGCCGCAGCCAACAGAGGGCTGCGGAGTGGGGAAGCTGACCGGCGGGGGTAGAATTTGAACCTGTGACCTTCACGTTCAAAGACCACCACCTCATCCGCTTAACCACCGCCGTCCGTCGTTTTTAAGGAAGCCTGTGGAAGCAACTAGAGGACTGTAAAGAACAACTGATAAAACGTTGAACCACAGGAAGGCAGATGATGTTTCGTTTCACTTAGCAATATCGACCCCATTTGATTTGAAATGAGAACCCTTGGAGATTCTCTGCGCAGGTGGAAATGTGAGAAGTCCACTTGAAGTTTTTACTAGGTTGGAAACTCACCGCAAATCTTAACATCCTTCCACTGCTGGTCAACTTCCCCAACTGGCAGTCCTCCATCGGAGGCGATCGCTTTCCTGACAATGGCAAACATCGGTAATTCATCAATAGAATAGATAAAGGGCAAACTTATAAAGGAAAAAAATTAAGATCGCACATTCCCTTACTCACTCAATGTATTTGTTGCCCCATGAAGAATGGCTCGCATTTTTGCCGTTTATCACTCTTGGAATAGCATTAAAAGGTTTACGCTCTTCTCGACGGGCACCTGAAACTCCGTTGGAACAAAATAGATTCTTAGACTATTTATTTTCCATACAAAACCAGTTCCTAGCTTATAATGCATGTTTGCGAAGTCTTCCGTAAAAGAATGTTGTCGGTGGCAAAGAGGCAGTCGTTTAGTGGGCAGCCGTTCCTAGCAGTAGAAAACCAGTGAGAAAGGGAGATTCTTTGCGTTACATAGTGTTGAGCGGTTACCAGCCAATCCGGCTAAAGCCTTGCAAAATTTGTGATTCATTTGCTTATCCCGAATGGAAACCCAAATTAAGGCACGGTCGATGGCCATCACTGCTTATTTCTGTTGCAGATAAACCAACCAGTCAAATTTTTCAGGTTTCCTTTCAATGAGCCCAACTTCTCGTGACTATTCATTTCATGACTTGGTGAAATCTATCAATAGAAGGGTAAATCTGTTCGCCATGAAAATGACATACATACCCTTCTTGGTTAATTCTGTGCCCAGTAACACGATGATAACCGCTAAACCATATACTTCAACCTGTTGTTCTCAACCCTTGGATAGCAACATTTTAAAAGGTCGCGATCCGCAACAGTACTTCGTTGCAGTCTGAGTAACAGATCGTTAGCATTGTAAACGTTTTTGTCTATGTATATCAAGATAAAGTCATTCTAAATGTTCCACGACTTGCGTTCCATGCTGCAAATTCGGACTTGGTGAATGGTCATTGCATAACAAAAATTAGTTTACCGATTATTTTTGTGTTTATCCGGTGAACATGAATTGAAATGGTTTATCTGCTCAGTCGATGTGAACTTTTGAAGTCATTGGCAAAATACCAAGCACTTTATGAGCCTCGATTGTGGGAATCGGTAGCCTTTTCGTTTTCATGGCCTGATCTCGCATTTTTATTTTTCAGTTAGCTCGATGAAATACATGATTGCATGAAAACCCGAGTCGTTTTGTTTATCTGTCTATCAGCTTGTTGTTATTCGTGTCCACTTTGTACCCTCCTTATTGTAACCGAGTTCAACCGCGGACTTGGGTAGATATACGTGGTCAGGACCGATTTGCGTCGAAAATCCCAGATAGAACTTGCCGGTTCATAGTCGATTTTGTTTTTATAAACAAATTTAGTTCCCGCGAATTGTTAAAAATATAATTGTCCGTGGGGGAGGGGGGGAAAGAAGGATTTTTGGATGACATTTCAACGAACTAGGTCGAGCCCATTAGCATTCAAAAATTGTACGAATATTATTATTATTATTAATATTTTTATTATTATTTTCATTATTATTATACAAGACCTTTCCAGCCCCCCCTACCTCCAAAAAATGTTAAAAAATTTGAGGAGTGGTTCACATAGAACTTTGACTATGTAAACGACTAAACGGCGGGGAGGCAAAGACATCTTGGATCTTCTGCAAACCCTTAAGACAAGTAAAAAATCAGGGACCCCGAACTGGCGTTGGTCATGGCCACGAGAAGCCGTGACTAGGGAAGATTAATTAATTGAGGCTCTGAGTCCAACATTTCCCGACGCGGTTGTGTATGCCCATCTGTAAGAAGTAGAAGCCTTGTAAACATGTCGGCTAGGATTCACTAAATGCACAGAAAAGAATTATTTGATAGCTTACGGCCTTGTTCGTGCAACATAATTGTTTCGATAGACCAAGAAGCGCACTGATATGACAGGTGGGTGGTAGATTCGGTCTAGTAATATAAGGACAATGCAAGCTTTTAGAGAACATAGAGCGTGATGTGGATGACTGAAGAATTCTGCGCCTTCCTACTTCTTAATTTAGGAAGAACAATGAGGGTAGTTTGTTCGAGAGATTTTCGTACTTGATATGACTGTGTAAGCACAGAAAACAATGCTTTCTATTAACAGGCAATCAGAAGTGAACCAGTCTTTCACTGGCACTTAATAGTGCCAGGGACCGCAATCGCATGAGTTAGAAAATATTAACAAAATATGCTGCATGTGATATGGTGCTCGCGCCCTTTGACTGGATGCGCTACAATTCTGTCACCGTAATTTCGTTGAATTCTTGTCCGACATTTGGTTTAGTCATGATCTCCGTCCGCCGCTACAATCGATCGGAGTTATTACTGTTAAAAAACCGCATTGTTTCTCGACATGGACTGGGATCACGTATTGCTGCATCTCAAAGATCTTATCCATCTAAACGAGGCACTCGTGCTGGCAGGTAGGCAGCTCTTAAATGCACGCTTCCAGCCAAGATGTCTATTTCGGCATTGTTGAGTACCGACACTCGCTCTCTGCTTACGAAAATGTCCGATCTCTCCCTCACATTTCAATCACCGATCGATGTTCACACGTGTGTCATCTGCATACAATAAACTTGGTTGAACTCGGATATCGCTGATTCACGTTTGTCGATAGACAACTTCAGACTCCATCGGCAGGACAGAGATTCGAACAAGAAGAAAACTGGAGGTGTCGCAACATATATAAACTCCTAGTCTGGCAAGTCCGAAGTTGTTTATACGTACTCTTTCAATGGAATCGACTGTCTCGTGACACACTCTCATCTTAGGTTTTCTTGCCACACTAGTACAGACATAATGAACTATTACATTGCCCCTTTTTGCTCGCAACAAAATATCACATCTTTTTTCGACTCTTTCCTAATATTTATTGTTCCTTTTCTTGAGTATAATCTGCGTGTTATTGTATGTGATTTTAACCATGCTTTTACCCTACCACTGACTGTGTGTGATTTGAATTAGCGCTGCTTTTCTCCCGCCAGAGGCGGTTCCATTTTAGATAGAGTTATTACCAACCACCCTGGTTTATTTTCCCTGAAACTGCGTGCTCCAGTTTCAACTAGTGATCATTGTCTGCTTCTGTTGAGGTCCAAGATATATTCTAGGTCATCTTTCCATTCCTTCAGGCGAACGAATCAAATCCGAGTTCGCCTCCATAACTTTTCACACGACAGCCTTAATCTGCAGAAATCCCATTCACTCACATCTGCCGTTTCTCTTTTGAATCCCTTTTCAATGGCAATGACACTTTTCACAGAATCGACAAACGCAATTTTTGATATCTGCTATCCTTTAGGAACACTATTCGTCTCAAATGGTCGTATCTCCACCCAAACCTGAAATCTCTAAGAAGACGCAAGGAGCACTTCTACAAAGCCCGTAATAGCTCAAGCATGCAGTATATTTCCAAACTAAAAAAAGCTGAAATGGATACTACATTCGCCAGCCAACCCTTGAGTGGTAAAAGCAATCGATTCCCACGGCAAGGCATTCGACTGTTGTGTGGGAAGTAAAAGAAGCATCAGAAAGCTTCTGCGGATATCGACAGCATCAGTCGTGTTTTCATCCGTCCTTCCACTTTACCCCAGTCATATTTGGACAGGGTGATGATATGAGAGTTACAAGCTTTTCTAGAGAAGAGGTGCTCGACCTTCTGCGCACCACTAAAATTACCACGGGTTGGTCCTGCCAGTTTGTCCTCAGCTCTTTTAAGGCATGGTGCTATGGCACTGACGGATGAATTTACTTCCCTAACTAACTTGTCATTAATCTCGTCTTCCATCCCTGACTGTTGGAGGCCCGCCACTAATATTCCTATCTCTAAATCTACCAGTTCTACTGCGTTAGCTAAACGTGTTCGCCACATCGCCTTAACGTCTTCCGGTCTTAAGCTGACGGAGCGTGCTATGCTTTAGCGCCTGCGTTCTTCTGTGTACCCTTCTGACGACCCATTTCAATTTACCTAAAAATCCAACAGATGCACTTTGGACGCTGTCGCCTCCCTCATTCACCACTTTTGTAAGTCCTTCAACGCATCAGTGAAATCCGTTCGCTGCGCATTTCCAGACTATTCGTCAGCATTTGATTGGATCCCACAGTCTCTTCTACTCCACAAACTGTCCCAGTTCTTTGTCAGCATGGCTGTCTGATTACTTTACCAACCGAACCGAGTTCACACGAATGGACGGTAAAGTTTCAAAACCGTTGATTAACGACTAGCTCCCTTGTCATCTGTTTAAGCACACTGATGACCATGCCCTTTCTCAAGCCGTTTCGAACAACGATGATTTTCAAAGTTTTCCAACAACCTATTTTCTCTGCACGAGCTGGCTTAAATCTCAACGCATCTGAATGTTTCGAATGTCTGTTCTCTCTCCCTCGGTCAGCCTACCCATCCGAAACGTCTCCCATCAACTCAAAAAATCCTACCAGGGTTGATTCTGTGAAATATCTAGGAGTTACTATTAATAAAAATCTGAAATGCACTTCTCGCCTTTCTACCAGTGTAAAGAATCTCCGATGGTTGCGATTGCAAATCAGGGAGCTTCGGTACTGCAAGGCGGAGCAAAGCACCATCTCCCGATTTGTATACCAATGTTTTTCGAATCCTTCTTTACTGTTCTCCTGTCATTTCTCTAGATTTACTTAGGAAAAATCTTTAAAATTCTTCGCCGCATCTTTCATACTACTAACTGAGTTGTCCTTCAATCTTTATAATCAACACTTGTCAGTATGTGAGAAATTGGTTCACAAACTTCTTTCCGGTCCCACACATCCTCTGCACAACGATCTTTCGAAGTGTCGCTCTCATAGTTCAACGCGACCCGTCTTTCGTTGCATGCCGTCCAGAATCAATATCTACAGGAACTCCAGTGTCCCATATTTAGCATGCATTTTGACAAACCGTGGCCGTATTTTTTCCGAATTCCTGATCAACCTCGCATAATGTGCTATAATTATTCTTCGATGAGTATTTTCACATTTTTCAAGGTTGTGGGTGTAAATCGGCTCCTATTTTTTTCCCCCTCACGTTTTGTGACTGAATTGCAACGTTGTTTTTGTACCCAGAAATCTACGCAATACTGTACCGTACCGAACTTTTATTGTAATTTTGTCAAGCCACAGCTACAACTGATCGGTTCTCAGTGATGAGCTTTGCTGTAGTTCCCAATGCAATATGCCATTTTTGCTGAGGGATTCAAATGTGCATTCTAACCTGAAGTCTGTTTACACCAAGCAGTTTTGCTATTTGGCCTCTCAATGCTTTCATATAAAACATTCCAAATTCCCTAGTGGAGTGCTTATACGTTGCAGTTATGATTACTGAATAAAAGCTTGCGACGCCATTCCGTTTGCTATTTTTCTATTATTCTGGCAAAGTGCATGAAAGAATTTCGTTGTGTATCTTTAGATTTTACTCTATGTGGATACTGGTGGGACTGGAACCATCTCATCAACAGGCTTAGATAAGCGAGAAGGATTTAACCGTCTACTTACCGATATTATTTTAAACTAAATGTAAAGAACAAATATCGACTTAAAGAATACTGATACCTGTTGCATGCGAAGATTCACAACTTGTATGACAATGCGAAAATACACTGGCGAACAAGCTCATTTTCAGTGATTCGTACAGTATTTTAGAAACAGTTTTAAGAGAATGGATTAATCAGACAGAAACATGGATGGAAATGAAAATGATGGTTTTTCTTGCATAAACCAAAACGGATTAACGTGTTGCGGCAATGTTTGTTTGGCCTAGGGTTTTTCATCAAAGTTTGAGAGCCTAGTTTAGGATTGCGAAGATGGATCGCGGCAGCGTCCGCTGTGCTCAAGACACGGCGTTTTGCCAACCCAGACTATTGATGCCGGAAAGTCACACCAGCCCCGGAACGCCTGCAGCACATTTGCGGTGTGGTTAGTCTGCGTTCGCCGTGAAACCACTGCAATATTGCGTGAGTTAACTGGTCCAGTGCTCACCGTACGAATTGGTGCTCACGAGTATGTTCAGACAAACTCCTGGTCGTGAGGTCTACGTACACTGTCCCACGGGAATACGGGAATGAGTGGATACAAATCCAAGCCTCAGAATCATAAATAGTCTTTCAGCAGTTTTCTTTCTAAGAAGGGAGATTTTCGACATGACTTGGGTGGTCAGTTTGGTAGATAAATGGGGACCACCAACAAACTGCCTTCTGAACTTAAGTAAAGAAAGCATCTAGTGTCATAATTATAACCTTCAATTACAGAACGCTGTGATTTGAAATAGAAGTATTACTCTTCACTATGCATTCTAACGCTGTTTTCCACGTATTTCCGGTCAACAGATTCAATTAGTTTCAGCGAGTGTAAACGCTCCTGCTGAATGAAACTTTTCGGCTTACTTTTACTCAAGTACACAACAGTGTCACGATAACGAAGCCTCACTTCTGAAATGGATTACAATGGGCATTTATTTACGAAAGTAATTATTTTCTGAGATTAATTTGGAATCACTAAAATTTGAACATAGAACGATAGTCAATACTGTATCGCCTTTCCCAGTACCAAGTTCAGAGATCAGTAAAACTGAAGTGTCACTGTACTGGTTGGATCATTTAAGCAAAATGCCGCATGAGAAAGTCGCCCAATTGCCATCATCCAAAGTAGACTGCGAGCTAATAGAGGGGTAAAAACCAATAATAAATAAGCGCTTTTGGCTATTAGATAAAATTTTGTATTTGCCAGATTTGGCTTTTCTCATCAGTATTAGTGGGAACGGATGATAGGTAATTAGAGTTAGAAGTGGTTAACTATTCACGAGACGATATCAGAGCAGACGTCTTTTCATCAATTGCCCTGTGCAATAAAAATATGTTCAACAGCTATTCTAGTCATCTTAGCACATGAGATACTGTCTGACATAGACGGTCAAAATTCTATGAATGTCACGATATTATAAAGTTACGGATTGGAATTCCAGTTTCGATGCTGGAAACAGCGTAACGCAAATAATTCCAGCGGTCTTATATTTGTCAGCACTGCTGACGGAAGGAAAACGAAAGGGATCTAATTTCTACGTAACACGTCTGTCTTCCAGACCATGAAAAATGTCAAATTTATTTATATCCTGACATATTGATATCCTTTATTAAATAGATAAATCCGTATTTTAAGCAGGAAATTGACCTATTCAGTGAGTTTGATGCCCTCTCGGACGCAGTCGATGACTTAGTAGCAAGATTTATTCGGAAGGACATATAAATTCCAATGGAAGATATCTGCGTCAGATTGGTTGGCGAGATTAAAATGGCAGCAATGAACTACTACTCTTTGCATCCGGACCAGTTTTTATCGGCTTATCTCCACGCTCATGACCACGAGGAATTGCTATGCACGCTCCAAGACGGTTCATCTAAACCGAGCATAATAGTTCAACTGTAATGGCAACTGAGCCCGAACGACTTAGGGTGATTACTCTATCGGCCAGCGATTATCGAAGTTTTGCAACTGAATAACTGATTGCTTACAAACATATTTACTGCGAATAGCAGTCAAATTTTGCACATGGGCCATATTACAGCAAAATCAATATTAATACGGTGGTTCACACATGGGACCTCAAAAGCATTTGTGATCTGACCTAGGCTACTTATTAGTAGACACTTAAGCATGACAGCTTTTTTGGGAGTGCTCATGTATGTTCAGAATGTTGGTACGTTGTACTCCTACTCCTTTCTCAATAATCATCAGTGTTGCTTATCCATCTCGCAGAGACCGGAACGCCGACCGGTGACTAACGGCTATGAAACGAACTCCTTCGCCTTTGCAACGGCAGGGCAGCTTGTGGACGGTTCATCGAAATACATGATGTACGTCCTTCATCCGTCACTGGATTTTCCGGGACACTGACCTTGAAAAGCGCCAGATCAACAACCCCCAGATGGTGACAAACTTCTCTGTAGGAGGTGAAACATAACACTCAGCCTAAAACATTCCTCCTACTTGATAATTTTAGTAGCAGATTCGATTTGGCTTTTCCGGCTAGTTCGATAAAAACAAGCCCGACCAGCATAATGGCTAATGTGTTAGACTCAAAATCGTTCGTCCCGGGTTCTCGTCCCAGCTCAGGGACGATCCGTATGGACTGCTGATGATTCCCAACAGTGAAGAAACAGGTGTATATTGCTTCGACGATTTTCTTTAGCAGCCGGGATGTTAACATTGGATGACGAATCAGTAGAAAAAATAAAACCAAATCCCCTACAACTGAAAACGATGAAGTCGACCTGTTAGATTTACTGAACTTAAACCCAGTGCTTCAGTAAGAATGTTTTCGAGTCTAACAAACACTACAGACGAAATTAACAAAAAACCACTTTCCTTTAGCTGGATTCTGGAGATAGAGCTAAACTGGAGCTGTTCAAGCGAGCATTTTCGGGGACTTCTTTTGAACTGGTATTGATTGGTTCACGCCGAAAGGATTTTTAGGGCTTCCATTCTAGCAAATTCAATATTATTCGAAAGCTCACAGAAAAATGGTTGCCCACTCTGATAGTTAGGCAGAGGATTGATAACTGGACAGAGTGAATGGCAGATTGGATGTAACGAAAGCTAATCCTAGTGCTGCTACACATAAGTAGCTGCCTCTAATTTGTTTACTTATAATGAATGTTGCTGAGGCTGATTTGTCAGCTTCGCAACCATACGAGCTCATCCTCAAACACAAGCGGTTGTCCTTCACGACATGTGCAATAGTTGAACAAGATACATGCCAAAATTAAGTCGAGAAAGTCCTAAATTACGCAGTTGCACTTTCCAGTCCACGATGTTTGCCAGCATCGGAAGACTCCTATGCACCAAAACCTTTGGTTAAAATGCGACTGTTACATTAATACCCCTTCCTAATCAAGTTTTGGGCTTGCTGTGCGAAGAAGTTTCTCTTCGACATACCGCAGTGGACAACGAATTGGAAGTTAACATACGCTTGCAACCGTCTTCACTTAAAGGATGAAACTCATTTGACATCAGACTAAGCTAACGTGATCCATAGAACGAATTTGTGATATTGTTTGTAAAAGATTTTATTTCGTTTGCTAAAATGCAAGAGGCAAGATTATGGAATAAAGTGGTTAAAGTCTGCATATAGGTGTAAAATTTGGGTCATGGAGCTATAATGTAGATGTAAACGCTCCAGTGAGACTGCGTTTCCTACTCTGCTGTGAATTGCACCGAAGGTTTTAATGAATTTATCCTAATTGTAACTGATAAAATTGATGGCGTCATTTCCGGTTCCATTTGGAGTTTTGATATATTCTTCGGTAGCAACAAGTGATTGATCGATTTGCTATCCATCTACTCAGTGGTTGTTCATCGATTCCTTCAAATCTTTGACATTCTTTTATTTGCTTTCCTTTCTGTGACTACCTTTTAGCGGATCATTCCCAGGCACTGACGACAAACTGCTGGGTGTTTCAGTTTGTTGGTTTCTCACTTCCCTGTGCTTTATGTGCAAGACCAACACCGGAGCAAAATGTCATCGCAAATTCTAGAAATTGCTTGTTTGTTCATGCTACGTGACGTTCGACTGGCGCGGAACAAGCTTCCCACCCACAAGACGTTAAGCAACTTGTTGCGACCGAGTTCCTCCGAGTGAACTGGTTTCTTCGGTCTGCTTCTACGAAAGTGCTTGACAGTAACCCTGAATTCGTAGCCGCTTTCTGGTAGTTGGCAAAAGAATGTATATAGAAGTACCTTTTTAACTCTAACTTTGATGGATTTGATTAAATGTTTGATAGAGGTGTGATTTGTTGTTTCGTACATGTCCTCTTTTCAAAGACGTAATTACTTCAATTAATGAGGGGAAACTGCAATCCATAAACCCAGACTGCTGCAAAGGAACAAGAAAAGCCAGAAGAACTGGTGTTATGAATTTTGCTTGTACATTGTAAATAAATCCGATTTGGTGAATGGAATGAGTGGGAGTAAATCCGATTGGGTTAACACACGGAGATCCATCGGTACAATGAATTCTTTAATTCCTTCTAGATTATTTGGAGTTCAATAGAAACCTTCCGAGTTGGACTCAGTGTGAAATGTTTGTGACTACTGATACTGTAGTTCATCGAGGGAAATTTTTGTGGATATTTTTCTTAAACTGTCGACAGGCAAACAACACGGGTTACGGAACAGTTGAATTGTGACCCAAGTTTGGTTGTATTGGTAAGTGCATTCGGAAAATCCAGGAGTGATAAGAAATTCGACGCTCAGTCAACCGAAATCTAACGTGAACTATAAAAAGCCGATTCAGAACGAAACTCAAAGACATTAGAGAAAGTAACAAAGCATCATCAGATCTGTAAGCATTTAGCTCACGGAAAAATGCACACTAGCACAAATCGCGGGTTCCTATTGGCTTAGTCATCTGATTTCACAGTTTGAGAAGTTCTGAGGAAGACCACTGTAGGAGAAAGTACAGTGCCAAAGAACATCTAACCATACATCATTGACATAAGCGATCTAACCACCGCAACACCTGTCATGAGGGACTATGTGGACGGATAAAAAACCACGAATACTGACAACATCGTTTTCACTAACCTTAAGCTGTCAAATGAAGCTTGGGTGTATACACCCTTAGGTAGGCAAAAAAAGTTTTAGTAAAACTACTTGTCTCAGTGTTCTTTGCCTTGTACTCGCATTAGTGAATGTGATATATGTCAACCCGGTCAACATTTGCTTGAATTATCATTTATTTTTGCGGCCTGATTTAACGAAAACCAAAAGTTTAATGCGAACTGTACACTCTATGACCGTGGCGACTAGATTTCACACCAAAAGCAATAAGCATTAAAAGTTGCCATTATACACACAAACACGCGCAGATCCGTGCTTGCTAACCATTGCTGTAATATAACAGGATCACGTGACACTCGCTAATCATCGATATGCCAGGTTAGTCTTAGCAAATGATACAACTGAGAACTGCAACTAAAACCGTGGTTGAATGGCCCCCAATGCAGTGAATTTGTGCTCAGCTTAGAATCCACGTCATCCGCTGCACCCGTAGATCACAAGCCAAGTGATTGTGTTTTAGGCCGCCTGGGAAGCACTCATTTCGTGTAAGCTTAATATCTGGTTAATGTAATCAAAGTTTTTGATTATACTGAAACATTTCAGACACGAATTCTGTAAAGCAACTCACTTTTCCTGCAAGCTGAAATCACGTAAAGTGTTCACTTGGCTCATCATCGTCTATTGTTTACGGATAAATCTGTAGTCATACAACAATTCATATACAGTGTTACGAAATGGTAAAGACATCTAATACGCTTTGAGTTTTCTAACTTGATTTGTCGGTTTACGTGGAGAACTGGCTGGATATGGAAAAACAAAGCAATGATAGACAGACTTGAGCGGATGAATTATTTTTCATTTAGTGTGCAAAGTCGAAGACAGGAAACCAAAATTCTACGTCTTTATGCAAGACGCGTCAGTACTTTCGTTTTGTTGGAGATTTTACTTTACTATCCTGGGAACCTGTACAGAAAGGAAGCCGTTTATTAGGAAGGAGGGCATGAAAACTTTGAATACGATTTACTGCAGTACAGTTATTGCTCTTGAGTGATGCCGCTACAAGTGAGTGAAAATACCTACTCTACTTCCAGATTAGTGACGATGACAGCTAAGAAGACTGTTCGCTGCCCAGTGGTTTTGTCTTCCCTACCTATGACCAGATAGGAATCAACGTAATTGGCATGTTTGGGCCCACACGTGCAGAACCAAGGAACAGACTGCAAATATTTAATCAGCAACCAAAATAGAATAAGCTGCATTCAGGTTCAACGATAGCATCGCCATTGAAATCGGTCTTACGAACCATGGACGAATTGTACGTGACAGATAAGGAGATTGAAGAGCGTGTAGGCAAGAAATCACCCTGGGTGAAACAGAAATGGAGAGTTTTATCTTGTTGCTTTTTAAGCTATTTTCGATTCGGACAAAATGCCCAAGTACAGGCCTAATGACTTTTGAATGAAAAGTGCGGATCCATTGCATGAACCTGCTGAATGTGTCAACACAATCCCGTCAACAGATTCTAACTTATTTTTGATTTACTGTCCATTGTGAATGAAATACTACATATCAGATGAGATGGTACCCAGTGTAGAGAATGATTGATAGCAGGTGAAAACATACGGCTCGAACTGTTTGAGGCACAGTCGACAAGCTCAAACGTTCTCGCTGCCAGTTTGAGATGGGCCACACGCACACAAGTCCAGGCACACATGATGAACTCAACACCCCTCTGATCTCAGCACACGCGTCCATGCACACACACACACACACGTACACACAAACAGTCGCCTTTTGTTCCGCAGCTCACCGTTCTATTTGATTTTAACTGTTCTAGATCCATAGTTAGTCGGCTTGCCTCACAAGCTCATGTAATGCTCCAATCCACCAGGGTAGGCCCAATGGTCAATGGTTCTTTCGAGCGTAAAATGGACCTCGACCGTGGGTGTAATTCTGAGCGTAAAGTGTTCGTCTAGGTAAAACACCCCACGTGGCAGTGTCAACTGTCTTTGCTCCAGTCAGGGTACACTCATTTTGTGGATTAACTCAGCTCGTACGAGAGTACTAAGAGAGGTTTCAAGTGTATGGACCTGCCAACGGTGCTTTGACGTCAAGAAGCCGTGCTCTCAACACAGAATTTCGCTTGTGTTTGGGAGGGGGGCTGTGCGTGCATTTAGTTTACCTGAGTAGCTGCTTACTCAACTCTGTGAAGCTCGTGATGTTTACACCCTGATCACCCTGGCATGTCTCATTACTGATGGCCTCCAGGGGGCGCGGGGGCAATGAGGAAGAGGAGGAGAATTTTATCGCTACTTCATGCGGAACTTTACTTACATTAAATTAGTGGAGGTAGTGAATGGAGCAGAGATGATATTTTAGATTCTAAGACTGCGATTCTATCTGATTCGGATGTGTATGGGCACAAGTTACTGCGTTTATCAATTAAGATGATCAATGGAATGCGATCAATTCAAAATGTGGCTTTGTCCTGGAGAAAATCACATCCTAGGTTTTCTAGTCTTCTCCGGTAAACGGAAGCGCAGAATTCTCGTACAGAACCTCCAGGGAATTGGTTTCTACCAGGATCCGGTCTGTGCGTGGAACTGACGAAGATTGAGATCAAGATATAGTGCCGCGAGGTGTCAGACTGTTTCCTATGCAAACGCCTGGGATACTTTGTTCCGGCTACTTCACAGCTCAGATACGATGTCAGATAGAGGTATACCAGAAACAAGACTAACCGCGCGCTCGTTTCTGTAAAGACTGGTGAAATTCCTTCTTAGTGAGCCTGGGAAAATATCGGACAACACAGCTTTTCAACTAGTTACCCCAAACGGTAAGTTTTGCCTATTGCAATTTCTATATGCGAGAACCAGTAAATATGTTGCCGCACAGCAACGCTAGGATATTCCACGTGATTCACGCATGCAACGATAGTTGAATCAATTGTGGAAGTACCTGTAACAGCCCGGGGCTTAGTGGCAGAAAATTGTGCTGCTGATGGGTACCACCGGTAAACGTAACTCCAGATCGATCTGAGAAATTCCAAATATGCGAATGTTTTTAGTTGATTCATCAAAGTTAAATCTGCCTGACATCAAATTAACCGAAACGATTTCATCCGCTTATTTGGGGCACAAATAAACCATGTCTGCTAACAAAATAAATACGAAGAATGAATGTTGTTCTGAAGTATATTGACACGGGTTTGGACACCTTTACACTCTCCTTATTTCTCTGTTTTTCAGGACAGTTAATCTTTCAGTCGCTTAAGTAAACAAACAAGTCAAACAAAAGATTCCAGTTTTTGAGAAGAAGGCGGCGGGGTACATGCAATTCTTGGGAGATTAGGCAATACAATGCACTGCAGACGTCAGCACCTCAACGCCAGAACGGTTGGGGTTACATACGAATCCGAACTCGAGGGTGCAGCTTATATCCACGGTTTAAGTGAGACGTACAACAACATAGCACTATTGTTGCATACTTTCATGATTCCGGCTGGTTACGCGACTGTTTAAGTATAAGAACAAATGCAACTGGACTCCAACCAAATCGAATGGAGGAGAATTTCGGTGGCTGATTAATTACCAAACTTCGCAGTTCACATACTGTAGAATGGTCTGTAACTAATTAACTCCTTTAATAAATCGTCAGAACTAGCATTTGTTGTTCTAAGCACCTTTCTTAAATTACCGTAGTCGAAACCATTCCTGACTTCAGATAATGTAAACAAGTAAAAAAGTAAGAAGCAGCTTGCCTGACTGATGGAGAAAATCGATGTTGAGACATTCTATGCTTATGTCTGCCTATTAGACTTTGTCCACCTGGCAGAACAGAAGCTTGCCCGGCGTAACTTTTGCTTGAGATCCCGATAGCCGAGGAACTTCCCCGAAAAGTTTACTTTGATGGGTGAATTTCCAGATTCCACAGAAAGCAATCTAACATCGACCTCAGGTCTGTTTGGTATCTTCCAAGCCAGTTAATTCCACAAGCGTAATTAGTTCACACCGAGGGAAACCACTTCTCCATATTGATGTTAAAAATTTTCTATCGGGCAGCAATCAAAGAAATCTGCTGATCACTTCCGCTATAAAATCATCAGAAAGACGTCTATGTAAATTTTTATTTAGCCACGATATGAACGGTTAATAAGTGGGCAATTTTTTGATACGACCGAACAAAAAGCATTATTTATTGATGAAACTTCTCCGAAGATATGTAGATAAGATGCTCACGGGATTTCCAAAGTACCCGGCAGCTGGTGTTGACTATAAAGGAGCAAGTTTATGGCGAATTTAGGTTGCAAATTTCCAAATTAGTCGAAAGCAAAAAAATTTCACTACTCGGCGATCATTTTTTATCGGCCCTTTCTTCCCTTTGGGATAAAAAGCGATTACTGTGAACATATACTGTTGCAATGAACGCACACACTTCAATACTTTAGTAAACGGCTTGTTAGTTACTCCAAACTTCATTTGAATCACGGTGACATGGAGGTCCGAGACCCTTTCTGTCAATCGTGTGTTTATGATTACTTGTCCTCCAGTCTGAATTTTCTTTTTCTTTGTTTATTCTCCTGACACCGAATGAACATACCGTGATTATGCAAGACATGCACAATGGGACGGCTAAAGAAAGTGCGACGGTCAGACTTTCCAGTTAGATCATTAGACGTGACCCGGACAAGTTCTGGGTCATGTTGAACCAAACAGTGGCATCCATCCTAGTGGAAGGTTCGTTAGTATTTCTCGGGCTTAAAATCCTGAGAAATTTAGTCTCGAAATGGCTTAGCTTAGCCTCCACGGAACATAAAGAACTGGCACTTTTTGATAAGAAGTCTCGTGCTGACAACCCTGCGGGACTGTACGACGAAATACAAACGTTTGCCAAGATTGGTCGATCGTAAACTTCAGTCTTTTACAGATTAATGGAAGCAAGGATATGTCAGTCGAAGTACATACATAATTGCATACCCACACGAAACTTTTGAACGCTGTTACCAAACCCTTCCTCGCAATTTTCTGAAAAACGTGGATCTGGTACCAGAACATTAAGTGTCGAGGTGAATGATCTCATCATGAAGCCAGAATAGCTGAACCAATGTGTTTCGCATCTAACTGCATTCGAAAAAATATAACATATTTTATAAATCATTCGAATTATCAGTGACAGAATGAAATAAAAGCGCACAAAATCAGACACACATGCGTCTGACAGATTGACTGACGAAGAGCAATTTTCCGCCTTGCGCAATCGTTCCCGACATCGCAAGCTGTTGTGTCAATCCTATCTATCCTGATTTTGATTGCTGTTTCAGCAGAAGTTTGCACCAGCAACGGACATCGGATCAGCTTCATAAAATTTGCTAGAGCGCACCTACATATATTCGGGACAAATCTGCTTATTTTTTGCAATTCGAACCATGATAGAGAACGAAAACAACGAGGAAGAAAGAGGAGAGAAAATGAAACGTCCCTGACCTACCTTACGTTGTCTAAATCTTTCGTCACGTCATCCAATGTCTATCGTGATCCAAAATTAATTACCGGTCTTAATGTTACCCTGTTATCCAAAACCGAAAGATGATTTGATTTAAAAGGTCTATGCCGAGCCTTATACGAGAGGGCTTAATTTACAAGACAGGAGGATAATCTGAGGAATAAGCGGCTCGTTTGGGTTCAGCGATTGACTGATCAAACCATGCGCTATCCGGATGAGGCTCGACATTCTGAGTGCGCAGAACAACCCAACCACGACCTCAACTCCGTCGCAGACGCTGGTGAGCAAATTGCCGTAAATCTTCAGTGATTGACTTAATTTAGTCGCCTCCCCCAAACCCAATCTCAACCAACGGCGTAAGGAGCGACAAAAATTCGCCTTCATCCTTGCACTTTAGTGGAAACATGAAAGAATCGTACTTGAGATCGGTATGTAGAATTCGGCTACTCTTACTAACGAACGGACATGAATTACCAACTGGCACTAGACTGACTCTGACATGAACTACGTAAATGAAGACATCGTGAAAGCAGCTGGGAAAACAAGTTCGATTTTTGTTTACAAATCACACCCTTATATACAAATTAGGGGATGTCCCGATTGTCGAAGTACATTCCATTCAGTAGTCTTTGATGAATGTTCGAACTTCACGATCGCCTGTCGCCACGGTCCGTATTGGCTAAGTATCTGTGTAGGCTAGCGCGAAGCTGTACAGGATTATATCACGTGACTTGGACGAAGACTCATTACAGTAAAGCTCATTCACAAGAAAGCAAGAAATGGGACTTTCTCAGAACAGCCTATGATATGTTCACGACCATTAGGTAACTTTTCTAAATGTGGTCTGGACGAAAAGCTACTACAGTACATACGATACATACGCTAAACCACACTGAGTAGTCTGGGGAGCACCTCACTTCCTAATTGCAAAATACTGACCTTTATGACAATCAAGGTCGACAAACACAAAACAGATTTTTGCATTTGAACTGTGTATCACAAACCCGTGCCAGGACGAAATGTCTTGCTAATTACCACCAGGATTAATAACAAGGTTTTTAGACTGTTTTGCATGTACCTTTTACTCTACGTGTTTGAAAGCGTTTTGTGGTTCCCGACTACGTTTACCGATCTGGTATGATTAATTTAATATTTAACTAGCTGTATCCGTCAGTTGAATGGCACGTTTCTGTTACGTGTTCTAAATTTTCCTCCGTCACTTGTTGTGATCACATTCATCCTCTTAAGCGTTACCAGAAAAAGTGATACAAACGTTTTCGCTATATCCACGGACAACGTGAATCAGTTTAACGTTTAACGGTCAAACAACGTACATGTTGGTGATCTGTACACTGCTGTCCAAGTGAACCAGATATTTGTACGGCCGGGAGTCAGAAACTGAACGTAGAATACGTACTGTACGCTGTCGACAGGAATTTCGCACGATCTGTCCGGTAGTGATAACTTCGTTGTATGCTACCCATAAACAGTGCAAATGCGGATATGGGCTATTTGTAATGACTAATGTAAATAAACATGCGAGTTTGAAATCGTTCAGGACGATCATTTCAAAACAAATGACTAGGCAGAATCTATTCTGCATCCCACAGCCACAGCTGTCAATTATTAGTATTTTTGCAGTTGTTTTACCATTATTGTTACTACTACTTCTACTTACTTATCCATAGTTTTATTCGCGGTCTTGAGAAGCACATAGTGCACTGACTTACCATGTCGAACTCGCTAAATTAGCAACGCCCAACTAGGTAATCGATGACCACACCCATATATTCCAGCACAAACATTTTTTTGAGTGTTCTACCTTACTTGGTCTACGCATATCTCATCATTTTTCCAGATTACTGAGAAAAAAATTCCAACTTAATTTCTAAGTCTCCCAAGTTCATATATTCTTGTTGTTGCATACCCAAACACCCATTCATAGAGTTTACCATTTCCCAGCAGACTAAAGCTCGCCACTAAAATGCTCACCGAGTGTTCTTACTCTAAACACGAACATGCAGCAAAATATGCTAGCTTCTTTGTCACTCGTTCCAGTTAGAAAAATACCGCAGGCAAGCAGAGAATGTGTCCTTATTTTACTTGAGAGCTGAATGTCACTTATTGTGGGTGCATGCAAAATCTGCCCGATTTGAAATTAGTATCTCAAGAGACCAAACCTCCAACGTCCCTTCAGGCAGAAGGGTAAATTACTGACATTTTAATTCACTTTAATAAGTTCCTAAGAATTGCCCATGAAAATTTGCCACGAAAGCAATCGGCATGATTTTCAAATAATTTACAACTGCACCGAATTTCTTTGTACAAAACGACGATTTGTCTTCCGGAGTTACTCACATCTATAAATGAGTAGCTTTTACATTTCCCAGAGGGTCATAATTATTCAAACAAATAAATTTTCCGACTAAGTGTGTTTCCTTGGAATGGAGTGGGTTTGCTTGATATGGCCAGATGCTTAGATGATCACCTTTGCACTAAAACGTTAGTCAGGTTTATGTTAGTGGCAATTTCTATCCATAATGGTGAACTGAAGCATGGGAATCAGTTCAATTAATTAAATATCAGTAGTAAAATAATTTATTTAGAATCGTGAATGACTTATTCTGCATGTAAATTTCTTCATGGGATTCAGTTTTCGTGAGAGCAAAGATCTCTCATCGTACCGACAGCTAGTGACGGAAGAGTACCATACCTATAACATGGATGCTTGTGATCCTGTTATAATTAAACCCAGATAGATAGTTACGTTTGGTATTTGTCATCCATATTAGTTCGTATAATGCTCAAATCCTAGATGGAAATAGATGTACTTGAAATGAAGCCAAATCCTAACAAGAATACAGAAGTTGTAGAGTGTCCCTGTTTTTTTGCAAATGTGGTATACTACTATACCTTACCCTACTCAGTTTACAGTGATCGTCTATCCGTCAGCTCACTATGTGGTTTTAACTTGGCAAATTACAAGTGATCTGCAAATGTAAATTCCGAGTGAGAGGCTTGCACCATTGATGGATGCTCATAGGAACTGAGCTGGAGTCTGATGCTTCCCGAGCGTAAGACTGAGGTGTTTGGATGAGAAATGCAGTTTAAAAGTTGTCCACTCGGAAAATAATTGGAGATCTCAGAAAAAATCGCAATTCAGGGAGATTAAATTGATGTCCTTTGTGGCACAAAAAACTCCCTCTATCAATTTCGGCATAGATAACAATGGAAACATTTCTGACATCCCTCGCAGCAATTTTCAAAATTGGGCACTCATTTTCTTTCACCTGCAAGCGAATAAAAGCATTCGGGATAAGCCGTACAGTCAGACGATGTAAAATGAACAGTGGAATATAGGAAAGTATTTCCATCAGTGCATGTTTATTTATTTTGTCTATAAAGATTGATTGTGGGTTTCAGGTCAGAAGGTGGGAACATCGATCGCTTTTTAGTCCTGGAGGAAAGAAGCTCGAATTGCAGAAGCACGAAATCTACTGACATATTTGTTAATGATGACTAACTGACTTAGTACTGGACAAGTGAATGAGCAAGGCCAAGGAAACGTCCAGAGAACAAAGACTGGAACAAATCCGCGAAGTTAGTTCCAGCATGACTGCTAAGTTCGAGAGAAAGACCTCAGAAATGACTCGGCCATCTGAGCAAGATGTGGAAAGTTGAAACGTCCCAAACTATGTGGAATACGTTGTTGTCCTTCACCGGTCCATATCAGAGTGCGCTCATCTAATCTATCGGTGGGTGAATTAGAAATGCTGCCTGACGTCTAACTGAAACAGTTCGGAAAACAAGTTAACAAATCGGTTGTCATCCAAGCCGATTATAAATGAGATGGAATTGTTCACACTAAAAAGTGCGAAAACTTGCCGCATACAGAGATAATTAAATCCAAAGTAAAATAGAGTTAAATCAATACCGAACGTCACCTTAGTCAAATGCATCCGGGAACCTAACCCCAAACTTCATTCACCACATACTTGCCAGGTTTGAATTCTGTTTATCGTGCATTTGTTTGTAAGACTGAAATATCTTTAATATTCTTTGCTAGCTAGACAGGCTGGTAGGCACCAAAGAAATTCCTCATTGATCCGTTAAGCAGATCTGTTGTTTATTGTGGTTCGTTTAGCATGTTATTTTGGCAACATGCAATCCAATAGCCTACCTGTCGTCACGTATGCTCGGATGACATTAGATTTGACAGTTTTCGTTACAAATTCCTGCAATTGTAACTGAATCATGTGTGGATTTCGAACAAGAAATTGCACATTTATCAAAACTATTAGCATCACATGCGATGTTTGCATCATGTCAACACATGAATACTCATCACCGTCGATAGCCGTGCAGCTTTTCTACTGGCAATAGTTTCACGTATGGCGGTAACGATTTAGCTTGCTGCATGCAAAGCTCCCATTATCGGCTTGTGTCACAATTCTGGCTTTCTTGTCGTCAATGGTTGTCGTGTTTGTTTGTCATCTATTTCATCTTCTCCATCTTTTTCGAATGGCTATTATGAGAATATGATCTGTTGAATCGGTTGCAAGACAATCAATATTACTGCCTGAATCGGTCCTTAGAGAGATGGAAAATTTCGGCCGGCATACAGGGATTCAGTCACCAGCCTGAGTCTGGAATAACAAATCAGAAATAAACGGCCGCGCCAGTGTCAGCAGACTCCCAATTGAACAAGTTGATTGATGGCCACTTTGGATGAGGTGAAATAAGAAAGTTGGTCAGCCAGAAAACATTATTCCTAGGACCAGTGATATCAACGACTATGGTGATTGTTTCAAAGCGGCAATCGCTTACCTGACTTCACAAAAACTTTCGAGGAATAGACAAGGTGATTTCGTGGATCACTTCTTTTCAGAGTCATCATAACAAAATTTCACATTTATTTCATGCATTTATGAGCCAGGCATTTATGATTAAAACTCCAAATTTTCCTTTGTTGATTTTTCTGCGGTTTTCTTTGTGGGCAAGACAGAGGTGACAACTTAAATTCAGTAGATTTGTAATATCTGTAGTGTAATCGCGGCCATGCATTCGTAATCTACCAAAATGGTAAAGAGTTACAGTAGTCAACTTTGTCAAAGCCTCCGGACAGCAGTACAAAGCAGGTGGCAACTAACCTTTTAATTTTGGCACTGCTAATAAGTTCATCGGAAACTATTGGATTTTTTATCCCAAACACCGAGATTTACTACAAACTGGCATTCCGCATTTTCAGAAATGTATAATCGAAACGCGATATTCGTCCCATGCCGAACAAAATATCCACAAGATAAGGTGCTTGTGCCTTGTCAACTGTCCGAAGCGATCGCGGTCTGCCTTGTGACTTACTTGTTTTAGTTAGGCTTGTTAGTACTCTACCGTTGACAATGATAAAAATGTCTTCTCTTCTAAGTGTCAGCATGCAGCGCATTTGCAACGAATGTCTCATTTTTAATCAGTCAGACATTGTTAAGTGTCGCTTCACTAAGCGTAGGGAGAACATTGTTGGGAGGGTCAAGTGAAATACCGCGATTCCGTCTAATCTAAATTAACTGGTCGCATTATAAGACTTTGGATCGATCTTACTTTTCGTGTTGTATGCCCCGTGCACTTGGGATTAACGGTCGAGGCCAGTGTGACTGCAGATAGTGAGGATCAATAAGTTGAATGCCTGGTATTATATTTCGTGATATCAAAAAACGGCTGAGATCCATGCAAGGAAGGTGTTCGGGGCTGAAAAATATTTAACCTTAGTATTTCACAACAGTTCGCATCCACGGCAGTTTATGGATGAATCTGAGCCGCGAAAGAAGCGGGTGAGCTACCCTTCATTGTTGGGCCTATTTCGAAGCTGATTGCGATGAGAGAACATTTCAGGTAGAAAAGTGGAATTGTCATTGACACGGTAAAATTTTCGCACTGGTTCAAAATGTCTTAGTCACCGTTAGACTCGTTCTTCTCCACCATTCCTTGTAATACCGTAACCTTCGCTGCTCTTACATTGTGAGCGACGAAAGAGTTCACTAGCGTAAGACAAATTCCTTGGCAGAGGTACTGGTACCCAATCCCCAGTGTGACAATTTTCTTACATTATTCGAGTTGTCTTGTTAATCCTTTCCGTTCTTATGCACTTTGGTATAAGGATATAACATGAATTACGGTGGAACTGTCCCCACAATTCTCAGCCTAGTCGAAGCTTTTCATTTCATAGCCTTTTAGCAATTCGCAAAATCAGCGGGCAGAAAATGTTTTCGCTACTATTGCCACTACCAATACTACTGCTACTATTACTATCGCTATCACTGTCACTACTAATGATGCTATTACTACTAATTATCTCCTTGATGTGGGCTACGGTTTATTTTCAGTAAAATATTACAAAACATGTAAAGAAAGTATTAGGGTATTTTAAATGGACATGGTAAATCGAGAAAATCAGGTGCTGAAAAACTCATCTCCCGGGGGCCTAGATTTTCTGGTCCAAAATACGTCAACCGTTATTCTATTGACCTCAGCCTTTTAAACTGAAATTTTGACCTCAACAAGAATTTCGCGTAAACAGTTTGACTTCGTTCAGATAAAGGATTCACTTAGCTTGAACAACAGATTGTCCCTGAACGAATGGTTCACTGTTATAGCTACTTTCACACCTGTTACTGTGCATGAAGCCACGTTGACTTAATTCTCGTGTTTTTTTCTTTCGCATCTACATTCAGTATCAGTTAAATGTACTGTCACACCTTTAAAGGCCATGAAAGGTTCTGAAATAGGCTACGCTAATATTCAATCGCTCACAAATCGGTGAACGTTTGGAGATACGTCGCAACATCCTTCACTTGCTTGGAAAAGGAACCAAGGGGACCGCATGCTGATGTAAGGATTGTCAAGATTAAAGATCGACAGCTTTGCTAACACTACTGATACTAACAATGATCGACTGCGAAGAAGCACGGAAACGAATCGTTAGTCGCACTCATACTTCAGATAAAACAGTTGAAAACGTCAAAGAGACCCAAATAACTGCCACTCATATTCGAGATTACTTGCACGGTATTCGCCTGGAAAGTAACTAGGATGGAACAACATTGACCGAATAATTCTGGGTCTATGATAGCCGAGTAATGTTAACTTCTCAGTTTCTTAAGTTGTCACTATTTCGTTTAGTTGGTCGTAGTCGCAGATGACAGCCTTTGAGTACCAGAGTCCGTCACGTGAAGTTTGCCTATGTATGTGGTAGATCCTTATCTACTGCCTCGTCAGATACCACTTTCGGGTGGAATACATTTATGGGTCCATACTTCAGTTTCGAGTCAAAAATGCCCTCAGATCCTTCAAAGGAGATACATACAGAGGAGCTCCGAATACTTCCTCCAGTTCCACATCGTTATTTGTCATGACATTTCAACCGAATTCATGAGAAACAAACCACTCCTTAAATCAACTCGAAATGAGCACGTAATAAGCCGTTCCAGCTTCATGGATTTAGATGTATCGTGTTCATATGACGCCTTGCTTTTTCTTGCTTAAAGCTGCATTGAACACGTTTATGAGGCAGAACGTTTGCACAAAAATTCAAGTTGCACTTACTAACATTTGAGAATGTCGTATTATAATGACTTACTAAAACTGTGCTTATGTAGTTAATTGCAAAGCCAAATGAATTCTGTTTCGTTTTATTTTTGCGCGACTTGCGAAATCTGAAATTTATGTTATTATTATTTGCACTGACCGGTGACGAGAGCCATATTAATGAGAATTCGATGCATAGTTATAATGTCCAAGGACGTTAGCCCGGAAGTTTACCGTGCAAATTAACTGGCATCATCATCATTGCGTTTTCATTTCATCCTTGTTAATAGGCTATTTTTAAAAACAAAAGCGTGAAAAATATCCTAGACATAAGTTCACTTAACTGGGTGCAACCAAACGGACTTGGCGAAGGCTTTTGCATTATTTTGTGTCAATTCGTGTGATAGAAAGCATTTCTTAGTTATTTCTAGCCAGTTTGTCCATAAAACTTAGTCGAAGTTCACACAGGTTTATCAGTCAGTGGAACACGATCACCCAGTAAGCAGTATTCCAGATCTCAGTTCGTAGATTGCAGAGGACAATGCAACTTTAATGCATGGAGATGATGACCGACTGCGCGGCATGAACCAGTCAAAAGTAGTCGCCCATTGAATCAATGCTGACTAGGTTGAAAGCTTCTCGCAACAGACAGAGATCTGCTTATCAACAGTGAACCAGCGGATGACCGGAATTCAGGTAAACTTCACAATTTCTGCAGCCAGGACCTACATTCCAGGTCATTAGTCGAGTCAGTAGGACCAACACAGCCAGAGGTATGCAGAAAAGAGTGAAGGGAAATGTGTTCACCACACTGCCGAATCTGGATGGCACTGATCAGTTGGTTAGAAAATGGATCTTTTGTGAGCGCTTCAAAAAGAACACCACAGCAATATGCTACACGCAAGAGAGTGCTCCTCGACTGAATTCAGACCCGTCACAATCTGAAACGAACAATACAAAAATAGAGCAGATTCAGCGGAAGTCCAGTAAGCCGCAGCATTTGGTCTTGAAATTAGTATACGGAATTCGGTCAGACGAAAAAACGAACCGATACGGATCATAAGTTGCTACTAAATTGGCTCCAATCCAAGCTATGTAAACGAACACAAAGAAGAGACTACAACCAATGGGAAATACTCCTAGTTATATTCACAATCCATGGATCTATATACTAATTTGGGATAAATCCCACACAACAGTTACGTCACGAGTGTCCATGAACCATCCGTTTTATTCAAAAATCATTTTCATCTTTATATGTGACTGATGATGTACTGTCAATATGTCACTTTAGCCCGCCGATCAACCATCACCCGACACGTCCTAATGCAGTTCAGCGAGCAACACTGGATCATTAACCTGAGAGATCAATAACAACGGCGCATTTGACCATGATTTCTCTTTTAGTATTATAAAATGTATTCCTGTTTTTGCCTGAATTCACTGTACTGGTTGTTTATCCTTTGGGATTAGGCAATCGTGGAATCACTGATGCTGACAATTCAATGGCCTGTTCACTAATACAATAGTGATAACTTGAAGTTCATCGTTAATCGCGAAATTTGTCCAGGAAAATAAGTTCAGTGTTTGTCGTGAAGAATCCAAGGTCTCATAGAATTGACGATTAACACGCATGGTAGCAAGACTACTTGTTCTTACAACGGAACTTGTAATTTTATCCAATCACTTTGAATTACTATCAAGCTTTGAATGTAAGCTCAGTGACAAAACATTTTCAAGCATTTTACTTTTTCAATTGCTACTGTTACACACAACATTACGGGCTTTGCTATTAAATCAGCTTTAGGCTCATTCACCTATGCAGGGGATAGAAAATTTCTTGTATGGCGACCTTCAGCCATGAGATGCGAGAGATTTACACTATTACAGCAATAATACTATTTCTACGTGGTTCCGCCCGAACGTAAGGAAAGCATTGCTAAACCAGACAACCAACAGATACACTAATGCAAGTACCTTTGAAGTGACTACTAACATGGCTAGACGAAGATTTATGAAGCCCTAGTTTCACGCACAAGTCCCCTCACCGAACACCCACTGCCATCAGGCAAGAGTGAGCATGTGAGATCTTTAAACGAGAACAAAGCGAAGCGATTAGACCAACCAATCAAATCGTAGTAGAAATACACTTTTTTGATCAACGCAGATTAGTGTGCGCGTTCGTGCGCATCGAACAACGCCTGTTTTGTGACGGCCTCGGATGTCTCATCCAAATGGGTACAAAGTCCTGAAACTAGTTCTTTTCTACACTGAGTGTCGTGCGACGTTCACAAAGCACAAAACGTGCAAAGATAAAACCGGAAATGATTTACTACTCAGACAATTTTGAAATCTCTGTCAACAGGACAGTTGCTATCAGCATTAAACTCTTCCTATTTAACTAACTTTTGATGCTCGAATCCCACTCCTGTTCATTGCAAAATGTCAACCGGAACGATGATTAAATACAAAGTGAGTAGAATTGCTTGAGTCTCATTTTTTCCTCTGACTTCACGGAACAATTCTTCTCACTGCATCAAGATAAATCATGATGAACACTACAATGTTGAATTTGTTCCCGGATTTTTCAGGGAACAATGATCAAACCTGGTACTAAAAATTGCCACGTATCAAACTGTATATGATCCCAATTTATGTATCTGTTATTTTGACAACTAATAAGTTCGATTTTCTGCTTACTACCTTAAGAGCCACGTATCTGGAAAACACATTTAGATTCAACTAAAAAATACAGCAAGCGTTCTGATTTTGGACCATCCTTGTAATGCGTACGATCATTCAGAAGTATCCTTATATGAATAGCCGATAAACTTTACGCTGTGAACTACAGTCGTAAAGATTAACACAAATTTTGCAAACTATGAAGAAAGTGTTTAGTATAGACTAACCATTAATCTGATCACCATGCTAGTCTTAAGCTTTACACTGCCAAACCCCACACTGTTCACCAGTCGGTTAGGCTCTCTACGAATTCTTAAGTCGTAATCACCAGTTTGGTGAACATTATAATTACCACTGAAAAATGCTATTATCCATATAATCAGGCATAGTCTATTTAGTTCAAAAAATCTATTCAATTCTGAATGTGATCCCGAACAGTTGGCTCGTGTACTTGCATAACATGCCCGAAACTTCTAAACTTTGAACAAAAAAGCTACCCGTCACCAGGATAATTTTTGGAGCAAAGTACTTGACTAGAGCACTGTCTAGATGGTAATGTGAAACAAATAATTCCCACGTTGTCGTGTAGTGTTTGGTCTCGAAATTAGTATACGGAATTCGGTCAGCCAGAAAAACGAACCGATACGGGTTATCAATGGCTACTAAATTGGCTCCAATCCAAGCTACGCAAACGAATACAACGAGGAGACTACAAACAAAGGGGAAAACGTTCTAGTCGTATTTACAGCCCACTGATTTATATAAGCTAATTTGGGATAAATCCCAGTTGGTGAAATACATTCCATAGAATTGTCGTCGAGATAGGTTAGGTTTTCACGACCGTTTGTCTTCATGTTTCTCATTGGCTAACTGTGCACTCAGGCTAGCACAAAGCTGTATCTGACTGTGTCAGGCCACTTACAGGTAAAGTCGTCAAAAGTCGGTACCCAAAATGCGCAAATGTCTATTTTATCTCATCATTAGACTCAATTCTCAGAACCACAAATGTAAACGACACAACTGCTGCACACTATGCTACGAACTGGTGGTTACAATGGATTATGAAGTGGGACACACAAGAGACGAGTACAGTAAAGCTATGCTTGAATGAAGATTCATGCTTCGCTAAAGATTTTGACTCGAAATGTCTCACCTGCTTTACTTTCCAATATTTCCACCTGGTTGTTTCAGAGCTTCTGTTCTCGGTTTTTGTATATCGCCTCTGTTCCTGCTTATCACGAGAGGGGATGACGTTCTTTGTTCCACCAAAGATGGTGGAGGTCGTGTGTCCCAAATTTCTCAAAATGTATTTTACAATAGATGTCATTTGCAATCTTCCGTTTTCAAGCGGCCTGGCCATCTTATGAGCGCTTACTTGCCCAAAATCAGAACATTTGGGAGCACTGATAGAGTCAAACGGCCAGTGCAAATTGGAAGTCGGAATAATGTCAGAGGAGCACGATCCGAGGCACGGAGGAGGCTGGTCATGGAGAATGCGTCCACCAGTCTGATATGAAGTGATCGTTGAACTAGCTGAAGAAGCTTTCTGCTAGTTTACTTCAAAATGAGTGTCAGATCTTGGAAGACTATCCAAAATCCTCCGATAAGTTCAGCGTCGGAAACATGATTCGAATCTCCTCATTAAACTCGGAAATCAAATGAACAACTTCAGTATGAGCAGATTAAAGCAAACTCGCTTGCCTAAATCACAGGGTATGCTGACCACATTCTTTACTTATAAAAGTGGCATTCATTAAATTAGTACACATAAGTCAAATGGTTAAAAAACTTTTGTCAGCTGGCCAGCAGCGACTTATATGCCCTTTCTGGTCACAGATGGTCACCTATGTGGACAACTACTTCATGAGTGTTGCATCATGACTTTGCGTTTAGACTCACCGTGATTGGTGTGAGATGATCTGTAACCACCAAGCAGACCGAAGTTCCCGACTACTCAATTCACACCGCGACTGTCGCATCGTGCGGATTCTGTACGACCTGTGAAGTGAATAGGGCGTATCAAAGAATCTGTTTCATTTCTGCGCAGAAAATTAAGTGCTTTGTGAAGTAGAAGCTGGGAGCCATCACAAAATCAATTTACCGAGTGTTCTGATGGTTGATAAAAGCAGTTGCAGAAGCCGATTTACCCCGAAGGTAACTAAAGGTAATAATCAATAAATGATATGATTAGATACGACTGATATTCGATTTCCTTCCACCATACCACTGAAATGATGAAATCGTAGTTACACACAGATAGGCACACATACTCACGACATGGGAACACGTTGGATTTTAGAACAGAATCTTATGATTATAAAATCTGCTTCGATAAAGATTAGCAAAGCTAGCCGAAACGTCGGCAAAAACAATAGTCTGAATCAAAAAGGCCTTGCCCCATTAATATAAGCTTTCATGTGTGATAAACCGATTCGAACTGTCTCGGCTAATCGTTGTCAGTCCATGTACACAACTGGGTATCTGAAAGCTAGGTAACTAGGTATATAATACTTTGTGTCAAAGCAAACTTAAAGGCAAGTATGAACCAGCGGCTCTAAAATCTAATCCGAACTGCCTGTTTCTTGTATACGGTAACACAGTGCGTTCCACAACGTCGCGATTCAGAACGGCAGGTTTTTCACCAACGAACGTTAGGACAAATTTTATGAAAATGAAACTTCCACAAGAACAGGCCAGATTTTTGTGTACGAATAAGTTAAAATTTGTGAAATGTTTGCGTTTTTATTAGTCTGCCTACTAATATCTCATTGATATTCGCTTCCGGAGATATTATGTTAACCGCGCTTTTTCATCCACAGATATGTTTAAACACTTTCATCCGGTTGAAATTACCAAGGAGTAAGCGTTGATAGTCTACATTCGTATGTCTTGCTGCATGGTCCAGTGGCCCTGGATGAAGCCCAAATTGAGCCCACTCCCAAACACGTAAGCTAATCTTCTACTTAAAAGTTTCGGAGGTCCATCTTTGTTGCTTCGATTCCAAAATCCTGAGATTCTACGGGTTTAAGCAAGCCCTATCGATCAGTATACGTAACGTTCTTCGTTTACAAGCTGACACAAAGTGCTGTAATAGTGCGCTTCTACCTAACAGTTAATCCCTCTGCGAAAACCCGTTCGTTGCGCCTGTGAACTTAACAAATCTACTCTGGATGATGTCTCCTTTATTAACCGAATGGAGTTAAAGATATGTCGAAGAAATTTGCGCTTTGTTTTTCCAGAACGTTAGTTCGTATTTGACTCTATCCCGTAATGACTTCTGTTTCAGAAAACTATAGACATTCGATTGTCCCAGGGTACCTGGTTGTTTTACCAGTGAGATTCATTGCACGCAAATAGGCAGGAGAGCACCTTTGACTGGGTAGGAGTAAGAGGTTTCAAAACTGCTCCCTACCTCATTCGCTTTTTACGCCCATCAACCACTTATCGATTAGTTTTATTTGCTATTTGTTAAACTCTGAAAATTTCATCTTCTAGCAGAAAACTTTGAAAACAATGTTTTCATAGTTTTTGGCAACATATTATTTCTGCTTATCGTTTTCCCGTGCAATCTGGTTTACATTTTAACTTAACCACATGTTTTTATCTGCTCTGACTTTCTCGGTTTACCCATCCGTCTAATGTTTGCTTCCTTACCACAGGTCCACTAACCAGATTAGATTTCGCTTTGGTTTTTAACGATCGTCTTCAGCCCAAATCTCAGGTGGTTGTCTCCTATCGCCGGTTAGGTAAGGAGACTTCAGGACTGTCATATCCTTAGAATATTTCCGGCATTCTGTTACTCTTGCTGATGTGTCGGAATAGAAACTCAAAATCTGGCGCTGATAATTATTAATCTTTGGAGACGTATTCACCTTACCAAAAGCAGGGTTAATCCGTCGAACTGCATGGTGCGCGCTTGTCCACGGGTGAAAAGTGCCAATACAAAAGATTTTCAGTTTCCCCTTATCTTGTACACAATGATCTGTCAGGATATTATGCTAGTGTTTCGTAACATACTAATGTTTACTCTAAATCCTCCCGTTTTCAAATCTGCAGAAATGTGACCCTAAGAAATACTGGCAAAGTATCCTGACGGCGAATCTCAGCTGAGTTCATCAACAACCCGTCAAGGATAAACGAATTAATTTTTTGTACCAACTTCTGTTTGTCCCGTGACTGCCGGATGAAGTGAATGACTATCCTTGACTAAAACACAGGCATCCTTGCAAGCAAACCTTTGCAAAATTACAAATGCAAATGCGTACGTATCTTACTAGATATGGCCTATTATTTGTCCACAATCGGTTCCATTCAATCTTAGTTTTTGGGACACTCGCGTTAAGCTCTGGTCTCACGTCTACACAAATAAATATAATGGATTCCCCTAGACCAGGCCTAGACAACGCATTGCACCATAGAAACTGTCTGCAGACAATTAAAAATGACTCCAAAAATACTCAGATTCATTTTCCACTGTTGTCCTGTCCCTATTCGTAGTTTCGGGTAGAGTTTTCTTTTTCAAAGTGCATATGAACTGACGAATTTTCCTTCTGGTCAGATATCAAGTTGCGTTAAAATCACGCTTAAAATGGTTTTCAAATATGAGATTTGTAAAAACAAAATCCGTGAGTGTTGGTTCTAATAGAACCCATTGCCGAAACCAGCGAGGTGCATAATAATTAGATCATGACTTTTAACTACTTCTTCGATTCTGCATTTCAACATTACACACACTGATATGATTTGAAGCCAACTGGTGATAATTCGGTTGACTCCCTTAATTCAATTAAGGTGATACTGTAAAAATCTGAACATTTTATTCGGTACAATGCACATTCACGGAATGTATAGCTCACATGACAATATGGTGAGTTTAGCTAACTTTTTCACAAACGTAAACGTGTTCAAGCCACAACTTAACCTTGAATGTGAGCCATGATTACTGTCATCCCCTGAATAATGTCAGTGCCACACTCTAATCCAGGCCACAAAATTATTGAGATCCTGAGCGACACAGGAGATAAATGCAGACATACCATCCCTAGTCACAAGCTATTACTACTACCCGACAAGACATCAAAAGCCCATTATGAACCCGTCACTAGGTTTATTCTTCTCTATATGATCTCAGCTAATTATTACTCCATTTCGTCCGTCTTAATCAAATGTTATCAGTTTTATGCAGCGTGACACGACACGTACTGATAGACAGAATGGTCATTTAGTGGTTGTTTTTTTTAAGTCAAGCTAGAAACTTGTTCAAATTGTTCCTGGTTTCTTGTTCTTTAGCTACGGTTCTGAACAAATTCATGTTCTTTTCCCGAAAGACCAGCATTCTTACTCATGAAGGACTTCAACTATTTACTCGATTATCCGACAGCAAAGCTACTCTGGTGAGATCCTCCATTGGCCGGCGGTGGGCGGACGAATAAGGCTGCGGCGTTTGTGCTCGAAGGTAACGGGTTCGAATCTTCCCACCGTCAGTCAACTTCCCCACTGGGCAGCCCTCTGTTGGCCGCGGTCCCCTTCCTGTAGAATGTTGTACACTGCTACTTCATTAATAAAAAAGTAAAAGATAAGAGATAGAAGGTAATCGTGTACTTCTTCATGACTTAGATATGTTAGTCTTGCTTTTTTGGCTTTCCTGCCACGTGTACGTTTAGTTCGAACTTTGTGACCTGCGAAATAGAGGACGGAATTCGAATCACAAGGATGAATTATGAGTAAGAACGGTGGAGTAATAAGTTTTGCAGTAAGCGAAAAGACTCAGCAGTATCCTGAAATACGATCTCTAGACAATAGCCATCCCAAGGACAATGAAGATGAAGGCAGAATCCTAACGAATCCGCTCCGCTGCCAGGGCTAGTCAGTGGCTAATGCGGCGGTTCGCGCGGTAAAATGATTAGCTTCTGTTAGGACTTGCGTTACAGTAAACAAGTTGTCAACCACAAATTGCTTTCAATAATTGCGATGGAATTTGGAACTCCCGATGCGATCATAGTGTCCTCCGCTCAAGCGAGTACCACCGGAACTGACTAACTTTATGATATCCCCGAATACATATGCCTTTCAGAGAGGACTTTGATGATGAAACCAAGATCAGATTCACTAAATAAAGTTGATTTCATTTTAATCGCATCGTCAAGAGAAGGAATTGTTGTCATATATATTCCTTCTGCATCCGCAACTATCACATCGTAGGTGATGGTACACTTTTCCCTCGGCGAGCGATAAGCAAAGTTGAAGAGTGTGTGAAACCGCAAACACCAGACGTTTCCTAGCTTAAATAATAACTAAACAATAGAGGGGGATAATGCTGAATAACAGAAATTGGGAAGATGCAATAGTGCCGTGGTTATCCTGTCGCCTGTACAACCCTTGGTCGGGCGACTTGAAGACATTGCAATTGGAACTGTCGAGACAGTGTGAAAATGGTTTACGGCACCGATCACGTCAGCCAACAGATAGACAGACGAAAGATCGTAAATTGCAAATAATTTCAAATTAGTCATGGATAGGCACGATTAATCTTGTACACAGGCAATAAGCATGCCACAATCTGCCACATGATCAGAGATTCGAATTGTAACACCAGCAATAGGATAGTCGGACGAACGAAAAAAAATGCTGATCATGGCAGGAGTCCTTACGGAGGCAAGAATGGTATTAGAAAGAATATGACCCATGCATCCGTGGCAAGATTATTCTTGGCAGAAGGTCCGTTTGGAAGTGGAGCTTTGCTGCAAAACGACATACAATTAACTGCCTTGAATTATCTTTCTGTATAAATTTAAACGATTTTCCAAAAAGCATAATAATTTTATTTTGAAACCGTCATCGATGGAAGTTATGTATTTCCAGAATCCCCGAGCAAGCATTTAAAATAACAACGTGGCAAACAAGCTGGTTTGCAGTTACTCGTGCAGATGCTAACACATGACAATAAATATGATTGTAAACGGTTCAATCTATCGCCTACGTTATAATCACATCTCAAGTCATGCGCCTGTGTAACTGGCAAATAATGCACATATTTTGCACATCAAAAGAGGAAACTGCATCTGAAACTAATCAACGAGTACGATGCCGTGGTTTCTTTAGAAATGCCCACTGAATATTTCGAAGGTGTTGCGCAACAGATGTCAAACTACGTCAAAAAATTCGTCACCAATAACTACGCGTGTCGCAAAATGAAAAAGAGGGGGACACACTGCATTTCCACCCGTCTTCAAACCACCGATCGATTTTTCATCAACCTACCGGCTCACATTCTATACTCCTCGCTCACGGCAATCAATTCATTTACCTGTGCCAAAATAATTTTAGCTTCTGTCTTTTGCAGAATCGATGCTGAGTATTTTCCTCTTTGGACAATAGGGACGGATTCGGAACAGCCATTTAGGGGAAATATCAGTACGTGGTATTCTATGATTCCAAGCAGCACCGAATTTCTGACGACCGTACCGTTTTCGTGGTGAGCAGCTGAAAAACATGCGCAACATTGCATAAACGGATTCTATGCACACTGAGTAACAACCTGTATGGTATTTGTCATCTGTTGGTCATACCAATACCCAATTATGAGCCGTTCGGTGCACTGCTTTTTCATTTTTTTCAGTCCATCTGCACAAGAAATTATATATATATATATATATGTACCTCATTGTTGGACATTGCTAATCGGCGTAGGCAATCAAAATGAGACTATACCTTGAAACGGGTTGACGGCCTTTACGCGTCCACGACTCAGCGAGGGATACAAGATAACATACTTCAGGTCAACGATTCAGCCATGCCTAGAAGGACTGTGAATAGAGACTCGGGGAGATCCCAGCCGCCTGATCCTTCAAGTTGGACAGAAGTCAATCAGAAAAAAATGAGTTGAAGAATGACTGACCCAGTAAATGATCACCTCCATCCACTCCCCGATGGCTGGCCGACAGGTTCTCGTTAAAATCGAAGGCTTCGACTGAGAATTCTGGTCATACTCCTGTTTAGCAGCTGGACCAGGCAGTACCCGTCCACCTTGTCCACGAAGTTTGCAACAGCAAAAATCCCAGAGTCCATTGGTCGTCAAGCAGCACAACCAATACCACCTGTCCATTGCGGCTAGAGTAGTGGACGGTGATGTGCACTTCGGCTCAAAGTTCATTTTCTTCCACTTGTTCCTTCCGTCCAAACCCTACCTCTTTGCCTTATCTGCCTACTCACTGTGCTCCCACTGATAACGTGTTCAACACTTGCAACGGTTTGCTATCATATAGTTTTGCAAATTATTTTCAGTCTCCTAGCTCAAATTTTTCGAACCTCGTAGGCTACTGAATTTCTGCTTCCTAACCGTACTCATATGCAGAACTCTCTCAATAGGTAAGCTACAGATGGCTATATTCTGCCTTTTTGAAACGTGAACCTGGAATTCAAGCAATACGATTCAACTAGCTGCCCCCAATAGCTCATCAAGATACTTCCTCCCCACCTCAAGAGATTAGGCATCTCTGACTTCAGGTTAGCTTGTGGTAGGAACAGGCTTGACTGACAAGGCAGAAGCTGCCCTTGTAAACTGGATCTTGGTTAACAGCTGCTTACATACTGTAAGACTCCAGTGGTCTTTTTGGTTTCGGAAGCTGTTTTAGCCGTACCTCGTTTGTAATCTCGTTATCTGTTCCAACAGCCAGCAGCACAGATAGGCAAAAGGAGGAAGTTAATGACGAACTTACCGCGTCGGTTCGCAGGAACAAAGATATTGACATAGCTTTGCTAGCTAGTGATATTGATGCACAAGTTCAGCATGCTGCTGTATCAGAAGCTTATTTACGTAGGTCTTGTGCCTTACTCATTTGGCGTACGGATAAAGAATAGGTTGCCTAAGTTTGGTGCACACTACTGTTTACTCCTGCCTGCTAGAAATTCCAGACATGGTTTGCGTCGCCTAGCGACTCAGCGCTCTAACTCCGTAGACGATCTGAGTCGCATCAATTATATCATACTGAGCTATCGCTGGCGCAGTCCACTCCAAGATTGTACATCTAAATACGCAGAATCTGGTGGGCAACTGGCTTTAGTGTGATTTTAACTGCAGATCCATAGTCGTCGAGACAAACTCCAAACCCCGTTACCCACGAAACGTTTGTCTACTGTTGATGTTCGCATTAGTTATAAGCAGAAACTATCAGACTAGCTAAGGTCTTTGGCTAACCGCAATGCAGACGAACACTGAGATCAGATTGAGGGAGAGATGCACTTGGCTCCGGGTTTCAATTATCGTCCTAGATCCAGCTTCAGTCAAATACAATGAATTTCCCAAGATTCGCTCAGTTAAATGGGGCCAAAAGGATAGCTCTTAAACTATGAGCAGATGAATAATATACAGGAACAGCAGCAAAGCTAAGTGACAAAAAACCCAAAATAAAAATCGCCAGAAGTGATGGGTCAAATTGGCCAAATAAATGGAAGTTCTCCTGCTTCAGTTGACCGTCAAAGACCGTTTAAGTTTATTAACGACACCGGCAAGCAGCCAACTTGGGTTAGTGAAACCGATATACAATGAAAATTCAGAGCCCATTGACGGTAGTCAGCAGATGTTTGATCGTTGGTTTGAATAATTCATGGAGCAGTTTTGCCAGGATCGCGCTACCGTAACTGCTTGGGACGAGTCCTCGTGGAAATCACATGACAGCGCAATACAACTTCGTGCTAGACGGCCTAGACAACCACCCAGTGAGAACCGTCGTGAGTGACCATCGTGGATTTCAAACTTGTCTCTAATAGCGTTGGACGGAGTGCATTCCACTAATCGGGAGTTTCCCTATTTGTTTATGGACACATGATTTGCAAATAAAAAAGCAGAAATTGCTAGCCATTTGCTAGGGGACTCCAGTTGTTTGCTTAGCTTCGGTTGGAGTCAATCCCAGGGCAAATTGGCAATTTGTACCCTTTAGGTATTTTTCACTGACTGAATTGGATATAGAGATATCAAGTACAAATACAATATAATTTCAGCGTCAACGAATGTAAATTTGTGGGAGTTTTCACCTGACACTAACGGAATTAGAGGTGTAATCGTACTTTCCACCACTGAAGCGGAGAAACTCGGCCGGTTCCAACGAGTTGTAACTGGATTTTTCGCAAACTTGGTGAAGTGCCATTGATAAAAACACTTAATTCCTTGTTCCACTCCATTTGTAACTAGGAGCGCACTCCATTATCACGTAATTTATTGCACTCATATCAATAAAAGCATACGCCATAGTTAAAACAACGATCGGACGAGCAGCTTAGTTCTCATATTTACTGAAGTCTCAGCTTCGACAATACTGCCGCGCTTGATTCCGGTACTTGAGAATAACGCAAACGAACAGCAGGTAGAATTTCGCCCTGGTCGAGGCTGCATTGACCAGATATTCACCTACTGCCAGTTGCTGGAAACTTGGCACACACACACCGTCGCCCAACAATTGTGCTTTTTCTCGACTTCATACTAACCGCCGACTCATTCTCCCGAACGGCGCTATTTACCGCCGTCCAATGGAGTCGTATACTAAAGAAGTTCATGGATCTTCTCCTCAAATCAACTTTTCCTGTTTGTTCATTCAAAACCACTAGCGGCATTCGACAAGGGTGACTCATTTCTCCATCCTTGTTCGAAGTCGTCGTCGACGAAGTAATGGGAAATGTTTAATGAGATCTTAAGGAGGTAAGTATTGAACTGGCTAATGGTGGAAAGTGGTGTAAACTAACTATAAGGAAGCAATTATGTGTGCGCATCCAAATATACGGGGTAGGCGTAACATGCATTAAACAGTCTGGCAGGAGCTGTAGCTTCATCCGGCATCTGCTTTGAGCTTCATTCTCGATGGGGAGGAGGTCACAACTGCGGACTGTTCCACTTACCCAGTCAGCTGCTTGACGAGAGATGGCAGTAGATGCGAGCACGCGTGTGTCCAGAGCTCGACTGGCCTAGGCTGGATTACAACATTTTTGGCACCGGCCTGATATTACGCCGAAGTTGAAAGCTCGTATATATTGTGCTTCAGTGTTCTGAGTTCAGTTGTATGGCTGCGTGACAAGGAGTTCGCGTGCTAAAGATGCTCGTTACTAAGAGGTCTTCGTTCACTAGTGTTCACGTAGTAAGAATGGAGCTGAATGCAGTGACCTCGTGAGCAGTAAGAAAGATACAAATCTAGTACTGGGAAATCGTTTAAAAATTTCCTATCATAGATTGCCAACTTTGGTAAACTTTACTGGTTGGGTTACTATCTCCTTGTGGGGAACACTCGTCCACCATATCGTGCCTCATTTTCAGTTCCATCCACAGAGTTGAAGAAGCCACTTGGAAGTCAGCAAATGACTTGGTAGCGAGGAATGCTAAAGTGCGCAACGAACCGAGATGAATTAGGGGATTCGGCTCTGTGGGGTCCAAGAGATCTGCAAACTAATTGGTTGGAGTAAATGAATGGCATGACAACGAACAGTGAACAATGGAGATCGTGTTGTCATTCAGTCGAATCAGAATGGCTGAAAAATGAAGTACGTTTGTTTGATTACATTCCGTTTGTTGTCTATGGCAGTGTTCTTTTCCCATGGCTGTCGATCTACTCACTGTCCAACGAGTAACAAGGCGAGAAAGGTTACGATCAATGGGGTTCGCTCCGCTATTTAATGCTGAATTATGATGGTATTGATGCTCCATATAAAACTGTAGGCGATTACACTCGTGATACCCCAAACGAACTCTCGTTCCATTCACAATCTCATCGTTCATATCAAAATCTAGTAGCGAATTGAATTCACTGTCTAGGTATGAAATCTAACTGACAGAACAGAAACGGAGATACATATATGACGAATGGCATTAATCGCAGGAACGATCGTTTTTCTCCGGTATTCTTTGTCTAATCCTCTGCATTCTAGTAATTAAATCTCCGAAAAGTTGATTATTCGCCAACTTCTGTCCACTCATATGCACGTATATGTGCATGCATATATATATTTTTTTGTTTACGTTTCCAGATACTACTTCCTGCTTCCATATATACATACGCATATTCTGGGGCATTCTGCCCTCGTTCCTAAGGTTGGCTCAGCCAAACTGACAAAGAATTATCAACGAATCACAGTTATGATTCTTCTGTGGACTCTTCGACGAAGAACTTCCATGCACACTCTGATGCTACAGATTCGATTCTGGTGATATATATATATATGTTTAGTCGCTTGTTCAACTGCTGTTGAGGAGTGCAAAACTATGCTCGGATTCGCAGTTCCCCTTGATTAGTGATAGTGTCTTATACTGGTATCGTATTTTGATCCAGATTCGTCTATGATTTTGACTGGTTCTATTTTGCCTTGCAAGTAACTGAACAAATCCTAGATTTGAACTGCCAATTGGACATGTCAAAAGTTATCTCTGAACCTCCGCATTCAATTAATCACAACTTTCGTTATGTAAGCCACATTTGCCGATCCACTAGGCATGTGAATTCCCTTCTTCTATGTCATCTTTGCACAGAAAGTAAATAACACTCTTCCAGAAATCAACATGTATGGAGCGGTGTTCGAAATGCCGGTCCTTTTTTGTCACCACGGCTGTTGGTCCTTTCTACTTCCGCTTCTGTATAATTTGATTTGCCAGTCAGTCTGGTTCAGCTTCTTGATTTCTATGGGCGCCATAGCTACGAATGAAGCATTCTAAAGAGAGTCAAGAAGCACGGTGTGATTTGGTGTACGATCTGGGACTTGACATCCGATTACAATACCAAAAACGATGACAACAGAATCGACTGACTTCTTTGAAGGAACACGATGGTGATACGTATTGCAGTTTCTTTTGACATCCACCAAATGTGCTAGGCTATCCGATCATCTCATGACCTCTGGGCTTCGCTAAGAAGCCACTGATTATCGTCTGGTGATCTCATAAGGGCTTTTAATTAACACTACAAGCTCACAAATTCCACTCTTAACGTAACTGTTTTCACTGGGCATCGCCCAAAAATTTTCATCTATTCCTCTCTAGGTTAGGACTGTCTAAGACGACCAGAAGTTACTGGACGAACGCCGAAAGCGAGGAAACGATAGAAAAACCGGTAGCATGAATGAAAAAAGAAGAGTTAGATTAAAATGAAATTTATTAGTAGGAAAATTGAGCAAAAGAATGTTTTCAGTGCTTGATCGTTAGGCTTTGAATAGACGAACGTGTAAAGCTAAGCATCATAAAAATTCCATGGGAGAGGGGATCCGTCAACAATCATTAATTCTCATTTCAGAACAGATAAAAAGCTGTGAGCTGTGCACCGGATTTCGCGGTTTGACTTGTATAGTCCAACATCTTAATAAACATGACTTGCTACAAATAGCGATTGATCACCAGCTGCTCCTTTCACGCCTCCTTGGTACCTACCCAGAGAAGCTTCACCGCAGGCCTGCCAAAACAAGTGGAAAGAGGAAACGATAAGTCTGAAGAAGAATTGAATCAACCTCTTCGGTGATAAAAATCATCAAAAGGGCTGCCGAAATACATGGTGAAACTCCGGTTTTCCATCAACGAATGTTTGATGAAAATCATACGAGGACTCTACTGGAGGGTTCCGTATAACCTCCATTTGTTGACCATTCCTTGTTAATATGATGAGATTTTACATGATCTACATATTTTTCTTTCAAATGAGCATTCCAAGACAAGCGACATTATTCCATGCTTGGCCCAATTTTTTTCGCCGAGACTTTGCTTTTTGCATCGTTCCTCACTCTGGACTTTATGATGCGGAAACAGTCTCACAAAAAAATACAGATCAGCCAAAATTGCCCGTTTGTTCCAGGGACCATGTACACGAATGTAGGAATAAAATGCGCGCAAAAGCACACCACCGATTTGCCCGCTATTGTTATTCATCTGTCGTGCTTGTCCGGTACTTTCGTTCCGCAATCATCCATTTATACATTCCGTAGGTGGTTTTAGAACTAAACCAATGCACACATTACTTACAGAAGAGTAGAACAAACCAAAGATCGCATCCTGGTTTTGTGGTTTGACCTGGACTGACCAGCGGAAAACGTCCACAAGTGGATCCATTAAAAATGAGCACTTCTGATAATTGAAATTGCCGTGACTTTCAAACATGGATCTGGTCATCGCATTACTCATGAACCAAACAGCTAAAATCTTTCAGTTCTCGACGCAGACTGCGGTGTTCTTGGGCAGTACAGATCTATGCTCACAAATGATCTTGTAAAAGCAGTTCAATGAACCCAAGGCATAATCCAATCAAAACCGATTAGGCCTTGTGCTCACCTAATCCTCAATTTATATTATACAGAAACCGTATAGTCAGGCCCAGTCACAGAAGACCATTTTTTATCAATATGATTAGCATCTGTTAATAAACAACATGAGGAGCACAAGGGTAACTTATGGGCAATGTTGTATCGATTCAGGGTTAGCGCTACCTAGCCAAGAACATAGGTAACCAGAGTGAGAATCGTTGTAGCGAGGATGTGACGCGATATGTCAGGAATGGGAAACAATACGACGAGGATGAGAAATTACGCAAAGAAGATAAATACCAAACAGCAAAACTTGTAGGTAACCTTCGGTTTGCAATTTCACTCCCTCTTCTGACTTTTGTGGCTTCAAGTTTCGTACAATTGGGACTTGTGTTACTAGTGCCCACAAATTGCCTATTTCGGCAGTCGCTGTTCCCCTAAGCAAATAAAGATAGGAAGACCAACAGAAGTTGCCAGTTAATCACGTGGATAAAAGATATGAAAACTCCGACCAGTTTACCGTTTGAATTAGATCCTCCTCCTACGTGGTGTGTTTGTTGATACTAGAAAATATGGTCAGATACCGCAGTCACGGATACTCTTCTATTCGAAAATTTCTTGTGAATACACGTTTTCTTTTCAAAATTATTCGATGATGTATGATAACGATCAGAACCAGAGCAAAGTATTGTTAGGCTGCTAGTTGTACCATTGAAAGTGGAACAAACATCAAGCTGTAAAGTGAATACTTGCGAAGTAGACAACTATTTGTCGGTGTTCTTTTTGAATACATAAAGCTAATGAGATCTTTCCGCATGATTAACCTTTTAGACAAGAAAAGAACCCAAGAATGTCGATCACATATACATTAGCTCATATATTGGTGATGTTGACCAATGACTCGTCGATTGTCAGTTAATATTTCAGAACTACATTCAGACTACAACTTCCAACTCCGTTGTTATTTCTAATAGTATCACTACTTGTATTGCATTGTGTTGTTTTGTATAAACTTTTAAGTACAAAAATAATGTCGCATTTCAGTTGTCGTTCTTTCCCTTTTTCTTTAAATCACTAGGAGTTATACAGCCATATTTCCCTAACCAAGATGGAGCCTTCGATGATCAATTAAAGTTTCCACTGAAAACCCTTCGATGATCAGTAGAAGACCGCCGTAACCTTCAAATATCCGGCGGTGAACAGTGCCCACTGTCTGTTCACTACACCGTTGCTAGTGTGTGAGCGAACACATAGCTACCAACATTTTAGGAAACAAACAAAGTTGAGAGTAAATACCGGCATACATATGATATAGGCACCAAAAAAATAAAACAAAAGCAATCACAATGGTAGATTGCACAGAATGCGATACGTTTTACACAAAAGTAAAAAGGAAAAATGTAATCTTTCATCAGAAGCAGAAGCGGTTGACGTACAATGTCAAGATTTTGTGGGTACACATGTAACAAATCAGAAATACACCGGGCATGCGAGCGATTGCCCTGGCAGTACCACGATGGCTTTCATTCACATCGTCGCAAGTTGATTTAATTTTACAGTTAATTGTCTATCTAGTAACATGCATTCACCCAACGTTGAATCTATCATATGCTTTCACTTCATTTTGCGGAAGCCTACACTCACATTTCCCCGGTGGATGTGACTGTTGCACTGTTCTATCGTTGAAACAAACCAAGAATCGTAGCACTGTGGTCATTTTAAGGTGGTCTAACTGGTTAAGTAATTTGCGTTGCGTGCACAAGTGAAAACGTATTTAGATTGCCCATTTGCCTGTACGTGCATCGTATCACTAAGAAAGTTATGCTACATAAAAACAGGCATTGTAAGTAACGTAAAGAAGTGGAAGATAGTGACGATAGATCTTCATCTAACAAACAGTTGATTATCAATTGACCGCTTCTTATGACAGATGGAATGCTTCTTTTATATTTTCAATTAAAACCTATTGTAACTTGGAAACGTTACTGCTATGACCGCTCTTTTGATCTATTGTTGTATGTCACATACGTCTTAATAGTCACTTTGAAATTTGTTCATATCTGATAAAATTTAACGCGATCGGCTACGAACAACAGCAGGTGGAAAGGTAACGAATCACAGTGTTCACCATCGCGTTCCTACGAAACGTCATAAGTTTCCAAAAGACAGAAACCTCCGAATTATTATTATGACTATTATTAGCACTACTTCTGCTATTAGCTCTATAACTACCTTCAGTATTACTGTTGTTAAAAAATATTACCATACTGGAGTGATTATACACTATTTATATTTTATTTAGCTACCGGTGGTTTTCTTCACGAAGAGAGATTCTGAAAATGAAAAACTCACAAACAAACGGACTAAAAGTTTACAGGTTCCTTGCAACAAAAGCACGAGTTGTGGAAAGGGCAGGATAAGACGTGTGCGGAACTTCAGTAAGCTTTTGCTTCCGAACGATCGGAATGGAATCTAGAATCAACAACTCATCCCTCTTGGCATAAGTCTTCTGAATTGCCCGACCGAAACGAATTCTCATAATGTTGGACAGAAATGAACAAACGATAGCCTGACTCACCTTGGCTCGTTTGAGCAACTCGCCTTGAGCTTTGGCGACATTTTCCGATTTTCCTTGCCAAGCGGCCAAAACGGATGCCTGAAGTGCACGTCCATAGCTGAAAGTCAACTTCCATGGTTTTTTACCATGCAATCTGTTTATGGCACATAGGTTTACAGCCGCTTCCTCTTCTGACTGACCACCAGAGAGGAAAGTTATTCCTGGGACGGCGGCTGGAACTGTACGTTGTAAAGCTGTGACTGTAGCCAGGGCGATCTGCAAGCAAATTTGTACACAACAGTCAAAGATTTACTTTCTTTACACCTGAATTAATTTTTCAGCACCTATCAGATCAGTTCTGTTGTTGACCATTGTCGTTGATGGTGTGATTGGAATTTCCTAGCTGTAGATTTAGACTGTACTTAACACACTACTGACTAGTCCCGTTAAGAAGACGATTTGATACTTAGGTAGTTAATGCTGAAGATTGCATATGATTTATTCAACTTCGAAAATTCAAATAGGAAATTTTAAATGATGTTGAACTTTAAATTTTTAATAATAGTGATGTTGCAATCAAAACAACATTGAAGCTAACGAGAACTTCGATTTTCCTGTAACTTCTACCTATTAAAATTCAGTTTTAAAGTCAGTCTTGCTAACCCTAGTAGGATTATTTCGCTTTTGAATTATTACGTCCTATAAACTGAGAATTCTATACAATACCTGATAGTCACCACTGAACAGTCACGAAATTCACCACTTAATTCGTCTTTTGTAATTCACTGACTTCGTTTATTATCTAATGCACTTCGGTCAGCTGAAGTAGTCCCGCTCGAGTAAAACAAACGTTGAAATCTGATTGGTTAGTAATAATGTCCATAGTCTTGTCCTTGATTCCGGACAGGTGGTTTCAACCTTGTCATCAATTCCGCACATATGACTCGTGGTTCGGTAACCAAAGTTGCTTGCTTTTGACAAAGAATGGGCGCGCACCCTAGGAGCAAACAACCTGTGTGCCAGAGAGTCGATTAATAAAGTAAACACCCAACCTGCAACCACGGCGTGGTCCACTCGGATTTCTATGCTTCCGAAGTTTACGGTATTTCTGGATCAATGCGATACAAACAACAATTTCTGTTCCATAAAAAACCGTTTCTTATCTTCACGACTACATACACAAGTAGAATGAATGTCAATCAATTGTTAGTACTCCAGCTTGATAGATTCTTCTGGTTGGTGAGCAAAAGCAGTGAGAAACCATCATGAGAAATAAATAAGTTGAGATTACGAGAATCAGAGGTTGTGATTGTGACGGTGAAAGATTTTATCTTCAAATACAACTGACTTTGGCGTTTCTCGGTGGCCATTTGAACACGATGTACCTAACTGAAATCAGCTGATCACCTGGTGTTTTGCCATATGACTTTCAGTTCACAAATTAACTAAGGCTTTCATATGCGTGGAGCGACAGAAAACGGCCCATAGCAAAAGCAGACGAACGACGAAGACAAACACCAGCAGTAGAGGAAAACTGAATGTAGACTGTTAATTTACTTCAGCAAATTTGGATGGTCGGATGATCAGCTTGTCTTCTTATTGATTCCTCATTTGACAGTATTGTTCAAAATAATGCTGCAACTATTGAAAGTATTCACTTTATCCGGCTTGTTGTGAACCATTGGCGGTGCCGTGCACATCCACAGAGCTCTAAATAGGATTCAAATCTAGGTATAATAATCATGAGCAAGATATCCGATCATCCAGCTGTCGTGGGTGGCTGAACAATTGATTCCTGATCAGTGCCTGGTATATGCTCGTTTGATTCAATAACTTGAGCATCAAATCTACTGAATTAAGTTTTTGTACTGCTCAACACGCCCACTCGTCTTATTCTGAGTGACCGATGATGACGACATGGGGGCTGAAAAGGATACGATACATGTGGGGAACTTTACATGATGTTTCTCTTTCTCCCACGAATTTTTCTCCTTAGCCATAGTACTGATAACACTAAATTTCTAAACATGTCCGTGGGAAATTATATATATATATATGTATATATATATATGGATCCGGATGGATAAACGATGACAAGGAGATAAAGAATGGATGAACTGCCGTGTGTGATGACCTTCGTAGATTTGTTGTGAATGATGTAATTTTATTTGATTGTAAAACGTTGTACCTTGTCTGTTCTTTCCTCTTTCTCCCTCTCACTGTTTTAAGCCCTAGCCATGGTTCCAGTTGCGCATGACCTGTATTCAAATTTATATATATATATACCATACCTATTTGTATGGCGCTGTAAACTTTTGTAAGCTAAAATAAATGGTTTTCACTATTGGAATGCAAGCCTCATAATTACATGGGTCTAGTTTCGCACTTGGTTAATAAGGAATACCGAGAAATTTTTCTAACTCGGATGAAACAACTTCTCTGTGTTCCTCTGGTTTTCAGTGGTAAAATGCTAAACGCAAATGCGGCGTGATGATTTCACAACCAAATTCACTTAGCGACTAAATCCTCGACAGATAACCGGAGCAAGAATGACGTTTCTTCCTCCTCGTAAGTGAAACCGCTTTATTTTTCCACTTAGAGGTGCATCATCTAATTCACCTTTTTCGCGACATATTGGTGCGTTTAATAAAAATAGGAAACTATAAATTCAAACAACTTAAATAACATCAAGGTTAGAGTACTTTCGAACAAGAGTAGGCTGCAAGTCAAATTTTCCACTGCACAGACTCGACGCATATTGATTTTTTCACTTATGTGAATCACACGTGATAATGGTTCCCATTTCTGCTGAGGTTTTCTGGGTGAGTAACTAATGCAAAATAATTGTTCATACAGGTATAAGTGACGTCTTCGGTGCATTCAACTATCAGCTAATGACAACCTAGCTGGTAGTTCAGCCCATCTGCCACGTCTTTTATCTGTTTATAAAAAACGTTTCACGTGAGCTACTCATGCGGATCAAGGAGAGTGAAAGGATCCATTTTACCTGATCTTATTGAAAAATCACTAACCCAGCTATTTGTGTTCGTTCGTATTTTTGTCCTAAGAAAGCCCACATGGATGGGGAGTGGAGTTGGAAACATCTTCTATTCAGGTATTCTATTTATCTTTATCGAAGATGACCCAGTAAGTCAGTTCGGTTTGAAAAGCTATGGCAGTACCAGCGCTGGCCTAGCCGCTAAGGTAGTGCTGCTTTTTTGTTCGTCACATCCCGTAAAAAGAAACACGTCAAATAAACTGACAATTGTTACGCATTTGACTTCGTATTTTATGACGAATTCTTTGATTGCTTTACTGTCAGGACGAAAGTTACAACGATATATTTTAGTTTCATGACTCTCAACGTTTGACTTTATAGGGTCGTGAATACCGCTACCGACACCGATGGTCAAGCGGTCTATTTCAATAAATATAATGCAATCACCAAATACTAGATATCCAGTGAACTTAATCCATTCTTACTATAACTTCTTCTAGTCACGTTTCTTGCAGCTCGGTTCAAAGTCACCATACCTTGATATCAAGTGCATTAATAGAATCATCAGGAGATCAAATTTAGGTTTCCACCGTTCTGTGGAAGCCGCATCAATGCGTACCTGAGGTTTACACCTTGAAAATCTAAAAACTGAGTTTGAAATCACAAAACAGTGATCCTACCCTCACGTTGCAACAAATTCTAACAAGAAAAGATTAAGCCGAAATCTTAGCATACTGGTATTTTGTTTACGAAATGACCACTTCACATGATTGCCAGTAGCTGTTATTAGCCACTAATGCAACCCATATTTTCCTCTTGCTTTGCGTGCAAAATTTCCTGACTTGATTGCTTCAATTTTGAGGGGTACATTGTGACCCCTTTACTGCACCCTGATTAAAGAAGACCGTAGTGTAGAGCCACGATTTATCTGACAATTGCAACCGAAAAATAATCACGACCAGTGCAAACGATATAGAAAAATTTATCCTGTTCGTTGTGCCCGAGGCTTGTCTCGGCTTTCAGGCTTACAGCTATCAGCGTTGTCCCAAGGCAGATGTATTAGAATCCATACAAGGACGACTAAAAATATTCCATGGATTCAAGCTACCTTTTTTGATAACTGTTGCTAGTTTTTTTTCTTGGCCAGGAACGAAGATGTGTACACGAAAACAAACCTACTATGCTGACTTACGTCCTCTGGTGAAGCTCGTTTGGTGCATGCTTGACCCGGTGTGACCATGTTTGGTTTCAGCAATGTACCTTCCAAGTAGACATGATGATCCATAAGTGCCTTGTAGGTGAATGCCAACACCTGCTCAGTGGCTTTCTGTGCTTCGGCAAGATCATGATCACCGTCAGGCAACACTTCAGGCTCGACAATAGGTACAAGTCCGTTCTAGGGAAAAAATTGATAATCCAGTGGACCTTACTAAATGAAATACAGTGTACCATTTTCTTGAAAAATTTAGCGCAATAACCGTGCAATGAGGTTGACTAGAAAAAAATAGGTTAAATCAACTTCGAAGAATCGAAATCAATGTTGGGATTCAGATGCAATGAAAGGGCAACAATCTAATCCATAAAATGAATGGAAAAGAACTCCTTAAAATGCACAGAGAATAAAACGAGATGACCGCATAAAAATATTACTCTACCAGTGCAATGATAACAGCGATTTATTGTCAGTAGTAATGATAGTAGTATTAACAATGCAATCGAATTTGTGAGCTAATGAAGCAAAACATTGTTCTAAATTAGAAAACAAGCCGGATTTCCGAGGCCAGATTCTCCGTTCAGTGTTCACGTACGCCTTCCGAAATCTTGAAAGCACTTGTGACAACCTGCTTGGAAGAGGTTAGAAATAGTACAGATGCCTCTCTCAGTTAACAATATTGTATAATGAATAATTGGATTTCATCAACCTGACTAGTGTATTAAATGAAATCCCTAAGAATCAAAACGGTTCTGGGAACACCCGTATGCATGTGATGACAACAGGTTATTTTTCAGCGTAGTAGGTCGTTCAGATCGCTCAGAGAACCTTGAGAACATCCAATGAATTTAGGCTGCTCTGAACCTTTCCCTATTTGACGTTTGACAATTTCATAGTGTTTGATTAGTAAGCATATGACGTCGCCGAGAAATGAATTTAATAAAGCTAAGCAAACAGCAAACCGTTTCATTGAGAAATGTTTGACAATAGTGAACTTCTAACGGATAATTCGAGTGAGTTATGATTTACTCTGAACTTAAGTGTACAATAATGTTAGCGGCTCATGTTTTCACCCTGGAAGTACGGAGTTCTACCACACAATTGGTTTGATCCTTCCTAAGAGTTGATTCATTCATAATAGATCTTAAATAAGACGTGCAAACCCAGCCAGTTGACTGGTTATACTGTGCCTTTGAGTCGGACAGTATACACGGCATTTTAGTGTCACACTGTGGATTTCACAAATTTACCCACCTGTATTGACGATATTCTACTCGTTTATTCACCACAGCTTCGGGATACACAGCAGCAGCTTTACTGATACTCCGACGCAGTTTAGAAACATGTTTGATACAAACAGAAGACAAACGAAGACTGTCACTTTTTTGGCACCGGTGTCTTCGTAGTTACTGTCCAATGTCATAACAGAAATAATGGACATACATCTATTATACGGCATTACAAAGGTCGCCCTTTGAAATAATAACTGATTTTGAGCAGCTCAAATAAGCCAAAATATTTGCTATACATGACCACAAATAAAACTCCTAGTCATTCCACGTTTTTTTCAAAGTATTTGTTACTTGCTAGATTGGTTAAGGTAGTTTATCTATCATTCTTTCAAAAGAGACCAACGCAGACGAATTCGGTGGCCATTAACCTTGCACCGATGCACCCCGATTCAAAGGCAATTTGAAGGTGAAGTGAACAATGAGCAAAAAATAAAAACAATGGGGTTAAGCAGATGATTAACGATAAGCTTGACACTTAGTCAAATCACCTAACGTCATTGACTTAGGCAATCGATACTAGACGTAGCTAAATTAGACATCCCCATATTTTCACGATCACTCAGCCTGGCGTTTAGGTTTGCCACCCAAACGGCAGGCTCAGGGATCAAAACATTACGATTATCCAATATCTCTAACCATCCCTTGAAGGAATCATGCAAACCCAACCCGATTACCTAACACAATCCACTCGGTAAAGTCCGCTGGTTGTGGTTTTCATACCTTCTCTCTACACCGCAGATTGTTCCTCTTGACCCATTCTCCATAAATCACTTGTCTCGGAAGTTGAAACCGCATGGATGCAGAATAATTGCCTTCTACATTTAAATCTATTCAAACCAGTGCCGGTTTAACTGATTCAGTACCCTCAACCTAACCTTAGCGTCACCCATAAATCTCATCCATCGAAGCTTAACGACACTGTGCAGTCAACGATGTTTAACTACCGACATCCTTCACGCGGCTTCCAGTCCCGTTAAACTTTAGAAGCTCAAATAACATGGTAAACCTAAGTGCACTGTCGTTCAGATGATCAAAAAGTAATTGGAACTTATCCAGATCTTCACTCATACGCACAACGTTGTCGGCATAGCAGTAAATTTTTTTGTCCTAGCAAACATCAGTGTTTCTATTTGAGAATAGGTGAAATTCCACAATCACCTCAAGCAGAAAGTTTAAAAGAGAGCCTCAAATGGGACATCGTGGAACAGCACTGCCTCCTACAATCAACTCGGGTGAACGGTTGACATAACCATTTACTTGCCTTTCACTGTTTGCACACAACAATTGGAAAAATAAATGAATTTCCATAGCGCATTCATTAATAAGAGGCAGCGCTAGCAAACCGAGCAATCGACCCAGACCTATATTGCTTTTAAAAGCAAAAGAAATAGGGGTAGTAACGCTGTGCAATATCTGTCTTTGGTCTCCCAATTGTTGACTAAAAAGGTGCTAGGCACTGACAACGAGTAAATTTTCAAATGGCGAGGACAGGAGTGTGGGCTCTCAGACTCTTAAATTGGACATTTTTACTTTTCATTGGTTTGCCGATAGCCAGTAGCTGTTCCAATCAAGTCAATACATTTGATAAAGCAAATAATAAGAGAAAAAGCACATGTTCGCGATTTGTTTCTCAGATGACCGGTATAAATGCATTTCAGTTGTGTTACAACAAAAACAGACCATAAATTATAACGAATGGGTATTTTAAATTCTCTCCTAGTCAGTTCTTTATTCGCAAGAATACACCTTACCCACTGAAGTAAGATGTCATGGTAGATAAAGATAGACATCTTGCATCATGTTATACTAGCACTATCTGACCGCATGAAAGCACGCCCTATTCAGCAGTACGCTCTAACAGGACCGAAACAACATGTTCGTAACATTAGGAATTAGAAACGTTCAAATATTTCCAACTCCCACTTGAATTTGACAGAACACTTCTGAATATCTTTTTCCATATGCCCTGTTAAATTTAGCAAAATAACTTGGCACCCAATTAAATGGTAGAATTTAATTCGAAACAGTTTTAATCTCACCTGTTGACAGATGGATGCATAACGTGCCAATACGTTGGCATTTTCCATCATCGCTTGATAGGACGGAGTAGTACGACTGATCTTAAGCACACAACGCCATTTGGCAAATCGAGCACCATCTTTGTAATACTGAGCACACCGTTCAGCTAGCCCATCCAATCCTGCGTGGAATGAAAAGTATCGTTGCCAATATTGTAAGTTTGGATGGTAAAACGATATCAGATGAGTGATTCGCACCATCTGACGTAACCGTTAATACAAAATCTTCACTTTCCTTTAAATTACTCCTACAACTATTCGCATCAAGTAAGTTGGCAATAAATAGCAAATAAAACAAAAGAGAAAGCAAATAAACCCGTGCATCCGTTTCTAATTCTCATTCTTACGCTCAGCCAATTCTGTGACAAATGGAAGCAAATAATTTCATAAAAATGATTTCAATCTGTTTCCGCGGGGGGGGGCAATGATTAAATTACCACAAATAGAAATTGCAACGAAATGCATAACCGGCCCCGGTTTTAATCGAAGTTTCATGTCATATACATTCTTGCTTACCTTGTGTTGTGCACTCATTTACGGAGCCAGCCAATGGGACCACACCTTTGTCAACTTTAATACCAGGAATAATCCCGTTATTTATCAAATGATCAACAAGGCGAACCCCATCATCGGCTTTGTGATAGAATGTTTCGTGGAAAAAGATAACACCGGATATGTGATTCGCTAACTCTTTTCCCGATGTGAACAAAAGTTGACGATAACGTCTACGATTTTCCTCCTCGTTTTCCACGCCGATTTTTTTGAATCTATTGCCAATTGTTCCTGGCAAAATGTAAAAACGTCGGACGTATAAAAGCGACAATTTTGGGAACAGATGTGTCTAACTAGGCTTACATTTACCTATCTATTTACTACTGAGGGGAGGCGTCCAAAACTGGAAAACTGACGCAAACAAATCAAAATTTACTGTTTCAAAAATATCAAAATCATCATCTAAATTGTTTTAGCTGGAGAAAATTAACAAACATTTTGGATTTTTCATCACTTAATAGGCTGTGAGCATTTCGGGAAAAATCTGAAAACAATATGAGAAAAATAATTCCATGCTAATTTCTTTCGAATACCGCAAAATACATGTCGCGATGGAGGCGCTGTCATCACTCCCATGAATGCCTTTGAGGGGTATGCAATCGTCTATCCACAACAAACCTTTTGACCAGATACGTCCAAATACACCTGACAGTGCAACTTCCATTTAGCTCTTATAGCTAGCCTAGCATAGTTCAGGGATGGGGATTAAAGCGGCTCGTTGAAATTTTAATCTGAACACTTCTTAGGCAGTACGATGACTGATAGAGGAGCAATTGTATTGTCATCAGAATCTAGATTAGGAAGCAACCAGTAACCGAAAACTGTTCGAAGGAAAACAGTCGTTCCTATTCGGTTACTTGTTGGCGTCCTACTCAAGTGCAGGTTTCATTATTAACTGTGTGCATACAGCAACAGTCACCGATTCTTAAAGAAACAAAGCGCAGCACATGGCCCCTTAGACGACAGCTGATTGAGGAATTTCAAGGTTCAGTGGCAAACTGACATTACAAGACCACATTATCTGACTCAAAAGAAGTTTCCAACGATAACCGTTGTCAGCTGGTCTGGTTTTCTCGAAAACGATTCGAAATTCGCTAAAATATTTGAGAACACACTCATTTCGTTGATAACCGTTTGACAACAAGCTCATTTTTACATTTGTGGAATGAAAAAACGTGACGGCACATTTTTTTACTTTCATTTGATAAAAATACCCTTAATATATTGACTTTTTATCATACTGAATTTAACAATGATATTCGACACGCAAACGCATACATATACATGCATACTGTCTTAAAATCTGTTCTGTCACTGTCGCTAGCTCCAGCATCTTTGGTCGGTCGTCTCGATTTTTGTTCAGTTTCGCCCCGTCTAATCAAGCGAGAACGACTAAGATACTCTTTAATTGTTCGACACAACCCCGCTTGTTCCCGTCTCCCTTGCACTTTGTTTCTTCTTCGGTCTTCACTTCCAACGACGCCCCCTGTTTGCCTCTAAACGTGTCAGGAAAACTAGGCTGCTTTTTTGTTGTTTCAGGGTTACGGTGATTGGTTGGTTCCGCACCTTGCCTCATGGCTTGCAGTCCTTCAGGTCATTACCCCGTGTTTCATTTACCTGAGGACGGACAGGCTTGTTGAACGATTCTGTTTCCCACACCTGATCCATCCACACTGTCACTGGATTAATAGTGCCGAAACAAGACGCCTTTGAACTTTCAAACCCAGCTCGAAGTCTCACCTCTCTCTCACACACATTGCATACATACATGCATACATATATATGCACTGAACGTGAAATATAGGGACCTGCTAAGATTGTTGTGAATTTACTTAAAGAAATACATTGAATCACCGCAATATGTTTTGCTCCCATGGTGCTCATGTCACATTTCTTAATGAACTTCAGTGGAATCTTCACAGGGCTGGAGATTGAGTTTATTAGAGTCAAATTTAAAAATCAATGCCAAATAAATGAAAACCTTTGGTGCCAGCAAGTATTTGATCACTCAATAAATGGAATTGTAAGCTATAAGCTTATTACACAGAACTACCATGAGCATATGAGTATTCAGTTTGTAAAATTTAATGGAGCGCAAGAGAATTTTTGTCTGCCCCATAGGCATTTTTTCAGAAGACCGCCAATAACTTCAGTTCGTTGCGTTCTACTATTTGAAATTAAATCTTATCACAATTACACACATGAAGATTGCTGGTGTTTCCGCAACATAAGTTCCAGTCGATTTATCATGTCAGTATTATAAAGGGTTTCAAAGTCCTCGAAATTTTCAAAGCACTTGCATTGTATCATAATCAACAAATTATCTCAATTTCTTTATCTGTTTATCATCTTATTTTTCTTATTTCGGATGTAACGATGCGTGTCTTGTTCAGAACGGGATTGTGGACAAATGTGTAATTTACTGAAAGTCACACGAATAGAACCCGCTTCATTCACTTTCAAGACTTCAAGACCATATTCGGGTAGCCTACTTTTAGATACCAGTTGATCATAAGAAGCAACCGTCTTCAATATAATCTAGGCAATTCATGCATCTCACGTTAACAACAACGGTAGCGCAGAACAGAGTGAGAAGTTGGTGATATTGAGTGTTTATTTTACAACAGCCATAACTGGCTTCCACTTAGCCCAAGGTCCTTACTTCTTGTCTGAGTGTACTTTAATAGGAAAATAGTGTTTGCGTGAGTTAACAGCATGTGCTGAATTCAGTGGCGTCGTTTTTTTTTGGAGGCCAGTAGACGGAAAGCACCGTCCTCTGCAACCGCACAGTAAGCAGGTGTAGGCACTGTAAAGGGGGTTTGCCGTAAACATGGTCATGTTGCACGTAGGTAGGAAGCAGACAAACACCTGTTTTAGCAAAATCAATCAATTCAAGATATCTCCCAATTAGGATACTACTGGTAACTTATTCGGTAATAGAAAGTTGCGGCCTGAAAATAACCTGATTAATGCACAATTATCTGACAATAATTTTGAATTTATTTTGCTTCGAAATGAAAATTTCAGTTTGCGATGCTCTTTTGTACTGACGACTACCAGGGAACCAGCGGATGTGCAGACGTTCATAAGCAAACGTATAAGCAAACATTAATATGAACACGCACACATATAGACGCTAACAAATATACACTATTGTGTACTAATGTGCAATTATGCAGATGGATGTTTGATTTCAGATATTCAAAGCATTATATAGGTGAATATTTAAAGGAATAAAAACACGGAAACTAACACAGAAGCAAGTATGCAACAGGGACTTTAGAACGCATGATGTCTATCTGCAGTACGAACATGCACGTTTGGATAAAAATATCAAAAACCCCATTAATCTGAACAGTCTACGCATAACTCTTCCACTGTAAATTAAGTTTTTCTGTATGTTTGCCAATAAGGTTTTACTGTACGCGCAAACATTTATATCAATGCATGTTCATGTAAATATGCAAAGGTATGGTGAGATACACAAATATGCATGTGTGTACTTTAGCTTCAGCATGCTCCTGCATAAGCATGTGCAAATGTGAGCAGAAATTTATGGGGATATATATGTAAATGTAGATATTCGTACAGACTTCTATGCGCATAATATCGGATTAACTGGATGTAAAGGAAATATAAGACTGAAAGTGTGTGTGTAAATATATATGCATGTATATATATATATACACATACGTATACATCAGTACGTTTATGCATATGAATGGTAACGGAGACTTAGGAGAGCATAATAAGATAACCTTATCTTTATGTATAAACAAGGGTACTGATATTTGCCTAGACGGATAAATGCATTACTCGGAATAGGCCGACGATATAGTACTATTGGATGATGTTCAGAGCAAACTAAAACATTTTCTCGAACCCCTTAAACAAAATCATAAGCATGCTTGGGACTCGCTTTCTAAAACCAAATCGTGGAATGCTGTCGCAAGACTGGAAAGTCTTGAACTCAGTCATGTTCTCTGGCATCGACTTTACATCCGGTTATTGATCAGAGTTTGGTCTTTTGCAGTGATGTCACGATCGGTCAAATTCTGCGTTCCTGAAACATGGTCGCCGAAGAACTTTGGTGTCTGAACCCCGATTTTTTTCTCTGTATTAATGGAATATGGTGTGGAGAGTTTTGAGTAACTCAAATTTTAGGTGCAAAATCACTGAAGAGACTCTGAAGCTGAACGGATTAGGGGATATGAGGCACGTTTTCGTAGCTCAACAGAAGGCATTGCTTGTTATACACACTTGTCCAAGGCCAGATGTTGTCAGAAGTTGAGTATAGATGATCAGTCAGAGGCATGGCAAAAAAGTATGAAGATTTTAATCCGTGTTTTGGCTCTTGCAGGCACGATTAGACTATCAGTTTGGAATTATTGTGCTGTTCAAGCGGTAGCTTGAGAAGTACGTGACGCCGTTCAAGTCGACAGACAGTGACATTCTTCCCGTATACACTCAGACAATCTACTGCCTTTCAGTCTGTCTTTCTCGTTTTCTTTTTCACTTATTCTTCTTCAAGTAGATGATGCTGTAAGGCAGCAGCCAAATCAACCGAACCTTGAAGCAAGATTGTTGATTTTAAAAATGAATTGCAGACGTGTATTTCGAAAAAGGGTATATACATGGGCGAAAAAACGTAGTTTCATGTGTCAGTCCATACATATATACGGAAATGTGTGCACATGTATTTCCATAATTACGTATACTAATATCCTGACCGATTCCATGGACTATCATATGCATACATTCGAAAGTACTTATTTCTAAATATGCAAAAATGTGCGTTATTATGCAAAATATAAGTATGTATTAATTTTGAGGTGCACTACTTAGGGGAGATCTACGGAAAATGAACTACGACTGGACTGCAGAGTTTGTCGGATAGATTATTCCGAATGATATTGAACAGTAGGTATTATTTTATCGATTTTACTGCATTTCAGAACTCCTCAACTGCACCCGGTGACATGAGTAACCATGTGTGTCGAACACACATCGGAATAGAAATATGAATTAAGTACCTCGTTCTTTTCATCGTGCTTAAAGAGTAAACTAATTGATGATAAAAGAAACTTTCGACACCTAAAAAATTAAAAAACGAAGCATTTCACGAGTGCGAATGATTTTGTCTTTAAAGATCGATTAATAACTTGTATCTTCAGTTTATTCGTGCCGTTGGTTCCACTGCACTGGATCAATTTGTCTAACAGATTCTGTGGACCACTGTCATAGAAAGCTCCTTATGGGAACTTTTGTTGTCGAGTTCACTGACGCTAATTACCCAAAGAAACAAACTTTTTCCCAGGTTTAATCATAAAGTACTGCGGAAAAATATTTCCTATTACTTTTTACTCTTCATTAAGTACACCCTAATGACCAACGGTTCTTAGAATCAAAAACAATGTAAATCTGTATGCGAATATTCGGTAAAATGGACAACGGCAAAGCACGAGTAATAGCCGAGCATAGTGGTCTTCTGACAGTCAAAGTAGATTAAAATTACATTAAACATGAACTTGACTATTTCCCTTTATTATTTACTGACTTTTTGATCAGGTTGGCTTTAGTATTAGTCCTTTGTGACCAAACTAGTATTATCGTACTATAGCAGTCAAGACTTTTTGCTTCCTATTTGCTGGTTGTTTTCAATATCTTAAATGTCAAAAAACCCAAAACAAATCATACCCTAAAACGAGCATTTTGTTTTCTGGTTAGTCACTGCGTTAGACATCTATATTCTGCTAGCATTAAGGGTTTTTTTAAGTGGGCAGCATGGGAATACTTCATATAGGCACGGGTCTCTTGATGGAAGAGATCGTGTCAAATTAGCATTGTTCGTTTAATTTAATCATTAAAACACGTAGCTGTGAACCAAGGTATGAGTAAGAAACAATCGTTTAAATTATGTCCAATGCATGCATACTTTTTTATTCACAAACACAGAGATACATATTTTGCATGCGGCAGAGACGAGCCAATCAGTACAGAGTTGTTTACATAAATCTGTCAAAGTTTCGTCGCCACTGAATGTATATTTTCATTTTTATTAAAACAAGTTGGCAAAACATGATTCACAGTAAGCCAACGTCCGTAAGAACTTCAGATGACTCCGCGAACATCATATTGTCTGCTACCAATTATCCACTTTTACACCATTAAAGGAGCAGCTAAGAGAGACATCACAGATTTAAAAAACAGGTATAATTTGGAGGCTATTTCAAACTGACGGGTGTAGCAGATAATTTGGTAATTTAGCACTTCTTAAACTGTCCGGATAGTCATGGTGATACAACAAAACAGTATCTTAACCACTGCAATGATATACCAGGAAGGCCGAACCGGTTGCTTTTTGCTGAACGCAATCTCAATGGATGCCGCAATTGGAGAATAAAAACCCAGCGAATGAACCTTTTCTTCGTCACGGCTTACCTACCGTCCGATAGTTTGGCAAAAAATCAGCTGAAATCATATGGATGGCTACCATATATTTGTTCGTTAACTAATTGTCTTATTACTACTACACGACCTCTGCGCTACACCATGCGTGTTAGCTGATACTCATGGTATATTTACTGGGGATTATTCAAACTATCTAGTAGAATTTATCCATATTTAAAAAGCTCCAGAAAAATAGTTGTTTAGTTTGCAAACGTTTATTAGACCCAAGGAAAAAAAAAGCCTGTAATGTGATGCGTGACGGGTGATTTGACCTTGCCTGTACTGACTTAAACCAAGAGAAATATATTTTCTGATGATCATGTGCTTCGCAACATGTGAAAGTTTTTTGTGCATCATATCTGGCCTATCCTTGGGCCACCAGCAGAAGCGAAACATTCTCGGACGATATCTGTTCAAACGCAAAATTACTGGTACCGTGCACCACGAACCCTGCATATGAGGCGGATGGAGTGTCAACAACAGCGCCAACTTTAGTTGAACCTAAATGCGGACACGTTAAAGGCAGCTTCAGGAGGCCAACACAGACGGAGTTTCTTCCATGTCAGCAAAAGTAAGAACACCAGGAGCGACGCCCATCATTATACACACAAAGTTTGAAGCATCAGCACCATGGATTGTTGTTAGAAACTCTGAGATCCCATCGTCACGGGACCAATGCTTTCTGATTACAAGCACTCCCGAGGTAAATGCCAACTTACTTCAGGAGAGATTAAATAATGGCATAGGTCACCTGCGAGATATCCCGAAAAACTTATTCATTGTTGGCGGGGGAAAGTTGCCAACCCCATTTGCGTGAAGTTGATTTTTCATTTGGCTAAATTTCGCTAATCGGACCATTCCAATATCTGAAGGCAATATTTGATTCGCAGGTTGCGTAGGCATAGAACAGGATAAGGGTAAACATAGCCTTGAGAGAACATCAAAAGCGTAAATAATCTTCTTCCACGTTATTTTTGGGTGCTGAAGAGGAAATTCCAGTTGAGCTGGATAGCGCTTGTGTTTTGAATGGCCGTTCCGAAACAGTGTGCTAGAAACAGTGGAGAGGAGGACAGTAGCCAACATTCTGTTGTCGAATGCTCGTGGCATTATAAGAAACATAGGCGAAGTGGAAGCCCTATCGGCATCAAGAATGCCCATTACCGCAGCTTTAACGGAGACGTGGGTATTCCAAAAAGTTCATGACACGGATTTACATCTGGCGGATAGCCAAAGTTCAGAAGAAGCTTAGTGTTGTATGTCCGCAAAGGGATTGCTGCGCATCTTATAAACATATACTGATAAAAACGGGTTCGACAAGGCCTTGAGGTTGAAGACAAAGCACTTCAACAATGAGTACCTAATGATTCGGGTGATCTTCCGTCAACCTGGAGCTGTCCCACCAGGTCTTTTTGGCTTCACGGTTCATGGACAGTTGATGGGCACTGCTTAGTATTGGGAGACCTCGACGCACCATACATCGATTGTAGATCTGGATGATTTGCACCGGTTGATTACAAGTCTTTCCGCGAGTTGCTGGAGCTAGTTCGTGAGCGTGAACACCAGCACGTTTACAAACTCACTCGAAGGAAAACAGAACAGCGATCTATTCTAGATCTAGTATTCTCAGTGAGAGCCTTTGACGTGCCTCACATATAAATTCTAACAGCACCGAGCACTAATGATCATGCTGCTCTGTCAATACACTGTAAGCCCAGTACGGCAGATCCAGTGGGAGCATGACCTGGCCTAAACGTCTGGCATATTCCCTTTGAGGAGATGCGAGCGATAGATGCTAACATCTCGTGGGTTGCAAATTTTGATAAAATCAACCACAACCTGGACTGTTTTCAAGAAGAAAGTCACTGCGCTAATAAACTCCCTTGAACCACTACAGAGACTCCGTAGCCATGCGTGTGGTTCTCCGGTTTGACAACGAACTAAGGAGGCAATCGCGTTGTAGAAACCGTGCATGACAACATCATCACTTGATAGAATCGGGATGCAACAAGTATAGAAATTCTGAAACCTTTGCACGGCACTCAAACTTAAAGAAGAAAAACACATGAGGAGCGTTTGGCTATGAAGTCCAAAATTTCCCCCAAATGCCTCTATGTGTACTTGAGGAGGAGGACTAGATAGCGTTCGGGCGTCCTTACGCTGGTTGAAAACAGATCCCCGTGTGCTTTAGATTTCGAAAAAGCCGCACTTCTGGCAAAACACTACGCGTGTAGCTTCTGAGGTTCTGCATGTACCTTATCCTTCCTCACGGACGCTAATGCACCAATAATAGTTGAATGTCCATCCTCTGAGAAGTTCGTTCGCTAGTGCTGCATAAATCGCCCGGCCTGGATGGAATTCATTCAAAGTTACTAAAAACATTGGCGCAGTAATTCTCAACAGTGCCAAGTCTGTTTAATGAAGAGGCTACCCAAGGAATAGAAGGAATCCACGGTAGTATCGCTATTTAATGGTGTCAGTAAGTCGGAGTCGATCAATTACCGCCCGGTGAGCCTCAATGGAAAAATCACGGAGCTGTTGGTTCCTACCCAGTTAAGAAAACGCATGCAGATTCACAAGATAATTGAGTCTCAGTGACGCAGCTTTTGAAAGGGATATTACTTTATGTCTAATCTTCTTGCCCTCCAGCGTTGGTTCCAAGCAGTGGCAGACAGCTGTATGACACATGTCATTTATATCGACTTCCGTAAGGCGTTCTACAAAGTTCCGCACCGCAGACTGATAGCAAAGCTGAAATTCTTCGAAGTCTCACCAAGACTTTGCAGATGAATTAAGAAGTAAACGCAAGAAAGATAGTTCATTGCGAGGGTTTCCCAACTCTTATTCAACTTGGCACGATGTAATTAGTGGCACGCCACAAGACTTTCGTGGGACCACTGCTTTTTCTGAAGTCCATAAACGATTAACCACAGTTCTTGAAGTCTCCGTCTTTGATCTACGCGGATGACATGGCAGATAACCAGAGAACCGGTCGACAAAAAACAATAGGAGGAGAGCCTGGAAGCCCCCGACCGCTGGTCAGAGGCATGACAGTTGCCGGCGGGCTATGGCAAATGCGCGCATATGCGGGTGACTCTGTACAGGGCAAGTGACACATCCAACCACTCCTTTTGAGGTTCTCTGGTGCAGAAAACCAATGATTAAAAGAACATGGGGATAATGGTTAATCCTTCATTGAAGATCCGGGCCCACATTGACAAAATATGTGCCTCTACATGCATCATGCTAGGCACAATCTGACGTTTCTTTATCCGGTTGTGGCGCAAAACCTTCGAGCTGCTGTGTATTACCCACGCACGCCAAAGACTTAAACTGGGAGGAGTTTCTTTGTTCTCATGTTCACCTGAGGAGTTCACAGGGCTAGAATGTGTGCAAGGAACTGCCATTTACATTATTTTGGAGTTACGGAGGCTCGACTACGATGTTAGATTACAGCTGACTGGGCTGTTTCATGAGGCCTACCACCGTGCTCGAAGAAACCTCATTTGCATTTGGTGCGTTGTCCGAGGTGAACTGGGGCAGGAGTTGCAAGATGGAGTCGCTCTGTGCGACTGTAACCGAACCAGAGCCCACGCCTTCAAACTAGAAAAACTGGAGTCTACCGGACTGCCACTGGTCTATCGCCTTTCCAGGCAATTGACTCATTACAGACAACTGTGGAGGAATAGTATGGCTATTATAAGTTCAAGGCACAACCATATGACTACTTGCAGATAATTTGGCACAACTCTATCCACTGATGATTGCAAGAAACTGCCGGCAATGAGACTCACAAGGGTAGAGTCCCTCTGCTTCCAATTACTGAACAATGAAAAATAAACCGTGTAAGATCTTGGAATAAAATGAGGATTCCACAAACCGGATTTCCTGATTTGGGGACAGAATAAAAATCAAAATGTCATACAAAGTTTCCGCAGTTATTTTCATTCGGTACTTGTCCACGTAGTTTCATGCAAATTAAAGAAGACTCTTCAGTCAAGGACATACCACGGTTTTTCTTAAGGATTAAGATTTTAATCGTGGTAAAAATAAATACATTCACACGTGTAGGCTTAACTACATGACAGCTCAACTCCTGTGAAAAATTACTTACGAAAATGCAAGCAAATGAGAAATAAGATAATCACGACATTTTAGTCCACATTTTTTGAACAACAACAGCGCAACCTTGTAGGGTGAGGTAGGGTTTCACTAAAGGCGTCATATATGTGAAGGCTTTTTTTAGATTGAAGTGGGCTCATTTACGAAGCTTCTAAACTTGAAGCAAGTCGATGGTCCAAAACAGCTCTGCTTACCAAATGGGTTACTTTTGGAGGCATAATATTTGCACCGTTGAAACCATAAAATGCCAAACCGTCTGCCTTTCGGAGATTTATTATGAGCCACTCTGGCGGTAAGGCTCTGATTAGAGCTTTTTGGCCTGGAATAGCCTATATTTAATTTCTAAAACGCCAACATTGAGACAAATTTTGGTGTATCTTATGATGCAGCCGTTCAAACACCCGAATACTAAACTGACCGGAGGGCTTTGTTTCTACCGTATAAAAATATTTGTAACCAGGTACTTTCTGCCTCATACTCACAGCTGTTAACAATTGTTGTGATATCAGCAGGAAGTAATTATTATATCCTAGTTAGAAATCCAAATCAGCACAAGCGCCCCCAAACCACCCCTAATCGTCCCAGAACATAGCCAAAAATGTCTTCAAATCGTACCTAAAACCACCCCAAATGTACGCCTTTTAGATACAGGCACTGGAACGTTTTGAGTCGTGTTTCTAATTCGCCTAAAATTAGGTACCGCCAATTTTGGGTTTCTTAATCGTAATACGCACCCAATATATTTGCCTGCGCGCAAGTTCTAAGAAAAGCTTAAATTCTGTCACTTACTACAGGCTGTAACGGTCCGACGTGCATTTTTACCTTTCCCGGTGTTCCACTCGCATAACTCTAACCGTCAAGAATAAACGGCGATTCGTAGCCTATCTATATATTTTATTACCAAGCTTAGGAATGTAAATGTACAACGAACGAAGATTTTCTTGGTTTTAGCTTTTGGTGTTAGTCGATTGTAAGTGAAAATATTTCCTTCAAAAACACGATAGAAACTTGAAGACCTAAATAGCTCATTCTTCAGATATGGCATAAACTTTGTGAGCTTTTGTGAATGACAAAGGACAACTAAGGCGATTATTTATACACATTTCCTAAAAGTATCAACTGTGTTGCTCAAGAAACGAAATAATTAACAAATTTGTATTTCAGCCTTCGGAGTAAAAAGACTAGAAATGTTTGATTTATGACTCTATCAATAAATTCGTAAAATTTCCGATGATATAACGTCACTTTAAAAAACGGCACCGTTTCGGGAGCGCTTAAGCGCCCCCTATGCAGACTGGAATGACATAAATGACGTACAGAACGGTAGTACTGACCAGTGCTTTCATCGGCCGCTAGAATTCCCTTTCCATCAGCGACTATTTTGTTAGCAATCTCTCGTAACTTTGCCTCCTGCTCCGGCAGTAAGTACGGACCAAAAGTGGGCATTTCAGAATGCAATCAAAACGATCTGCGCGGCGCTTTGGGCGAAAGCACCTTTAAGCTCAAGGTCAAAATTTAATTTGACTCCAACGGTTCAAACGCATTTGGCCCCTGTTACGTTAAGTGTAGTTGGCAAAGTACAGAAATCGGTCGAAGGAGTCCGCATGTAAGTAATTTGCCGAAGAATTTTCTTGCTTTCCAAAACTAAGCGGCGTTCGACGTTCCTCGTTTTCTGAAGGGCGCAGACTTGATATTTTGCTGATGCGCATAGGTATAGCCAGTCACTATAATTAGATATGCAACAGGGCAAAGGTAGATGGGGTGCCCCAGTCACACCCATGTTCCCATACCCGGGAATACTCTATTCTAACGTGGGTGTATGGCCAGCCCGAAAGCTCCCACCAACGTGCAACTAAAAGCACCCTTTGTCAATCTCTCCTAGAGAGTCACATGGAAGGCTGAATCTTCAATACTATCCAAGAAGGACACCCCTGTGTTTCCACGCTGTGTCCCATGTGACATTCGCGGTGATTGCCAGCCCTTATTTCCGCTAGGCAAATCACAACCTTAGAAGCTTGTATTAAGTTCAATCTGTTTTGCCTGCGTTCCATCGAGCGGAGACTCCGTTCCTGAAATCCTTATACACAACCCTTTCCTGACTACCCATCCGCAATTCTTATTGCTTTTCGTAGAACCTCTCCTGCATAGTCCACGTAGTTACGGTTTGCACAACGTAATCCGTTGGAATAACGTACCAACAACTCGTGTAAGAGCTGGAACACCTCTTTCTGGGTGCACCGTGTTGTCGTGCGAAGTTTTGTCAGCAATCTCTTCGTCTTTCTAGCCGTTACCTGACATTGCATAGATGGCTGAAAATGAGGCGTGATGATAAACCCTAAATTACTTAACCCCTGAAGAGAACACAGCGGCCCGTTGCTGACTTGGTCTGCTTTTGCGGTCAGCGGCTGACGTCCGTCAGGAATTGGCGGCAGATCCCGACGAGTCGACCACCTTTTGGCTGCTTCTTAGTTCTTCGATATCGTTTCCTGCTACCTTGATATCGTCTATAAAGGTGAGGCATGGGTTAGCGAGTCCTGCACTAAGTCATGCGTAAATAAAAGGAACAGAGTCAATCGAAGCACACAGCACTTAGGTGCTTTGCTTGAAGCATCTTCTGACTCGGATACATAGTTACCCTCCCGAACTGCAAGGTTGACGCCACTGAGAATCTGCCTCATCCATTGCTCGGCTGTTCCCGTTATACCGAAGGTTTGCGGATTCCATCCTGGCCGGCAATTATTAACGGCATCAAAGGCGTTACTAAAATTTCGGTAACCGATCTCAACCATATTACCTTCGTCCGTTAGGCGAGATCTCTCAGACACAGCCTGTCCTAGAAAAAACCGTTCTGCACCGAGTGCGGTATCCCGTTGTATGCAAGATGCAAAAATTATTGGTCCCTTATTATTTGTCCTAAGCATTTGCACAATGCTGCCGTCAGACTCGACGGCCTGTGGTTCTAAGCATTATGTTTGGAAACTGCCTTGTCCGCTGCCACAAACGTATCTATTTTCCATCCCGACGAAATTTTTCCCTGAGCAAGGCTAGATCCGTACGTTTCCACCACGGGTATGCAAAGCAGATCCACTATAGACTAGAAAATTCCCAGATGAATACCTTCTGGCGCTGCTGATAAATGCTTGCATAACGCTGCTAAGAGCCGCAGCACTTCGTCTCCATTTGCATTCAGCTTATCTATTTTTGTCCCGTGTCCTACCTATGGGCGATCCCAAAAACCCATGGTTGCACCTGGCGGCAGACATTGTTAAAGGGGGGAGTGTTTCGCTCTATCATCCTCCGTAACAGCAAAGTCGTCCTCATCCTTATCAAAGGTCTTCACACATTCGCGCGTAACATTTTTGGACTGCACATATGCGAGCAGCTTTTTAAAATTTGTCTTTCCATAATGTGCTAATTTCTCTTTGAGCTCGTAAATGGCACCTCTTTGCATCCGTCAGATATTCTTGTTTTATGTGATCTTTCAATTGGATTTATTTTCTGCTGTACCGCTAAAAATTTCAGAGCTCAGCAGATCACTCGTGCCTCTTGCATGGGGTGACAATACAAGATAAAACTAGAAACCCTTTGTTAAAAAGTCACAGCAGAAATTTTTGACTCTCTTTTCGCGTGAGTTTTTGATTACTGATGTGTTCCATTAAGGGTCCAAAGCTGTAATGATAAGCGAGGAAAGTAACTGCATCAAATGGTAGAAAATATTAGGAAAAATCTTCTCACAGTGATTGGAGCACCTAGTTTAAGTTTTTCAGGAGGTACCCAAAACACTTTCGCGGCTTGTAAAGATGGCTGGTGAATCTGAAACGGTGGTGCACCCAAAGATACTGATTCTAGAGAGTATGACATGGAAAGCAGATCTTGATAAAACATGCTGCCGGCGCCTTAAACAGTCATAGCAAATTTGTGGGATCTGAAATTATTTTGTACAAACCTCGCCCAATCTTCTGGATGTGGTCAGCACTATATCATATATATATTGACATATTTCTCGAATACTTCGAGAGGTTGCAAGATCAAATGTTACAAGGGTATTATAGCTCACTTGGAACAAGCAGGTAAACGTTTGGGGACAAAATGTAGATAAACAGCAAAAATGACAGTCTAAGGGGAACAATGTGTTCATATTCACCCATGATACGCATCACAAGCGAAATGCTCAAATGGAGAATGGCGGTAGGTTTCGAGATATGTTCGCGGTAGTCGGGTTTGGCGAGTATATAAAATAGACATGAATGTTAAACTTCCAAGAAGAAATTCTTCAAAGGCCATGGCTGCAAGTTAAAAATTTTCAAAACGAACCAAAACAGCTGGATGGAAGAGCATTGATGGCCGATAGATACCCAGTCTTAAAATGGAAATGAAAAAGAACGCCGGTGATGTTACCGTGAATCCTTGAGCCAAGAAAACAGCTAAAAGCCTTTTGGAAATGCGGAGAGACGAAGAAAACCGATGAAGTGTTTTGGCAAATTATTGTTTGAATGCATGAAAAATTGGGTCGTCGTCGGCTGGTGCGCCAGTGTGAAAAAACTAGTTTCTTTGTTCTTTTGTTTGCATTTTGGGCCTAACTGATGAAAAATACTGGTATACGGGGGGTCACAGTTGTCGAGGGGAAAAGTGGGGTGATGTTCGCCATAGCGACGGAGGCGCCATCTGAAACAGGGATCTAGAAGAGAGTGTCTTTGTGGCACTGGGATGTCAATGTGGTGGGCATGTTAACCACGGGCGGGCAGCTACAGTAGTAAATCCGTGCAATTGCGAGGACTTGTCCGCTCAAAGAATCACAGACTTTGTAGGTAAGATTGTGGCCTTGATGTCCGGACAGGCTTGTAGCAGGGTCGTCAGTTTGCGTTTGTGAATCATACAAATTAACAGTGACGTCTACTTCGCCGCGGCCCACGGAGCAGATTGTATTAGTCGATCCTGGGGTAGTTGAACTGACCCCTGGGTCAGTTTGCTTTCACGGTGTGTTGAGGCCCGCGAAGATGGAGCCAGAAACTGGATGGCAAACCCTTTGCGAGACAAGAATGCAAACGTGCACAACTGGAACGAAAAAGTGAGAGATGGCAGTCTGGAGGTATTCTGGCTGAATGTTATGATGGGTGCAACAATAAGAACTAGAAGTGATAAATGTTATGCAGGATGAGGCATTAAATGATGCCGTACATCGCACTTAGAATGGGCTAATTGCCACATGCATGCAGACGAAACGGTTTATGCTAGGACATTAAGTGTCAGTTTGGAACTGAAAATGCGATATGACTACTTATGTTTATTTATATCTTGCTGCGTACATATTAAACGAGGTCGAAAGTTAAGTGAAAATTGCACTGACTCTGTTTCATTCACGGAGTTTTTCTGCTTGTACCCATAGTGGTATGCACTTTTGGAGGCTAGTGGGGATAAAAATGTCTAGATTTCGTTGATTGGGTTGAGATAAAACCTTGAGCGTTATATTCAGTCAATGCCCTATGCCGAACTAATTGGCTCTTTCTATTGGAGTGTAAGGATCGTACAAGTTTAACGAATTTCTTACGATCATTGCTCTTATAATTTCATTTTAAGGGTAGCGGAAGCGGGAAAAATAATCCTTATGTGTTGGGCTAGTTTATCACATGGGGAAGAATATTTGTTGATGAAGACGTTTTTCCTATGTCCTACCTTCGACATGGGAACTGCCACCAAGACCTCAGCTAGAAGCAAGCTATGGAAAGAGTTATTCTTACGGTGTGGAGACGTACACATTTTTACCATTAATCTAGCGAAAATAGGAGAGGTTGATGCAAACTTGACGCAGCCATAGGGGATTGAGTTGTAGTTTTGTGCAACGTTACGTATGGCTTAGCAAGGAAGAATATCCCAGAAGTCGTCTTGCAAATGTTATTTGAACATTCTCAATCTCAAGCCCGTCACTCTGTCGCATGTTGGAATACACGATGGCACAGCAGTCTAGGATAGGTCTTACGCGTGTTTTATATATTAAAATTGCTTTCCTGGTTTCTAAAAGTTCTGTGAACCAACATAAGTAGTCTCCTAGTTTTTGCAACTTGAACCAAGCTGTGCCTTGAGAAGTTCAGCGTGCTCGAGTAAAGCAAACCCAGGTCTTTGAAAGTATGAGAAGAGGGAATGATTTCATGTTTAATTTCAAAGATTCCTGTAGGACTGTGGCATTTGCATGCGCGTGTGCTGCTGTTGTTGGCCGAGAATTTCATTGACCAAGCTGTATGTCATGAATTGAACGATGTATATCATTTTTACATTCTTTATGGTGCTGGTGAAGTCACGGGGGGGGAGAGCGGATATGATGTTTATATCATCCTCAAACAGAAAAATATTGTTGATGTAAAGCGGGAACAGTGGTGGATTTGGCAAGCTTCCTTCGATAACCCCACTAGTAATCGGGCGAGGCTTGGTAGAGTTCCATTTATATCCACCACCTGCATTCTAGAGGTCAAGTAAGATAAGAAACAAGCCAGAATGGAGGTTATCATACCGTGGCTTTTGACTTTCATGAGAAGCTTGCAATGATATACGCGGTCGTTGCAAACAAACATCGACTTTCCGTCGTTGGTAGTCATCGTCGATATGTTTAAGCAATCATTCGTTCGGGTAAAACGTGATTTACTCCGAAGTTTGCCACGTTTGCCGGCAATAATGAGGCAAGGATCTAATAAGTAATTTGTTAACTTAGGTTTTATCCATCCTTTCATAATAAGAGAGAAAACTGGGGTGTGATTCATGGGTTGGTAATTAGGTGGCTTTTGCTTTGAACCGTTTTTGGCAGCGGGGACAATGGCAAAAGTTTTCCATTAGTGAGGGAAATTGCCACAATTTAAGGAAATATTAAATAGAATGGACATATGTATAGGGATATCGGCACCCCTAAGTATGAAGAGGGCTGGGGTAAGGTCGTCCGGTCCATCGTGGAAAGACGGTCTCACTTTTGACAATATCATTCGGGCGGAAAGAGTATGCAGCCTAAAAAATGAATGGCTGTGTGGCGTACAGGCCAATCGTGCTTCCAGAGATTGCAAGTAGTCGGGCCTGCAAGATAGGAAAAACAAGCCTTCTGGAGCTGCCAGTCGCTTTTATTCCATCCTCCCGCAGAACATTCAGTAACATCTGCAACTTCCCGGCCATATGTGATCTTATTGGTTATATTATTTTTCATCCGCTCTTACACCTGTCACATGTAAACAAATCATTTTCTCTTCACGTTTGATACCGCACGCCCTTCTTATTGCACTTGTCTCATCAATGCCCGAGAAGTACACGGTTCTTGCTATTGCGTAATGCTTGGCACCGATCTTCCAGTTCTACAGATAAGTATGCTTGTGATATGAATGTTACAGAGGCAATATTTTACAGTCCAGGGAAAAGACTGCTCAATTGTTTAGGGCACGATCAAATTTATACAAAAATGGCACAGTGGAGACGCGGAAAACAAATATGTTGATGAAAAATATTTGGATGGCGCTTCCTTCCAGTTTGCAATGTCTAAGTCGAGTGACTTTAATAAAAGCCCTAGGAAGTAAGCTAACTTGGGAGGAATGTGAGAAATTATTTTCACGTTTTTATCAATATAATCCATGGATAATATGATTACTCAACACCAGCGAGTGCTTCTGAGTGGATAAATGACTTTCCAGAAAGGTGGACTTACCGGAACAAACAAGACAAACACTAATAATAATGTTTTATTTCTTAGACAGTGCCAAGCCTTGAAACGCTCTTGGCCATAACATGCAACGATAGTGACCAAAGAGGAAAAAACGGACTAAGTTGTAAACAGTGGGAGGTCTATGCAACAGCTAGCAAAACACAACAGTTCATATGTTTGACAAGAGTATACCTCCCAGCAAATTTCCACGCGAATGATTTAACTTCGGCAGATTTTTCCCCTCCGTGCCGATTGGTCTCATTGTTACGCAACTCCCAAGCCCCCATATGCACGTACCAGATGGGGTGGATCAACAACACTGCTGTAAAGTCATTAAAGGCGGTGATATTCTTGATTTTTGAGAATAAACAAGATTTGGACGCACCACAGTGGTCAACTCGTAGCAAAAGCGCAATAAACCAAGGAACGAAAATTTGGAGGCAGTTTCTTGCGGAATACATAATCTGGTAAGCGGTATATTGAGCGGATGACAGCAGAATTAATGGCCGAATATATGGAGCACAGTTTCATTTGGTGGATGGAGACGGCGACAAGGATGAAAATTGTGTAATCATATGTCGGATTCATGAGGTTTGCTTTGGGTAACCCTGATTTCCTTAATTTCAGCCAGGTCCAATGGTCGAGGTGGAGTTGGACAAAGAAAAAGTGGAACCGGACTCTAATGAGACCATGTCAGGTGGACTCTCGTTAATAACAGTTGCCAGAAGCAGCAGCCGTTTGCCAAATTTCGTAGACGAGAATAAAGATACGTGATAAATGATGGTCCTCAGCTACTTTCATGAAGAATGTTGGGATGCATATGGAACGTCAGCTCACATCAGATGCTAACAAAGCACTTCCCGCCGTGAGTCCGATTTTGCGGATACGGCAAAAGAACTTTGAGAAGGAGAAAGAGAAGGCCAGCACCAATTGTTACATGTTACCTTAAGGACTAGAGGGCTGTTTTCCACAACAGTATTAATGGGTGGGGCTAACCGAATGCTGGCTACCGGACTTGAAATACACAGCTCAGGAGCAAAAGCACGAGGTGTAATAAGCCAACCTAGGTGCAGCCGCACACCGTTGCAACCGAGCCGCCCGCCCGATGTGCACCGGCCATAACGGTCGCTCTGGCCACGCCCGGCTCTTTCGTGATAACGCCGACGTACAGGGGAAAAGAAGAAAGGAGTGCGAATATGATGCAACTAGCACCTGACAGACATCCTTTTTCCAGGAGTGTATTATTCTTAGCGAGCCTAAAACGCAGTAGCAGTAGTAGAAGTAGTTGTTCCCATCCGATCAGGACTGAACGGCCTGGAAAGGATAAGAGAACGAACGACGGTCTGGTCTTGCCGCCAGCCGCGGATTAAGAAGCGATCAATATTACCAGCGGCTCAGAAAAAGAAAGTACTGGAACGTGTAGAGTAACCCAGATTATAACTGTGGTGACTGATGCTGCCAACAGTTAGGTTTTTTGGTGTTCATAAATAGATGGATAGGGTTAATCTGGCGTGTGGCCAGTCTATGCTTACTGGCAAACGAAATTAAACTGGTTTATAGGGCGCCGGACATCATACAAGGGCAGAAAATCTGAATACAAAACGAGCTAGAAAATGCAGGTGCACTGAGGACTGACTAAATTCACGGTGTGGAAATCGTAAGCTATATTCAATTCTAGGAGACCATGCCTTTAAGGCATAAGAAATGGCTGGGGCCGTCAAGTATGGAAAATAAAAGCCGTCATTAAGGACGGGAAATGAAACCACGTAGGGCTTTTTTTTCACGGAGATAGTATGAGATTCTAATTGTTTAAAAATGGATGGAGGGAAATTGCTGAAGAGTGAGGAAGAAAGAAACCAAAATAGCGACCTAGTTTCATCAGGATGGAATCGTTTAAATATGTCAGAAACGAAGGTAATTCCAACGACACAAAGTCATTTACTTAGGGAAAAGCGATGATGAAAAGCGAGAAACGCATACGACATTGGAGGCTGAACCCCGGAGACGGTTGCCAATTGGGGATACCACACCATTTTAGCAACGCTGTTGGAATTGCTTAAGGGAGTAGAAGGGAGTGAGACGTAGGTGAGAACCCAATCGGTCCATGTTCATCAACCGGTAACACAGCAAATTCCTGCTGTCACGTAATTCAAATAAATTTCCAACTGAACCCGGCATGAAGATCTTTGCCTGGATTTTCATTATAAGACTGCAAAATTGGAGCACAAAGCATGGCCTGACCTCGTTTACTTTGTGGTGCCTGTGTCTGCTTGAATGTACCCAAAATTAACTCGCTTACCTCGGATTTAATTTTACTTTAATCCCTTCCGAGTTGGACGCAGTCATACCCACCGATTTGGCCGGAAAGCATCGGGCAAGGAGTTATCTTGCGGCCATTTGCGGGAGTAATCTCTATTTTGAGCCGCCGTTATTGTTTATCAATTTATCAACGTGTTTCTGTCTCATTCGTTGCATTAGTTCAGTCTTGTTTTCTACCAGCGATTGTACACTACATTACTTTCAGATTCCACTATCGCTTTAAGCTGCAACTCTATGTATCCAACGTACATTCGTCGTCCACCGTTAGCACCTATTTTCGTCGTTCAACTACATAACTTCATTTCGCCGTGGCCATTCCCACCTGCCAAATCGCAGCACGCATCCGGCAACTCAGATTTTTCTTGTTCTCATATTCTAAGTGGCCGTTCGATATCCTACTCATTGGCATCTCTCATACCCTTTATCCCCCTATGCAAATGTTTTGTTCCCTCAATGGCAATCAGTTTCATCCCACTGAATGTGGCGTCTGCAAACCTCTCATGCCTATTGCAACCAAATTTGCTTTTGTATTACCACAAAACCAGCCCTTGATACATGCCACCTCAATATTTCTCCCTGTGAAACCAACATCGAACCCATCACACATTAATCACATGAGGCCTATCATGGGACCTCTAAAGCCACCCCTAATTTGGCCACACTGCTGCTGAAGCGGTACCACTGCCCACTCTCGTAAAACGAATCCTAGTTCGGCAAAGACCTGAGCCCTTCAGCCAAATGCCTAATTACACACCCCCTAGGCTTGCAATCCCTGACTCTTCGTTGCAACGGTAACTTTAAACCTAAAGTCGACACATTCCGACCTAAAGCCTCATTATCAAAAGCCCAACCCAATTCACTCCCACGTTAAAGCACTCTAATAATCCACCGGTCACTGGATTCTTGCGATTCAGTTAAAGTTCCCGAACCCATTGCGTCCCCATCACCGTAGACCACTGCTGTCCAAACACCGACAACCTACAAGGATCAGTTATATTCATTAATTAACCGTGGAACAGAGCCAACTCTTCTTTTACCCAGCAACTGATGTATTCATGCCGCCGCTCCTCATGGGCCTCGAGCTCGCCGGCCTTTTCACAACTCTGATTAAACATATAAGTCTTGCCCCAACACATTGCCACCGGCCCTCTACCTAACAAACGTTCCTCAAGCTGCTGCCTTCCAACGACAAGGACTTTCTTTATATCAACCATTTATTCTTGGGAAGTCTCCTCCCCCGCCGATAGATTCACGATCGAAAACTTGTATCACAATAACCACGCCAGCCAAGTTGCATGAGTTTCACCACCTTTGCATTTTACTCCTTTACTCATGAAATTCAATCAGGAAATGCTCAACGAAGCTGAGTAATGCCAAAAGAACTTGGACAACCAAACGTTTGCTGTTTATGGAGTAGAAGAAACCATGGGACTGAGTCAAATGAGGACGAATAGTCAAGGAAGGCGCAACGCACAGATTTCAGTGATGCATTTAAGGGCTTACAAATGCGGTGAATGAGGGGGCAATAGCTTCTATGGTGGACCTGTTAGATTCATGGTCAACCTGAAAAAGGTCATCAAGAGGGTAAATAGAGAAACGCAGGCGCGTAAGTATAGCACGCTCCGTCAGTTTAAGACCAGAAGACGTTAAAGCGATAGGGCGATAAAGTTGTGCTAAAGCAGTAGAACTGTTAGATTTAGGGATGGGAATAATAGTGACGGATGTCCAACGGTCAGGGATGAAAGAAGAGATTAATGATAAGTTGATTACAGAAACAATTGCATCGGCCAGAGCCCCAGCACTATGCCTTAAAACGGCTGAGGACAAACTGGCAGGATCAACCCGTGGTAGTTTGCTTGGTGCGGAGAAGATCAAGCACATGGTTTCCAGTTTCCAAACCGTTGAGGTACAACTCAGGATTGCTAAAGGGTGCTGTTCTTTCACCGTCTCTTTCCTTTGCCCGCATCAGCGACTCGTCTGCTAGCTCCCCTTGTCATCCGTTTAAGCATGCTGGTGATGTCGCGCGCTCTCAAGCCGTTTCAAACAACGATGATTTTCAAAGTTTTCCAAAGGCCTATTTTCTGTTTATGATTCCTCTCTACGAGCTGGTTTGAATCTCAACACATCCACCCAACAGCTGCCGTTAGTGGGGGTTCTGACCCACCCTTGCTGCTGCTTAACCGCTTTACACTTCCAGTTAACTCTGCTGTAGTTCCGGTCAACTGAAAGCAGTTTGTATTAACCCACATCCATAAGAAGGGGCCTTTGCATGATCTGTCTAATTTCCGTCCCATTGATCACATGCCTGATACCTCCAGGGTCATGGAAAAGGTTATAAAACTATCAATCGTGGACCACCTTTTAGCCTCCAAAATCCTTAGCCTCAAATAGCACGAATTTCTTCAATCCCGTTCTTTCTCTACCTGTCATTTTGACTTCCTGAATCTTCTAACCAACCTCGAGAACTGGGGTAAGGCATTCACAGTTATCTACCTCAATAAGTCCAGGGCGCTTCGCCGTATCCAAAGTAAGCTTCTTTGGTATCACCGATCCTTGTCTATCCTGGCTCTCGTTTTACATAACCCGAGGATCACAGGTGGTCTCCAATGACGGCATTATCTCAAATTCCAGACCTTTTACTGGTGGTCTCATATAGGGCAGCGTACTTGGTCCTCTGCTGTTCTTTATGTTCATTATTGATGCACTAAAATCAATATCTCACGGCGTATCTTTCCCGTTTGCTGATGATATAAAAATATTTTGCCCTCACAAGCCCAATTAATTTAATATTGCGGTTAGAGAAATTAGTGCCGACTTGTCTGCATTGGACGACTGGTGCACCTCCTGCATGATCAGATTCCTTGCCGGTAAGAGCGAAATACTCACACACAGGTGCACACTGCCTAAAGGTTCAATTTTCCTATGCGGATCATCTGTTGCATGTAAACCCACAATTCGCGAATTTGATCTCAACTATTCGGCCTCTCTAAATTTTGCAGATCACGTAGTTATTCCGTCGGCTAAAGCTGGGAGAAATGCCAGTCTGGGTTTTGCGCCATGAAAGTACTCGACAGCATCCGCAGCATTTATAAAACACTCGTTCGACCACTCCTTCAGTATGGCACTTTGATATACTCCAGCATGTCAAAGTCGGATAGGATCTCCAGTGAACACATTCAGAGACGTTTCATCGAGCAAGGGATGGGTTAGTCGACGATTCTGAATTACAAGGAACGCTGTTCGGCCATCAAACTTTAGCCACTTTGGCTACGGCGACAGAAGATTGAGTCGACTTTGCTAGGTAATCTGGTGAATAGGAGTTCCTTCTCCACCGACTTACTTATGTTCCCCTCTGCCAGCCTCTACTGTCTCCGTCACAGGTCTCTAATTATCCATACAGAAATCTCCAAATCCTCTTTCAGGAAGTATCTCCTTCTTGTTGTCTATGCCAAGCATTCAGTGCATAAGGAACTAATTCAGTTTTAAGATTGCCCTAAATACTTAACTTAATATCACCCAAGTCCTTTAACTGACCAACGCCCATATCTTGTAACATCGTCTTTTTTAGTCAGCCATCGGTATCTACACATCTCATCCCCTTTTTCTAATCGACCTCCGCTTCCCAAATCACCCCATATGGTGCGCGAGAGAACCTGATATACTAGCGTGGTATGGGCAACACCGAGGATTAACCCCTTCTGTTAGCTGGGTCAATGGAATAGTTTTAACCATTTCAAAGGGGACCTACCCTTGGCCCACCATTACACCCAACGCTTCCCAACTGGCAGAAGTGCAAATACCATGGATATGTCTCCCCGATTTCACATATACTCCCTTGCTTCTTGATTCTTTTATTTGCCCATTTACTTTTTCTTTGCCACTCATCATAACCCCTAAGATGGAACGCTTTTCAGACTGCCGTTTTCTCCATTTTTCAACGCGGAGGTGCTCCGCGTTTTCCAGAAATACACCACTATTGTTACCAAATAAATCAAAAGAAATAAAATACGCTTTGCCGCAATCCAACGTTTACTTCTATTCTCAAAACATCAGCCTCCGCAGTTCTCCATTTGCTTTTCTGTTCTCCGTATTAGGTCGGCAGCGCTAAGCATGCTGACCACGACAACTGTCAAAAACTCTACAGTAGTATGCCGGAGTAGTTACCAACCGCTTGCAGCTGAATTACTTTGCGTCATATTGGCAACCTGATTCCAGTACTATCCTGGTCACCCTACTACATAAGTTCTTTATTATTACTCAAGCATAGGTGGGATGATGTCTCTATTTCTCCACCGTTCATGATTCGCCATAATCTCAAGCTGTCACCCAAGCATGACTGCGTCTCTCCCTTATGTTTTAGATCATGCACCCAGACTTTACGCGCTGTCACCAGTTTCGCCTCCGTAAGGGCAACTCAAAATCTGCTAGCCTCTCGCTCCCGCTCCTACTCCTACTCAAATGGATTGTCATAATTGGTGAAAAAGGGTTACTAATGCAGCTGAAATGGCTTTTGCGACCCTTCAAATTCTTCACACGTACTGCCGTCTAAGGTCAAAACTTGCAACAAAGATAAAACAACATAAAGGATATCCACGACGTATGTATTTCAAAACCTATTACTTCTCACACAAACGCTTCCTCCATTGCATCTGTCAGTTTGGTTTGCCACCAGCCGCACAGGAATGCAGTCAGTAGTCCTGAGAGTTCCATAGCGTTGCGCCAAAACGTTTCATAAAATCTCATTCTCCAGATAGTTCAGCGGAATTAATAGTGTTCCTCCATCTTCATCAGCATTTTATTTTCCCTTTATTGCATGATGTTTCTCTTGGTTTCAACCAGTTTTCATCCAATTACCATATCACTACTGATCTTCATCTCCTCAGCTTGCGGCCATTTCTCGACATCCGCCATCGAGCTCCTGTCAATTGTTGCGCCGGCGAAACATATTTAGTGCATTTAAACACAATGTGGCTTGCATTGCGTTGCTCACGAACAGCTTCAGAAACCCTTGTACAATCTCGCGAAACAGTTTACCCAATTTTCAACTTTTTTCTCGCACGCTTATACACTGCGTGTCGCTGTGCAGGTTCTGACCGTGCCTCCAGAGTAATCCAACGTGGCATATATATACACCCATATCCTTTCTCATTTCTATTATTCACGGTTCCTCTTCATCATCCATGTAAAAATTTGATCTTGCATTGCGCATGCCGCCCCCAAATCAAGAAATACGCAATATTATTATATTATAATTATTATTGACTAAATGTTTCGAATATATGCCCTCCCTCCATCGGTCGGTCTAGCCATCCGAAACGTCTCCCATCAACTCAAAAATGCTTATCAGGGTTCATTCTTTGAAATATCTAGAGGTTACTATTAAAAAAAATCTGAAGTGAACCTCTCGCCTTTCTATCAGTATAAAGAATCTCAACTCAGGAAGCTTCGCTCTACAAGGCGCAACAATGCACTATCTCCCGATTTGTATATCAATATGTTTTCCGATCCTTCTTTATTTTTGTCCTGTTGTTTTGCTAGATTTAATTAACGAAACCTTTAAAAATTTTCGCCACTACTTTTATACCACTAACTGAACCGTGCTTAAATCTATGAGAACGGCACTTGTACGTAAGAAACTTGCCCAGAAAGTTCATTTGGAGCCCACACATCCTCTGTACAACGATCTTTCAAATTGCCACTTTCATAGCTCAACGTAGTCCACTTTTTGTCCCATACCCTCTGGAATCCACGTCCGTAGGAACGCCACTGTTCCATATTTAGCGCGCATTTTGACTGACCGTTACCAGGTTTCATCCAAAGTTCTGAGCAACCTGTCCTAATGCACCACAAATATTTATGGATAACTTCTTTTTTATTACTCACGAGGCGATGAATGCATTTTTTATTATATTTGTTAGTTTTTCCCCCACTGCTTCATTTTCGCCCTTTTGTGTTTTTGCTGAAATGCAACATCGTTTATTGCATGCAAAAGTCTATACAATACAAGTTTCGAACGTTGTTGCTGATGGGAATGATTTGAATTCTAAATGCAAGCCTCCCTGTGGTTACGGTGCACTTGTAGCGGGTGTCGCAACTAGTTGTCTAAGAACTTCATTGTCTACTCTTTGAGGGATATTAGGTCTTGGGTTATTTCGGCTACAATAGAGCCTAGAGCCTTAGACTGAGACGTGCAAACGATTTTGATGTCACCAGAAAATAAGAATGGACAACCGTTTCTGACAATGTTGCGGACATCAATTACGTACAAATAAACACCAGAAGGCCGAGCACACAGCCTTGGATTAAGCTTCTAGTTACTGGCTCGAAGAGAGAGGTAAAAACATTCACTTGGATTACTTGATTTCTGGATTGAAGATATGGCGTGAAACATGAGAGTATATGGTCGACGATTCCATAGAATTTGACCTTGTTTATAAGTCTACGAAGGGGTACTCTAACAAACGCTTTTGTTATATCCGAATGGACTACCATCACTGACTTTCAGGCGTTAGAAGTCGTTGTGATTGTGTTTAGGCAATCAGTCACACAAGTAGAGAAGGACTACCTTCGGAGAAAACCGTGTCAAATAGCATTCACAATTTTGTGGTCCATGAGTTATGTCGTGGGCGGCTTTTCTTTCAAGCGCTTTGTGATACTAGAAAAAGTGGGGATATGGTTCATCGGTCTATAATTGATGGGGTCACATCCTGTACCTTTCTTATGGACGACGATTATGGTAGACATTTTCCACTGGGAAGGAAGAGTGCCGCATTGTACAGAGAGGTTGAGCATTTTTCTAACATTATTGAAATATCTCATTCGCCTAGAGCAAAGAAGGCCGGAGGTAAAGGTGTTGATCCAGGGTAGTAGCTGGCTTTTATTTTTACTGGCTACGCAGCCATCTGCTTCGGTAAGAAGAAAACTGTTGGGAATATTTCGGAGGTAAGGCATTGTTGGACACAATGTTGGAAGGTTACTATCATCAGTAAGAGATAAGGCGAAAGAATCTGCAAAATGTTTTAGCAGTTTCTTGAGGTCTGTCGAGATACGTTTTAATGCAGGTGAGGTGGTGGACAAAAGTAGCCGAGAGCTTGGTTTGGTCGGCTCCTGACTTAGGCAATTGTGCCAGAGTTGCCTATGGGTCTGGCCGGTTGAGAGAGCGTAGTGCTTGCCTTATACTGCGGAATTCTATTGCTACTTCTTATTGTTTTCAAGCACGATTGAGTTTTAGAAACAAAGAAAAGTCCCCGGTTTTAAGAAAGATTTTGAATTTCGGCGACTTCGCCGCCTATCCGGTCGTGGCCGTTCCTTTTGGTTGGCATGAGATTATATTTCCAAGGCATCGGCACATGAGCGACTAAAACCTGTCAGTTGCCATTTGCGTCGCAGATGATAGAAAGAAGCAGTCCTAATTAAAATTGCAGAGCGGAATTGTTAGGCGCTCCCAACTTGCCATAATTTAGGGCTCAGAGCGCGGAAATGAAATCCCACTTAGGAAAGGTATTGTGAACGCTCAGCTGACGGGCAAATGACCGCATCCAGGGAAACGACCGTCAATGGATTTGCGGACATGCGCTAATTCAATAGTAAAAATTAGGTCTAGGAAATAGCTGCTTCTTGTCGGTCGGCAACATGCAGTAGCCATCCTCCTTGCTTAACATTAGCAACAAAAGGGAGCCAGCGGTCAGGCGCGGTAAGGGTTCACCAGCAAATTCCTGGAGCAATGAAGTCTTCTGCCACGACTTTGGGACCTTGTAAGCTGTATCTGCAGTTAACTAAATCGGTCAGGGGAAGGAAATCGTTCCAACAACTGCCTAGTAGGCGGTATACGCATCCAATCAGAGGTTTTTGCTGCCAATGTTAGCCGTAAGCCATATGGCACCTTGGGGGCAGTTCAAATTCGGTTTTTTGCACAGTGAGGCTAGCATTGAACTAAGCGCATACACGAGGCAGCCGCCCCCAAGCTGGGAGGGCGAATTTTTGTAAATGATTGATATCCAGGGATGGCAAATGCATTGTCTGGATTGTCATCATTGAGCTTAATTTAAGGAGCCTACTAACAGCCGAAGAGACTGCATTTTTCCTAATATAGAGCAACCATTTATTGGAAATGGCGTCGACTGGGAGGGATCATCTTGACTTTTAATTATTTTTTCGACTGTATCTGCTTCTCATTTGTGAGTTCCCTTATTTGGGAGGGTGATATATTGTTATTTTGGTTGAATGTCGTGCGGGGCAGAATTATGGTACATAGGTAAATAGTGGACCAGCCCAAAAAGTCCAGCGTCATTGCATTCAGCCACAGAGGAAATTGTCCACGTGGGCAACGGTGGCAGTAATATTTCCCCCACTGACTTTCACGGGTAAGGGAGCAAATTGCAGCAATGCTGAAATTTATACAATGTGCTCGTTGCAGTGGCTGTGATAGAAAGTTTTGTTGAGGGCATTAGGATAAATCCATTAGTTGGGTGAATGTTACCCCATTAAAAGTGGTTTAAATGGGGAAAATCGCCTTTAATTAGAGTGAAGCACCTTGTGGAAGGATTGTTAGATGTGGGAGCGAGTGAAAGTATGTTCACACAAGGTTTTTGCAGATATCAAGAGTTGAGGAATGGTTCGTGAGCCATGGGTAGCTGCAGGCACACGAGGGGCGGCGTCATGACGACCGCAGGAGCCGGATAAGATAACATGCTAGAAGGAATAATTTGCTTTGTTCAACCTGCCCTCCAACGTCTACTGGATGTTCGCGATTTGTTCGCGAATTTTGTGAGAGTTTTGGTATAACAGTGGTTGGTATTTATGGGGGGCGGTGGGCAGGATGACTCAGATTGAATCACGAGTAGCCGGTAGATGGAGGGCTATTAGGATAGCCCAAAAGAGGAAACGCATTGCGGCAGGCTTTTGAAAATAAAGCGTGAGATTGGTAGATGTTGACTTTATGTTGACAGTTGGTCCAGTAATGGGGTTCATGACCACTGGGGATAAGTTAGGCACGGAGGTAATGAGCAGTAAGGCTTTCGTCTGATGGGCCCTGGACTTCTCGGATTGGGATAGGGTTTACATTAGTGGGTGTTGGTCCTATTCCCGGAGTTTCAGCCCAAATGGGTGGTAGAGTCTTCGAGGCCTCATGAAGGTCCTCATAGGAGTGTTCGGGCAGCAGCTAGGGGTTGGCGTTAGAGAGAGAAATATTAACGTGATTTTCTTAAGCGGGTAGGATTTGAAATAACACAGAATCATGATGGATTTTGAGTAGGCGTGGTGGGTTTGGAGCCCACGGTATTTAGGAAGGTGAAACGTTTCACCTTTGAAGTAACAGGAATTTCGCCTCTGGAAGTTGAGGCTATGAGAGTTGACAGTAAATGAGAGGGGTACCGATGTGACCGTTCGATCAATCGGCTGGCATATCGGAGCTTAACTTGAGGGAATGGTTCAGGTGGCCAGATCTCGGGTTGAAGTTGCCTTAAGGTATGATCAGATAAAGTCTTTTACAAGTTTGGGTTGGAGAGGGTGAAATGGTCAGATCCAGGTCCAACGCAGAAGAGCGTGCTGTAGGGATTCTAGGCAGAGATGCTTTCGAGCCCCTAATGGGACCGGAGATTAGGGGAGTGGGATGATCTTGGGGCTGTAGATGCGCCAACGCTACAGGATTATTTTTGATCCTCTAAATGCCTCCCTCTGCGGGGAGTTTTGTCGGTAAATATTTTAATTTTTGTAAACGGGGTGATCTTAGCCACAGTTTGAGGGCTGCTGATAAAATCTCTAGCCGTAGGTTCTTCCGAAATTGGAAAATTAAGAATATTTTAGCGTTTCTATATTTTAGTCAATCTCATTTTAGTGCACTTGTGATGAGACACGCCACAGGCGTTAAGAATACGTGACTGCAACATTTCTAGAGGGAAGCGCTGGGGAAAATTAAACTTGTCAGCTTTTCATCTTCCGCGGTGATTTTTGAGCTTCGGCGGTGCTTCAGTCGAAAAAGCGACACGCAGATATTAGGCTTTGTGAGTTGGAGAACCTTGAAGGTTACATGACATTGATTACTGGGGATAGACCAGAAATTGTCTTCCATTGACTGACATTTCTTCTGTATGTTTGTTATCATTTGTCCAATTTCGGAGTTGATGTTTTTCCAAGTATGGTATAGTTCTGCGAGGGTTACAGAACATGGGGCACTTCTATCAGAATGTGACAAGTTATTACCGTTTGTTTCCCAATGTCGGGTGGGCCGTTTTCTTGCGTGAATCACCAGACGCCTGGCGACGGATTTGCGGACAACGTTACTTGAAGACGTCTTAGATCGGGTTACAGGAGCTATTAATGAAACAACAGAGGCCTGGTTCAGAGAAGGTATCTGCCTTCCGCGTGGGAACAGTGACTTGCCTCACGGGGTACTAAAATAGGATTGGGAGCAATATAATTACGCTCAGTAATGTGACGGATTTGTCCTACAGTCCAGGGCTGGTTTACTCAGTGCAAACTTTTCCTCTGGTTGCTTCCGGAAAGCTTGTATCTCGTATTTAGATAGCAGTAAGCGTGGCAGTGCCAAAACTGGATGACGTGGCTTTTGATATTGTTTTCTGTCTCAGGTAGGAATTTCTGGAGAATATTTAGGGCCAATAATCGCATATAAGTTCTAAATGAATAGGTCCGAGTGTAAGCCATGAGGTCGACGATATTGCATTACCACGGAGTGCCGTAAAATAGGACGGGCTACAGTAGCTAAAACCAGATATTGGGGCAAAAAACGAAAAGATCCAAGTCTCAGTATCTAACTGAGCAGCAAAATAGTTCCCGGAGCAGTGCAGACGTGTGAAAAAGAGAAACAGATGTTCAGGCCAACAGACAAGTCCGCTCTTAGAAACAAATGATCCGAAAAAGAAAATTTACATTTCGTGGTGCTACACTGTTCAAATTTGGTTCACATCAGAGCTGGAACTCTAACAGTCTAAGATCACAAAAACTACTGGCAAAATGGTTAGGCATAAAGCAAACTAAAATATGACATTCAGAAAAATTAAGTGAATTTGTCTTACTGAGAAAAAGATTTTACTTTTGGCAAAATGCTAGAATAACAACCTATTAGACTAAAAATGGGCCAAGAATTCAACTCACACTAGATGCCGTGTACCACAAGCTATGCGTTTTATGCTTGTCCATACTTGTGTATTGATTAAATTTATAATCCGGCATCGCAGAATAAGAGGAATAATTGTAGCGGCTTAAGGATTTGGCCTTGACTGTGCACTTCTCAATCGCTGTTAGCAGCTATCTGGGAACGTTTTCACTGCTGGCACTTTTCGTTTTGAGCCAAAGGAGATTCCAAAGGACATTTTCTCTATCCGAAATATTCCTCAAAGTGGAATGGTGCCAGAACTGTATGCTAGGTTCCCGTTGAATGGCTGTAGTGGAAACCGCGGCCAACGGTTTACGCTGCGGAAGATGGTGTATGCGAACCTTCCTCTGTTCCATCTTTTCTCCAAGTGTAAGACTACTCAAACGGATTCCCTCCAGTCTGTTCGGTGGAAGGCTTATGAGACTTGTTTCATGCTTCCTTTCTCCGAGAACTTGTTGAGGCTGTGGCAACTCGTGGGTATATGGGCGGGATGTTTTCGGAGGCGGGTGAGATGAGCATTCTGCGAGGCTCCACCCATTATGCCTTCCATTCTTGTGCGGGATACACTGGGAAATCGTTCAGCCATTAGCGGACTCACTTTTAGCCTCTGAAAGTTGGTTCCATAATGCTTCCTTAAGAGAGGGGAAGTACCTGAAAATGGAAAACTAGGAATGTGATACAAATGCATAGGGGTTGACTAAGGCATAGATTGCAAAAGCATGGACCCACAAGTCTAACTTGCGCTTTATATAGCGCAAGATAATCAGATAGCATAATCAGAAAGCATCTATGCGAGCTCCCAGTGAATCACAGCATTATTTCAGCAGAACGGCGGAAACTCATACATGCTTGCTTCTTCTATAGGAGGCAACGACATGCCTAGACGATGGCCACCGGATCGAGGCCTGCCACATGGACGTTAGCAAGGTCTTTTGACTAAGTTACCCAAAATGAAGACACTGGAAATAACAAGGAGGACTGCTACATGGGTGAACAACTTTCGCATTGGAATGGCGCTTGGCGCCGGGGAGGGTACAGAACGAGCCCTGCCGGCAAGCCAAATAGTATCCCCCAGGAATCGGTAACAGGACCCATACTCTCCTTGTATTAATGGAACATCCAGCAAAAAGCAGGTTAAGCCCATGTTTTCTTTCTGTCAGTGATTTCAAATAGGCAGGTGCAGACCTACAGGAGGACATCGGCCACTCAGGTGGGACGTTCTACTGTACCTAGAAGAGCGCCAGAAGTTGACGTTTCAAGTTAAGCGTAAAGGGAAAGAAATGGAAGATTACTAATCTAAGATTCTGAGTGTACCAGTTAGAATCTACATCAAATCCTCCAAATAGCGCGCAATTGCCGCAAAATAGGGCCACAGAGGAGCATTTGAAGCCCACGACGACGATGTGTTCCAGAGGACCCGATGTGTTGTAGTTGGTGACCTACTTCGCTAAGACCGGGCCTAAAGTATTGGATTCAAAACTGGGTACAGTGCACACAAAAGGATATACACCGCCCAGGAAAAGCACAGAAGCTGGTCGCCATGAAGACGGTGGACTAACGGCACGAAAGTTATGACGGAAGACACCAAGCATTTGGCACTTTCTGTTGCAGACGCCTATATACGCGCAGTGATCTAAGTGAGACATTCAAACCAGTCTCGTATGAGTAAAATGTGAGGAACTGTTCAGTTCTTCACCAAACAGGGGCGCCACAGGTCTTCAGATTAGGGATCGGCCCTCCACAAATAAGGTGATTACACTATGAAATGGACCCCGGAAAATGTGGTCGAGGGTACTAATTAGATGGATTTAAAGAATCTCTAGGTGTCTGCTTGGCAGTGTTATACCCCCAGACGGAAGAGTACGTTTCAGGTATAAACAAACGATACTCAACCCTCCGGAGCCAAACGAACATAAAGACCATTGCAGCCCACGAATACCGGCCGGCGACAAACCATTCCGGACGCTCGAGTTGCCGGAAGCCCAAATTTGACTCTTAGAATGCTGAACTGAATTGAACCTTTTGCGCTTCTTGGATGAAGCCACTCGAGGATTGGATGTGTGCAAGCAGGTTGAAATATATTACCTTCAATTCAGCATGGCGCGATTCAGTCAGTCATCGACTAGTTCTAATCGGGCTACAATAATTTAGGAAGCGAGTCCAGGTCTACTGGCGGATTAAAGCATATCTTACTGGGATTGCATTTTACTTCAGGATAGAGGATAGTTGCTCGCTCAAGGTTGACGTAGCTAGCGGCATTCCGCATGGGTCAAGACAAGGATTACCCGTGTTCCTGCCATTTATAAATGAACTAGCCTCTGCCCTGAAATCCCTTCCGTTTTTATTTTGCCGATGATGTCAAATTAATACGATTTACAGACAGAGACCTCAACGCGGACACAGTGATTGCCCTGGATTGGGCTTAAAAGTGGAACTTGCCCGCAAATGAGGGCCAAAATCATTTGCTATCCAGAAGCACCGAAAGCCTCACAGCTCCACATGACGAAGGTCGCCGATAGCAAGGTGAAGGACCTACGGACAATTAGCACGTCACATTTTAAATGGAAGGACCAGTGTGGTGCAACAGCCCAAAAGAAAATAGGTGATCTGCTTAGGCCGAAGTCAGCTTTGACCAGTCGCAAACGAATGTTTAGACCCCTGTACACGATCACGATAAGACCGCGTTTGGAATACCATGTGCATGATTGACCTGTCTTCGGTAAAAAGAACGATGCTTACCCGGAACAGATGCAGCGTCTGGCCTTGCGGCTGGATTTGAAGCAGGGTGGAAAATCATACAATCAGCAACTCGACCACTCAAATATTCTCTCGGTAAACAGAAGGAGACTCCGAATGGACTTGATGGAGAAATTTAACAATGCCACCGGCTTGTCAGGTTATAGCCGAGACGACTTTTTCGGCAAGAAGCAGACGCTCACACAAATGGCCGGGAAAGGGCGTTTGCAAAAATGCGATCTGTGCTGTTGGTTAGGTCACTCTTCTTCAGTAACAGGGTAGCAGGTGTGTAGAGCCGGCTTCCAGGGGACCTTGTGACAACGCAGAGTGTGGATCCTTTCGGGCAGGATTTGGATCAGAATTGAGATGCAGTATGTCCTAGCTAAGTCAATAGGTAATGCCTTGTGGATAGGCCTTCTTTTAGTTTTTCTCCATTGTTGAACTTCGGAGGCTTGCGGCTGTAATAGCTCTCGCAGACAGGGCAAGATGAGGTATTCTGTTTTCTTTTTCTTCAGCAAAACCCACTGAATTGGACCTGAAAGAGGTGAATGCCTAGCCATGATATACGATTTTGAAAGAAATCCGAACATTCCATCGATGCGGGCCAAAACTTTTCCTGACAAAACTGAAGGAAAATGAACTGACCTCATGACGCATCCAGCAGTGCAGACAGGGATGACGACAGAATTGGTGGGGATCACCCATGCCGATAATAGAGCACTATAACGTTTACCAAGGAAAACGACTGAATAAAATACATAGGCAATGAGGCGGTGGTGATCACGGGAGGGCCAAATTTCTCCATCGCATGCGTTCACCAAAGCCAGGCAGTCGATGCAAGTGGATGTGATAACCTCCTGGAATACCTGAGAACTACTGTAGACCGAGGCAGGGGGTTGCCTATAATGGGAGATTCTAAAGCATTTAAAATCAATTGGCATTCTGTGGTAACCGTGGAGAGCATCTTGGGAGAAGTACTCCTTCTCTTCTCATATCAGCAGTCTTACATTCAACAGGTCATACGGGCAGCTCTGTGGAGGGTGATGCTTCGCCATCGGTTCTTGACCTTGTAATAACAAGAATGCCAAACAACTTGAGTCAGTTGGATTTAAATGAACCGACAGTCAAGGGCGATCATGGAGTAATGCATTTCCAGCTAAAGTGACGAGGGCTATTGGCACCTGATAAACGTACTAGGAATCTGTCGCGTATAGAGGTAAAAATTATCGAGCTACTGTATACCACACTTCGCTCTGAGTTGTTCTCGTTGTTGTTTTTTAATAATTTAGGGCGTTATTTGGGCATTTCCAGCAGGACTGAAACCTTTTTCTAGTTGGAAACCTTCCCTTAATTTTTCTGCGCATCAAAATTTGACCTCATCTCTCCCTGACCACTATGCTAATAATTATTTCAAACCTGGACCGACACATTTGTAGCCCCAACCTGGATCTTAATCATACGCCACTGTGTTCTGCATCACATTCTCTCCGTCTACTGGTTTGCTTTTAAGAGTAAACTTACTAATTAACTTGTCTATCTATCTTTCACCTACTTAGTTTTCATTGTATCACGCAGCTCTCCCAGACGCTCCTGACTTTCGGCAACTGCTACTATGCCCTCACTGGCAGAACCAGAGTGACATCAGCGTCGCACTCCAAATGACAGAGCGCCCATATTTTCTGTCCGTCGGTAATCCGGAAACAGCAGGGCAAAGAAAGCCTTGCTTATCTTGGCTAAACATTACATGGTCTTCCCTGGAACAGTAAGATGAGAAAACTGCAGCTCCTTCTTTGTGGATTGACTCTAATGGATGCGTCGCAAAATATATTCACCTTGTTTTAATGGAGTCAGATCTTTCAATGCGCAGATATCTCTGTTCGTCGTTTTAGTTTTTGGACGTTGAGCACTGTCTGCTCCGCTGTTTAACGTGCTAAAATACGTGCGTCTTTGAGGATATTATTGAATCTTTTGGTCATTTTTTATATTTCTGCAGTATCCGGGCATTTATTGCATGCAGTGGGAGTTTTATGCTGCCTTTTTTATATCCAGTCTGGTTTTCACTCATCTCCATCCAGTTATCCCATCCATATTTATCCTCACCTCTACCACATAACTCTCTTGATTTCCGAGGATCCCGGCCAGCTGGCGGCGACAGCCATTGCCTTCCAGCCATATTTTGCGCTCGCAATACGCACCTTTGCTGCATTCAAACATAGTATGACTCACAGTGCAGGACTGGTAATCAGTCACAGAAAAAGCTTTGCAAACCTTTATCTAGCCTTAATTTGAAATTTGAAACCCCGTGCTCAGGAAATCACATTGCCTGCCATGATTTTGTGAGCGAAAGCACATTGCAAGTTTGGTTTCTGTTTTCCGTGTCTGCGCTGTGCCTTGTTTGCCCAGTTTTGATCTTGCCTTGCGCACGACTATCGTATGTCGGGAAGTATACAAAAACAAAAAAGCCTATCAATTTATTTAAGGTTGCCCTCACCCCTTTCCCTTCCATTTATATTGTTCGTATTTCCTGTGCATCATCTCTGTAAAAACTTGATCTTGCGGAATGCTGTGCGTATGTCAATTTTCGTTGTTAATCTGATTTGCACCTTTATAGCGGCGAGTTAATTATCACAGACCACATTTGCTATTTAGTACAGAATGCTTGGTATGAATAAATGGAAGCGATATGGCATAAGGAAGAAAGGTTTGAATGCTATTCAGTATCCGGTGTGCGGACAGGCATCACCACGGGAGAACGGCCTTCGTTGCTGGCAGCTGGATAGCAAAAGTAAGGGAAATATATGTCCCATTGGACACATAGGAGCCTCGAATTTAAGTGCTTTTGGGGAACGCCAGGAACGGCCTCATACAAATGAATCACATGGGGAATCCCTGACCCTGTGACACACCGACCCCTAACCTGAACAATGTGCGGGTTACTGTCGTTTCTATCATCATCGGACTCGATATTTACCACGATTCTGTCAACTCGACAGCACAATGTCAACCTGCGCCGGCAAACACCGGTCGAGGTCTGATGCTCCTAGAAACCGACCTCACCAATATGAACAGCTACAACGCGACGGTGATATTCATAATTGTTGTGCATGTGATATAGTGGTAAATGTTCTTAACAGCTGTCTCTGCAGTGTCGTGGGCACCACTATCCGACGGACGCTATCATCCCTGATTGAGAAAGACGCGCTGGCATGAAACGGGATGGGTTCGTCCGGAAGAACATCTATCGCGAACAACAGGTTTACATTATCAGCAACAAGTAAGATTAAATCATGCTCCATATTATCCACCAAAAAGAGGCTGTCAGGTGCGTATCAGCTTTTCAGGATGAATCGAAGCATTCATCAAGCGAGCTATTAAGCAGTGGTTCACTGAAGCTCGAGATTGTAGTTACGGGTGCAATAAGACAAATTAAACATCCACAGAGTGAGTTGCCTCTTGGTGGCCTTAACCAACAGTGAATTATTATCTCACAAGCAACTTATATCAATTCAAATGCCACTGAATACATTTCTTCTTATTTCCCGTTTCCCTGCAGAAGGCACCGCTAATCTAAGTGGAAAGCCTGCATAAACGATTAAATGCGACCTGTATTTCCCATTTTGTTAAATATAACTTATTTTCCCAGCCCATTTTTCGATTTCTCATCTGGATTTTATGCGCGTTCAGTTACAGATCATCTGTTAGTAACACTGAACGTTTGGGGGTACCGGCCATTGTCTTTCATGCAAGTGAGCACTTACCGAATTAGTCCACTGGGGTGAGAAACTGTCGCTGGCGTACCACGGGCCTCGACCACAAGTATGAATTAGAAAACAAACAGTGCGAAATAGACGATCTGAGTGTTTAGGCGGATGTAGAGGGAACAAGGGAAAAGGGGAACAAAAGATATTAAAGAATGTGCAAATGTCCCAGTGGCCTTTTCTTATCCATCCGGTACCGGCGGCATTTCCGTACTTGGTCCGTGTGCAGTGATCGAATTCACCAAATTTCACCGGACTTTCAGCCGACTTTTGCCAGAGTGACACAGGATTCGGTATGCTACTTGGGACCGCCGTGCTCCAAAAAAACCTCGAACACCCTGATTCCCATCCTCACATGTGCCGTCCCCCCTATCGACATATTTAGTGACTCCGGTGCCAAAGCTGTGGATGTCTCAAGAAGACTGAAAGACCTTGAAATCAAAGTCCAACAGATCGATAGCTTGTCACTGAAACTGTCTTCATTAACCAGCCTAATCGCTCCTTCTAATGACGCTTATGCCAACAACCTCGCTGCCACAGGGCGCTTCCTTGATTCCGTAATTAAAGAAACCCACAAATTTGATGCGAATGCAAGGAACGCCGTTGTCTTTAATATACTCGACCACTCCCCACCGCCTCCGATCCAACCTACCATACTCGATGCTTGTAGTACGGCTCGTCTTCCTTGTCTGTGCTCTATGCTGCGGAAAAACTCCACAAAATAACTGTCAAATTCTACTCCAGTTTCGTGATAAACTACCTGCTAGAGAGTCTATAACGAATAAGGCAACCATTGACAACTACGATCCTTATGTTAACGCCAAAACCTTTATTGACAAAATTTCCTCCCAGAGATTTATACTGAGGTCACAGACATTCACCACAACTTCTCAAGTCAGAGACATTGGTTGTATGGGATGATCCCATTCTAAACAATGAGATGCCAGTGCAAGTTCTTCCTGGAGGGTCAAATCTAGATCCTACTGCCAAGGTCTCAAATTACCTGCCTTTTCTCTGAGATAGACTCCATCACCCCATATCTCCTACAAACTCGTGGTCGATGAGAGCTACCGGGACCTACTTGCAGGCGATAGTTGTTCGAAATCCCCCAAAAACCACACCCTTAAACAATATGCGCCACCATTCCCTCCCGTACTTACGCCGTTCAACTTCCTGTTTGACTTCACCCCACAAATCTGTTACTAGTTCATCTGAGAATAAATCCGCTGATGGTATCCACATCGGGCCTCTGCGTATGCCCGCTGAGAAAGCGGTTAACCCAGGGCATCATCTTCGTTTGTCGCAAGAAATACCGGTGGTTCCGGGAGAAACTCACTCCGCTTTGTCTTTCCACTCACAAGACAATCGTACTCATCTAAAACTACCAACTTTGGTACCCAAGCTGGGAGTTCTGACGGCATAACCACGCAGGCGACTGCCGTCTCATTGACGCCTTGTCATGTCAATAACCTCAATCCCCTGGCATATATTCCGTACCATATAGGCCCTCCAGCAGTTCCTCGTCTTTCTATCAAACAGCAGAACGGCAACCAGTCTGAATCAGTTGAATCCAGCAGGAAGCACATAGCAGTAACTTATCCAATTCACCACATAACTCCGCACAGTGAAGGCCACCCTGCTAACACAGTAGGCCAACCAGACTTTGCAGCTAGATTGCCTGGCACCTACGGCACATTAAATGTGAGAAGGACATCCCAGTATTAGCTTTGCAGGGTAGGAGGGCCCACAAATGGACGGCGGCCAATTAATCACCGTTTGCAATTACCAAGTGATTGTCTTATTGTGCCCATGTCGCTACCGTCCTTCGGGAGCACAGTTGTCAACTTCCAGTAAGACACCCATGCCTCTCCATATTTAAGGCCTGCCGCCTATCTCCCTACTTTGGACAACTTACTGGTCGGCCTTGTTTAGATGCATTCCAGCCACTCCAGTGCAATTTTCCCACTCTTGTAACCCCAGTTTGCATTCCAACTAACAGCATCCTCATAATGGCAAGATTTAACCATGCCTCTCTGCATGCTGCTGGGCAAAATGTATGCAGCTGCATTTCGCCCTTTGATCCACAACCTATCATGAGACTCCTGACACAACCCAACCCTGTCCAGCAATTACTACCAACCGTCGCTCTCCTCACTCCTACCAGTTCCAAGAGTAAAGTCTACCCTCACGTTCATGCATCTACATGATAACTGGCTTTTTCTCCATCGATTTCCATAGCCTCCCCCCCACCGTCGCCCTAGGTTTCCAGTTCCGCCTTGACAATACCACCAATGGAGCACTTAACACTGTCCCATTCTCGCGGATACCATATCTCCCATGCCGATATCCCCTGAAAACCAGCTCATTAACTCCCAAGCTCCTTCCCTCAACTTTCATTTCAAAGAACAAATTCCTTAACAAAGACGGCTCCTCGCCGGCCAATGTATTCAACTCTAGTGGATTTACTCCCTCACCACAGGTACGCACTACCCGTACTCCTGGTGTATCCATCGACTATTTGACCCCTTTGGAACATGAACTCAAATGTTCCCGTGAATCTTCCTTACGCTTTCTGAACTTCCGCTCACTAAAACACAAGATAAGGCTGCTGGTACCCGAAACCTCTTACGATATTGTCCTGTTAACAGAAACTTGATTAACAGACCACAGCCCCACTCCGTCTTTTTCTTTGGCGGGTCACAGTCCCTAACAAACCAATAAATCAAATAGTGGAAGAGTCGGTTTCCTAGCCTACGTAAAGCAGTCACACGCAGCTTCCATTCTGCATCATCCACTGCCTTTTTCTATCCCTGACACTCTTTGTCCTCATATGCAAACATCTTGGCTGACAACCCACATAGGATGCATATGCCGACCACCTAACTGGAATAATTGTGATATCCCTCGTCTCACTCAATTCTTCATTTACATTTCTGGTCTCCCCTTCAATCGTAAGATAATTGGGAGCGAACTCAATGCCCCTACAATTTGATGGTTCTCATCATCCACCCCACCGGCTCTACTCGAATTCGTTCTCGAAACTCACGCTTAAGAATGAGCTCAGCATATAACCAAGCCCACAAGTTTTCGTAATATTTCAACCAAAGTTTTTGGGTAAAGCACTCCGTAAAAAAGCCTTCCTCATTCATGTGTACACACCATACTCTCCCTTCCTAAATGCCGACTCGCTGGGATGAAATCCCTGAAAATCCGTAAAACGTTGATCAGTCCAGCTTCTTTTTATTGTCTGACCCACAGAGTGTGACAGACGACCTTTAAGCATAACTTCTTTCTAACTTTGATCGTCTATCCACTCCGATCACTCAACGTAAACCCAAGAAACTTAGCAAGGCTTGTCAGCCCTAGACGAAACATCTGAAGGCCCACAAAATACTCCGTAGAACAGGCGATTTCCCGCTTTAAAGCATGATAACCGCTTGCAACAAGAACTACTTAGTGATTATGAACTGAGGTTCAAAAAGCAGGAAATGTCAGCTCTTGCGCTGCCTAACCCAGTTTGGAAGACTTCCCATATTTTCAAAGCTCGCTGGTAGTCCAACCCGTCGGTCATTCCAAACTTCATCATATTCCACAGCTCACGCATATAGCCCCCTGTAGACATTGCAGAAGCATTCAAAGCAAATCTCTCTTCTACTCTCATTAATGACAGTCGGCCACATTCTGAAATCCACCCCATGATAACTTCGGTTAGACTATCCTCCATCTCATTCAACGTTGCTGGCATCATGACAGTGATGAAATATTCCAGGCCCTGGTGTCACCCCACCAGTCGTATTTCGCACCGCTGGTCGAAATGAAACATAATTGGTTGCTTTTCCCTTTCCGACCTTCTAGCGGAAGTTAGGAGGTATGGAATTAGAAACCCCTTCTTATCTTGGCTATCATCCTACCTTTCCGATCGCTTTCAGGTTGACAATATTAACGGTCGCTTTGCCCAGCCCTCTGTTATTGCCAGTGGGTCCATTCAGGGGAGCGTCCTAGGTCTTCTCCTTTTCCTGCTATACATTAATGATATCTTTAAAGTTATTCGTCATGGCACACCATTCCTTTTTGCTGACGTCATTAAAATATTCTACTTTTTCGGGGTTGCCTCATTTAGCTCGACTCTTGCACTGACCAATGAAGACCTAGATTATCTTGATAACTGGTGTCCAGGTGGCTTATGAAGTTCTATGCTGACAAAAGTTCTCAAATAACATATAGATGCCATGTTCCTCCGGGCGCCCCCTCTATAAACGGATTGCCAATTCTTGTATCACGCACAGTTATGGACTTAGGGTTACAATACTCCTGCTCTTTCAACTTCCTCGAGCAGGCCCACCATCAGACCGCTGTAACTAAGAGAACCGCTACAATAATCTTAAGGGAATTCAGCACTCAAAACTGCAGAATTATCAGCTTCAAGTCCCATGCTAGGCCCCACCTTGAGTACTGCCCGGTTATCTTCACGCATATGCGTAAAGTCGATCGAATTGCAATCAAGAATGTGTGGCGTGTATTCACTAGAAATCTCCTAGGTTCTTTATCTAGCCTAAACTGCAGGGCCAGATGCGAGCTGCTTGGGCTTGAACCATTGTGACTTCGTCAAGTCAAATTAGACCTTGCATTTCTGTTTAATCTTTGCCGTAATGATGTCTACCCTACTACAGACGTCACACACGACGCTGGAAGACCCCGTATCCACCTCGTATCAGATACCGCTCATTAAGAATAGCCCTGACTCGACTATCGATCGGGGCAAAATTCCTCACAGTTGCCTACTCTAAACTGCGGAACAAACTCTCTAGTTCCCTGCGATCGTGCCCAAATTTTGCCCAGTTCAAAGCCCAGCTGGCAAAGTTACTGGATGTCCCGTTCTTAATTAACCTGACACGAGCTAACATTGGACTGGACGAGGCTTACAAACATGGGTTAGAATTCTGGTTCACGACCTAGTTTTCACTGAGATCGCCATCTGGGATTCTTTGAAATTATATTCACCTGTCATTACCTCACTTTCTCGCACGTCCACGCTAATACGTTCTTCGACCTCTCCTCCTCCTATTTAATATATCCTCGTTACCACTGGCATGGGTGACTAACCCCTGTGCCGTTCCCAATGTGGGTTGACGAAATTGTCAACACGCCAATTGGTGGATCAACGCTTTCATCACATTCCGTGATTTTAAACACCTCTGGCTTGTGCACTCCATCGATTTCATGTCATCTCACTGGCTTGATGACTCTGAATGAGTCATTCTTGGTTACCCCAAGCCTGGGAATATCCCTAAAACCGCTGATACATCTTAGGTCTAGCTGTCAAATTTTACGCAATAGAAGCATTATGTTGCAGGTCTGTTGCCTCGATCCAATACTCACCACAACCTCAGGCTGGTACCCAAGCCCCATTACTTCTCTCTTTTGGGTTTCAGATCCAGCACCCGGGCCAGGTAAGCTGTTACCGGTTCCGCTGTCGTAAGGGCAACCCCAAATCTGCTATCTTCTCAATCCTGCCAGGTACCTGCTAGCAAGATCTGGCGCTCAAGCGCTGTTCCGTTCAACAGAAACTCAGAAGGATCTTTACAACTGGGCAAAACAAGACTACCACCGCCACTGGAACGGCTCGCGCATCTCCCCAAAGTCCGCACCCGTGCTGCCGGCTAGGGTCAAAAGCAGTGACAGTAAGAACGACAATGTCGAGGAAATTCTTGGCCAGTGTATTTAAAAATGGTTTTATACAAAATTTCCCTCTTACGCACATCTCAGCCCAGCTTACCGCCAACGCATGCAAATGCGATGAGTAGTCTTGGAAGTTCCATATTCTTTTTGCAAAAAGCTTCACGAAATGTCCTCCAGATAGTCTCATATCATTATGACGGTATTTTCCCGCCTTCTTCGGCAATTTATCAGCCCTTTTTGTCGTTAAATGTGACCACCTAACCCATTTTGCATGGCACTCCGCTTGGTCTTCACTACTTCCATCCACTTACTGAAGTCCCACTGCTCCTCGTCACTTCAGCTCAACGTTTCCGTCCATCCTTGTTAGGAATCATCAGCAGTGCATATCCACCGCGCCCGAACTGGGACGCGAACCCGAACAAGGACGAACGATTGTGAGTCAAACGCCTTAGCCATTACGCTACCGGGCAGGCTCTGAACGGTTTGTTAAACTTCACCACATGATGTTGCACCTATCCGTGACTGATTTGCACGGTTACTGTCCGTTAGCTCACAGCGATCGACCGCTACTGATAGATGACTTCTCTGCAGGTAGCCTAAGTACGACGAAGGCTTTGGATATGACCTACACAGCTTGATTACTTGATACATTTTAGTTCGGGCGCAGTGGATATGCACTGCTGATGATTCCTAACAAGGATGAAACAGCTGTACAGTGCTTCCATGGTTTCTTTATGGTGAGTTGAGCGATGATATCACATGGTGAATTATTTCATGTAAATCCCTAATAGGCGGTTAGTGGAAAAACACCATCTGCCAGAAACCCCTGAGTCTGCTGTTCCGCAAATAATCCCTGAGGTAATGATGAAGCCACTGGCGGACATACTCCAAGAAGACCTGGCGGAACTGTTTAACGCTTCATTATGTGTGGTAAGTCACCCGTGAACTGGCTAGGATGGATCGTTATTCCAGCGCAAAAGAGACAGGTGCAAGTA